>NKCI01000009.1:0-453911 GCA_003946985.1 Fusarium duplospermum | reverse complement strand
TAAGTAAGGGGGTATCTTATAATTTTATAGCTATCTTATAATTTTATAACTAACCTAGCTTACTAGGTTAGCTCGCCTAGGGCGCTAGCCCCATATGAGCCAACGGGTAGTAGACTAGTCTACAGATTTTGTTGGTTTTGGTGGAGAGGAATTAGAGAATTCTACTCCATTCTTGAAGATTGGAGATCCGTAGTGGATAACTTCGGAAACTGAATCCCGGACCCTTCCTGGGGCAGACCCGAGTTAGTTGAGTTGATAGACCAATAATAGCAAAGAGATGTGTTTCTCGAGTCGTTGACGACGTTTCACGCATCTCAACTCTCATGATACATGTCATGATGGGTGATTCTGCAGGTAAAACGAGGTTTTCTTCGCACTGTTCTTCGCCACCGTTATCATCGGCATCAACGCACATGGCTTAACGGTGAACGAAGATTCCAGAAGTCAACTCGACTTGTTCACCATGATGAGATGTCGTTGTTTCCTTCACCCGAGATCAGTCAGCAGTTCCACTTCCCCTGCTTAGCATTAACGAGTGAGATTGCACCCAGGTCAGCAACTCGGCCGAGTTTGCCGGTCATCGTCCCTGGTCGGGCCCGAATGGTTTCACTCAGGGCGGAGGCAGCTCTTTTATGCATGAGGACTTGCTGGCTCAGAGGCTGTGAGGGCATCAGTCTCCGTCGGCCATCATGCTGTGGCCATTGATGGTATCCTCGCCCCAGGCACAAGTGAGGAGAGATCTGATTGAGTGATATACTCTCAAATATCTACACTCAATAAAGTTGGCATTCCAATCTACTACAAAGACATATCTATCAAATGTTTATATATTGCTGACCAAAGGGGAAACTCAATAACTCACATTACTTGAGGTTATCCGCATTTGACCCCAACTCACTAGCCCATCACAGTACCGTTCCATTGACCAGTATCGTCACCCCCGAAACCTTCGACAGGGCTAGCGGTTGGTGTGGCAGACGCAGGAACAGATCCAATCACCATCAGAGGCTTCAAAGGCAAAGCGTCATGAAGCCGTCATGGATGCCACCCCGGATCGGCCCGTCATCTTGCACCCTTGCACCTCTCATAAACTCAATATTCAACATCATGGCTTCATCATGGGTCAAAAGAAATTCATTTTGCTCTCTACCATACATGATAGACATGATAGCGCCTTCACATGCGGGAATGCAGCCAAGTGGGTGACAAATGGTATGAGTCGGCAGGCTATCCAACCTGCTTCTAATGATTACAAGTCAAAACTCCGGATATCGCTCCTTCAAGTTCATCAACCGACATGATGACCAGATCCAGTTCCGTATAAATCCTACAATACATCTTTTCCTAGATCATGAACCCCTTACGAATCGTAAGTGGGCTTGAAGGTCCATCGCTGGTTCTCGGTGCCCTGGGCAAAGGGAACACCAAGCTCGAAGAGTCGGAGAACGACATCCGAGAAGTCCTTGAAGAAGGCATCGTTGTCCTTGGCGTACTTCTCGACGAAGGGCTTGAGCTTCTTGTCCTGGACAAGAGCCATATCGGTGGGAAGCATCATCAGGGTCTTGGTCGACTTGTCCTCATACTATTGGGAATTCAGTCAGCAATTGCACCTTTACATCGCTTCCAAGTCCAGTCTCACCTGAGCAGGGCCGTTCCACTTCTTCCACTGCCACTTCTCCTCAATGAGAAGACGGAAGTAGTCGTTGGTCAGGACAGTAGGGGAGAAGGTCCAGGGTCCATCGAAGCCAGATCGGTCAGTGTGGCATCGGCCAAGAGCGTGGGCACCAGAGAGAGCCACGATCTCCTGGTCGTTGAATCCCATGCGGTAGAAGATGTCTCGCAGGTGGTTGGAGCTCTTGGTGGCGTCAGGAAGACGGCCATCGGGGGTGCAGGCAGAGACATCACGGTCGCTGCGGCCAGGTCGGTAGGGAATGACAGGACCCTGCATCTCCTGGATGGCGCAAACACCAGCAAGGATCCAAAGATCAGAGTAGGTGATCCAGGGGAACTTGGCTATAGAACTTGTTAGCATGCTGTGCTTTCAACGAGTAGTCACAGAACGCACCCTTGACAGGCTCAAGGAAGTTGCGGGCAGCAATCAGACCAGCATTGGCACCGTGGTCGGACTCGGGGGCGAATCGCATGGTAGCACCGTTGCTGCCACCAGTGCCAGTCTCCTTGTCGTAGGTGCCGCTGGCGTGCCAGGCAAGTCGGAGGAGGACGGGAGCGTAGCTGCCATCATCGTAGTCGTCCTTCTCCTCCAGGCGAGCAGCGATCTCGTTGTAGACCTTCTGGTAGTCGTCCTTGGTAGGGTTGACGACCTTGGTGGTGGCGGAAGCTCCGTTGGCGTAGAAGTAGTAACCAGCACCACCAGCAACAGCGGCACCAGTGAGCCAGATCCAGGCCGAAGAGGACTTCTGGGCAGGCTCAGAGGAGTAGTAGCGACGGCCGTGCTGACGGAAGACCTGACGAGGAGCAACCGAGAAGCTGCGAGTAGAGGCGCGGGTGGCCGCACGGGCGAACTGTCGGGTAGCGGAAGCCATCTATAATGCGAAAGAGCTTGTCAGCTTGGGGAAACTGCTGTGGTTTGAGAGGGTAGATCATGGGGTGGATTTGAGCACATGTTGTTATCTTTCCGAGACAACAATCACAAGCAGAGAGGTCGATGAGCTGTGAATGGGAGGGAAAAGGCAATTAGAGATAAGAACATACCTTGATTGTAAGCGACGATGAAATGATAGGACGCTGGAAAGATACTACTTCGTACAGAGAGAGAGGGAAGAGGAAGAAGGAGAGGAAGAAGAAAGAATGAGATCTGAGACGGGAGATGGAAGGGAATGCCGGGTGTTTTGGGGAGAACCTGGGCCACCTAGACGCGGGGACGACGGGCAGGACGGGCACCTGCCGTGTCCAGGCGATTGATTCACACAGAGTCCAAAGTCCCCGGCGCCGAGTCGCCGACGCGATCCATAGAAGGCCGCAGAAAGAGCTGCCCTGCCCAGGCCGGCGATTATTGTCGAGGTACCTCGGTACCCTCGCGATACCACCCCAGCACCTGGCCGACAGCTGTCTCGAGACGGTTACGGCGAGCGTCACAGGCTGCTGAAGCTTCACGGGTTCCCAGGTACCTCCCCTCCCGATGGAACAGGTAGAGTACATCCGGGTCCAAGAACCGAACGGGTGCATTGAAATTGATTGCCCGCCATTGGACAATTTCGTGTACTCGGCCCAGTCGCCAACGGACCCGCGGCGGGGGGAAACGCCCTTGTGGAGCCGGTGGATATGGTGGAGATGCTTGGTCATGTTGATTTTCTTTCCTCTTAGAGGCTGGAGAGGAGCATGAGAAAGGGTAGAGCTCGCAGGGAGAGGCAGGGATTAGACGTAGCACAGAGAGGAGTAGCAAGTATTAGGTGTTATTCCTGATGATGTCCTTAAAGAGGAAGTAGAGACAGCTACACACAAAGACCCCTTTCGTCGTTGGTGAGCGTGAGCCATGAGGTGGCCGACATCAGAGTTCAACTAGTCAGGTCTCGAGAAAATTTCTCAGGGACCTAACCCTTCCCACCATGACTTCAATCTTGACGCGAGGGGGGACCCTGAGAAAGTCTCACCTCCATGACAAGTCAGACAGACCAGAAGTGCACATGGAAAATCCCCCAGCGGCGAGGGCGGAGTGGCACCCGACCCGAACGGACGCCCTCCCGCATGAGTCCTCCTGCTTCTCTTCTACAATGAATGACTCGAACTAGCCTTGATATCACGACATTGTCGATTTTTTAGTCTTCAATTGTTTCTTATCACTACTCACCCCTCTAGAGATCAAATGTTTCCTCTTCATGGTCTTCCCAGATTAACCACCTCTTACCAATGAACAAAGCAATGTGAAGAAAACTCAAAACCTCACTTTCAATCTTACATGCTCCATGTGCATGATTTGTCATGCTCAACTCCAGACGCACCAAGAATGACGGGGAGGCTACCGGCCAGTGGCAATCCCTGCCTGGGCCACTCTGGGGTTGATTCAATTCCAAATTCTTATCCTTGCAAGACCAGCAATTGTGCTGCCATCTTTCGTCATATCATCTAAGTTGAATTTGCCGAGGTCAAATTCCAAATACTTCAACGGCTTTCTTATCAACGTTCACCTTAACCACCAAGCCCGGATAGAAGATATCCAGGTCGTCCACTCCTCATAAATTCGCTCGAGGTCTTTTCAGCTTCTACTCAGTCCTCCTCCCCCACTCCTGTCCTCCTCACCTTTCTTCTCCCTCCCACTCCAAACCTCTTAAGCTAGCAGCCAAACATCCGTTCCATCGGATGCGGCCGGTACTCCTCGGAACTTCCGAATACCGTTGGCCACTTGCCGACAATCCTCCGCTGGATGCCGGCCACACCCCGCGTTCGTCCCGTCGTCACCCAGAGATCCGTATCTGCTGTAGCTGCACTCCGCATTTCAGGGATGCATCGACCTGGTAAGCGTCCCCGATGTTTTCTATTCGGGAACTAGTCCCAGATTCCCACGTGCCGAACCCCTTCTCTACGAGATCTTGTCTTCCAAATGAGAAACGTAATCTTGTTCAATGTATTTACTGTTCCTATCCTCATCCATTACCTGTTTCAGTCCAGTGCAGAGCATCCAGCCAGGACTAGGGAGCCGAATAGCTATGTTTCCGCTATTCGCATCCATCCATCCATCCAAGCCCCTCTTGCTATTCGCAGGGGCACCAATTATAATACAACTCAAGAATTTCACACTTGATTATATCCTCCCCGATCCTGCGCCTCAAACACCGCTTTTCAACCCCTCCCTTCTTCAAACTCTCCTCCTTTCTCTAGTTGAAATCCACGTTGCCCTGAGCATTTGGATCTGGCTCCCCATGGGTCTCGTAGAAGTGAACGTATCGAGCTTCAGCCTTCTGTTTGCTCGTCTCATCTAGTTCAACTTGAGCCGCACCGTTCTCCTTCAGACCCTCTCCCATGGATAGCTTAGCTACCGAGGATGGCCTACAACGCAATTAGCAAGCAGATCACTGTAATGGCATAGGTTGGCTACTCACCCAAAGATCTCTCGGTCGACTTGCAGGAATACCTTCATCGCATCCTTGTCACCACGCTCGACAAGATAGGTGAGGTACACTTGTGTGAGCTCCTTCTTGACCGATGGGGACAGGTGGCTTCGCTCTCGGAGCTCATCAAACACCTGCTTCATCCGCTCTTTGTGCTGTGCCTCTGTCTCCGCGCTTGTGGGCTGTTCCAGCTCAAACTGGAACCATTTGTCCCAGAACAACCGGCTGTTTGCATACCACTGCACATTCTTGAGAAAGACACCACGAGCCTCTTCCACAGAGCCCTTAGCCATCCAGAGCAGTAGGGCCCACTCCGCAACCAAGGCAGCCTTGGTGTAGATGTCCACTGTGGGAGCATCAATCTGGTTCTTGTACACCTGGATGGCTGCATCGATTCCGTGCTGTCGTCGCTCGACGTTGGCCCAGGACACGATGACCTCGACACAATCCGGCAACTTGAGGAGAATGGCTTCATGGATATCGAGAGCGACCTGCACCCTACCAGCACTTTCTTCGAAATACGCCCACTGCATCCGGATACCAGGTCTGCTGATGGGCACAAACATGGTTGAGGCGCGCATGTAGATGTTCCGCACCTCTTCTTCCTTTCCTTCTTGGCCAGACATCCATCGAGCGAATCGGAACCAGAACTCGTCGTAGTAGGCACACGTGACGAGGCATCGCTCGTACAAGGCGACAATTCGTGAGTAATCGCCTTCGGACTCCTCAAAGTCCAAGTACTTGCGCCAGTTTGCCAATTGGGAGTGCTCCAGCGGGGTGACGTGGAAATAGGGGCGCTTGTTCTCAGACTCATATGTCCAGCGCTTGGAGACCTCGGTCTGTGTTGCTGTGAACACCTCGTAGTACATGGCGTCGATCTTGGCACGGATATCACGCTCAACCTCTAGCTCGGGCTTTGGCGCACCGTATGCCATAGCCTCCGCCTCAACCTCGGACTTGAATCGCGCCAAGACATCAGGGGACACCACTTCAGTCATGGGTCGGCTGTGCGACAGCGATCGGAATCGCTCGTAGTACCTTGCATACTGGTGCATCGGGATGCGGATGATCCTCGCGTGAATCGCATAGATTCTGTCATGAGCCTCTTGGCGCTCCTCGTACTCTATGTACTTGTCCCAGAAGGGATGGGCCAGGAAATCGAGGCCGGCAGCAGTTGAGCCGCGCTCAAAGAGTCTAGTTGCTTGGGTTAGACAATGTCAATCTTGCGGGAGGGAGAACTCAGGGGGCGGGGGCGGAGAGGATTAATACAGAGGGGCAGATGGTTGTGCAAGTGAGTAGCAAAACCGAGATCAGGTTCTCCCGAGCGGGTGACGTGTAACGCAAGGACGACTTTGAGGTTTAGAACGAGCACGGATGAACATCAACAGAGCCTGGCAGAGAGCGTGAGAGAGCATCCCGGCTTAATGGGGCTACTGCAGGCATATCTCACCATCAGACATCTTGACAGTGAAGTGTGAAGCCCTCGCGGATATGTCGACCGAGACCACACGGGTCAAGCGAAATACTGCGCCGACAGGCATGTTAAGGGGATGGGGAAGGAAATCATCCAAATGAGACTTACTCTCTGACGAGGTGTGGGTCATGGGTTGTCTCCATCTTGAAGGAGCAGTAATCCGTCCACAAGTCGACAGAATTGGTGATGCTTGCGCATCCTCTCTCGTAGACCTGGCTGGGTGTCAGCGACATGCGTGATGAGCATCCGAGGCACTCACCATCTCAGCAGACTCGGGGCCCGCAATGTTGAACTCCATGTCGGCATACTTCTTCCAATATCCAAAGAGGAGAGGGAACTTGAGGAGGAATCTATCGTAGGCATCGCGGAAGGTAGCGAGGGCTTGGGGGCTAGAGTTGCGGTTCAAGCCACCCTCGAGGGTCTCGCAGGCTTTGATCAGGTTTTCCCAGTTCTCGAAGTTATCGGGGTCGGCTTCCTATAGACATATGCCGGTTAGCCATCAAGATAAAACACCCCACGAGATTATATGTGGTCGAGACTCACCACCTCAGCATTGTGCTTGCGCACAGTCGCGTACTCCTCCTCGGAGCCGCCAAAGTGGCCGAAGTCACTCATGTCGCTCGAACGGCCAAAAATTTGTCTTTTTCGCGTCGCGTGATCTGATTGATGAAGCACACAGAAGGGCGATCAGGTCGAGTTCGCGGGGCGATGTATGGAGCTGAGAAAGTTGGAGACAGGAGATGACGCTCGAGGCTCACGTTCGTCGCGACAGAAAGGTAGGGGCTGGTAGTTCGCGCTGGCCGACGGTCTCTTTTGAGGGAGTACCTGGTCACCAAGTCACTTGTCAGCTACAGCTGCACGTGCTCCGAGAAATTCCCGCAGAAATTGGGCCGATTTGGGCTAGCGGGGCTCATGCAAGCAGCCAAGTGACTTTATCAAAAAGTCATTTCGGCTCATCTGCAGCCTCAAAAGGTTCATCCGGCGCAACAATCTGCCGGTTCCCTGGTGACTAAGCAGCACTGAGAGATTGCAGATATTTCAGTTGCGTGGGGGCCAGAGAGAAGAATCTTTTTTTTTTCTATATCCTAAAATGAGCTGGTGATGATTCTCACATAAACATATGATAGGAAGAGAATGAACGCTCTCTTATTAGAGAGCATGATCTCAATTTCGAATCTGAAGCTCGCTTACTGTTGTTTTTTGTTTATACGTACCTACTCGCTTCGCAATCCATGGCTGTCAATGCGATCCATGTCTTGTTTACAAGATCTGATATACAAGCGGCCTGTTGTCCTCTGGACAGAGATTTCGAGTTAGGAGCAGCTCGACATATTAGAAGAGGCCAAGATGTCAAGTACTGTACTTATCATGGATCCATTGCTTGGGAGCTTTCGCAAGAAAGCATTCGTCTCTGGTTTGCTATTCATGGATGGATCTGAGATACTGGATCCCAGTCACCAACGTCCACGTCGACCACGAGTTACGCGTCCTGGACCAAATAATTGGGAGCCTGTTAAAATGGACCAGCCAATTACTCGCATAATGCTTGTGTATGCATTTGAGTCGGATTCATCTGCATGAAGGCAAGGCCAGGATGTGCTCTATACTTATCCCTAACGAGGCTTGTCGCTGGTCGTGGACGGCTTCCACCCACATGCTTCACATGGGCTGTACTAGAGCTGACCTCCATGTCTTCACCATGATTCTATTATCGTGCCAACACACCGCTCTTCCCATATCCATAGCTTGACGCCATCAAAGTAACTTGATCTTTCAAGTAGTGCACACCTTTTGACTTTTTCATCTTGTAATTATACTCCTGTCATGGCTGAGCTCCTGCCCAAATAGCCTCGTCTACATGGTCTTGTGGAGCCCCGTCCACTGAGAGCACAGTTTAGGGGCGTGTTTATCGTGGCACCCCAGCTCAGAAACGTCATTCGCAGTGCAGGTCTAAGCGCTTCTGCCATCCTCAAGGCCCAAACCTCGATACTTCATCCCAACACCAAATCAGCACTTCAAGGCCCAACCTCTCTCACCTACACGTCTTGAGTATTTTTCTATTCTAACCGTCGGTCAGGGGCCAGCGGAGCCTCTGATGCTGCTTCGCAATCGCTTCCTCGGACACGTCGAACCTTGAGGCTGGCCATCCCATGATCTCCTCCTCTCCTACAAGATGGAATACTCCTCCGCTACCTGGTCTTCCCAGGCTCCTGCCCCCGATAAATCATGCGAACTCTATATCCGCGACTACCCTCATCGTTCTATCGCCATCGTATCGTCCTCACACGCCCTGATCCTCCGATACACAACTTCTACCAGTGAAGCCATCGCCAATGGCTCGCTTACATCCGTCGCCGCGTCTGCGCGGCCCCGCGGGAACAACGGGGAAGCTCTCGTTTCCAAGTGCATGGTCGAGTTTGCGCCTGTGTCGAAGCATCTTTTACAAGAGTATCGTCGTCTGACCCATCGACCGATCTACGGAACACTTGGCTTGATTGCAGTCAGCGGCGAGGTCTTCATATCTGTCATCACGCACGCAACAAGGGCCGCCACACTGCGGCCCGGCGAGACGGTTGAGCGCATAGGTGGAGTTGCATTCTACTGCCTCAGCAGCGCGGATTACGACGATGTTGTGCCTCTTGAGTCTCTCGAGTCGGAATATTCAGATGCTGCTTCGGTGCAGTCCGGCCCCTACGGCCAGGGCCTCAGCCGAAGAGACGTGGCCATGGAACATCCTTGTCATGACCTGCGCAACCTACTCAGCAACGGAACCTTTTACTACAGCACAGATTTCGACCTGACCAACCGAGTGCAGGACAGGTATGTCGGTTGGGACTTGCGACTGGCACAACGCTCACATGGATAGACCTATCAACTCCAACTCGTTTGAAATCGACAACTTTGACGATGGCTTCCTCTGGAACTCGTTCATGATCAGCCCCCTGGTGCAGTTTCGGTCACGACTCATGCCTCAGGAACGGGCAGCTCTTGATTCTTCGCGAATTCTCACTTCTGCAATCAGAGGTTTCTGTAAGACAATGACCATTCCGCTGAGCTCCTCGCCCATAAAGAATGTCAAGACTGGAATGCCATCCTTCATGACACTCATCTCGCGCCTGTCTTGTCGAAGAGCCGGAACTCGTTTCAACTCACGAGGTATTGACGACGACGGGCATGTTGCCAACTTTGTCGAGACGGAGACGACATTCTGGAGTCCGGCGGGAGTCCTATTCTCGTATGCCCAAGTCCGTGGTTCCGTGCCAGTCTTCTGGGAGCAGGCTGCCGACCTCATCCCAGGACGTCAGAAGATTACAATAACCAGGTCTCCGGATGGTACACAGCCCGCATTCAACAAACACTTTGAGGAGCTTGAACAATCATACGGAGCCGTTCATGTCATTAATCTTCTCAGCGAAACCAAGCCAGGTGAGGTCGAGCTGAGCACGCTCTACCACAACGGTATTAGGCACTGCCCCCTGAGCCGACCAGGACCAGATGGCTCATGGGATCGTGCCCTCTTACGGGAAACAAACTACGATTTCCACGCCGAAACCAAGGGGCCTGCCGGGTATGAGGCTGCTCGGGATATCCGCCGCTACATTGAGGACTCGACCGATGGCTTTGCCTACTTCCTTGCAGAGGAGACGAGTGACCCGCGAGAGGACCAAGATGGCTCTGGACATGCACGCATGATAGTTGTTCTTCAACAGGAGGGTGTTTTCAGAACCAATTGTCTGGATTGCTTGGACCGAACCAACCTCATCCAGACCATGATCTCACAAATGGCTGTCGAAGCCTTCTTGGGACACCGGGGCGAATTCGCAGCCTCTGACTTTTGGATGAGGCACTCCAGTTTATGGGCAGACAATGGTGACTCGTTATCCAAAACGTACGCTGGAACAGGAGCGTTGAAGTCGTCATTCACACGACATGGAAAGATGTCTCTGTCTGGTGCTGTCGCTGATGTGCGCAAGTCTGTTCAGCGCATCTATCACAACAACTTCCTCGACCCTTCTCGTCAAATCACCATTGACATGCTCCTGGGCCGTCTTGTTGGACAAGCACCGGTTCACTTGTTTGATCCCATCAGCGACTTTGTGTCATCCGAGTTGGCGAAGCGAGGCGGCGAGTTTACTTCGTACAACGGTATTACAATATGGGTCGGCACGTTTAACCTCAATGGCCGAACAGAAGGCGTCGATCATGACCTCGGCCCTTGGCTATTCCCCGAGTCTCTGGGTGACGCTCAGCCAGATATATATGTGGTCGGTTTCCAGGAAATCGTGGAGCTCAGTCCACAGCAAATCATGAACAGTGACCCATCTCGGAAGAACCTGTGGGAGCGAGCTGTCAAGAGCAACCTCAATGATCGACAGAAGCGATTGGGGGGTGAGAAATATGTGCTACTACGAAGCGGGCAGCTCGTTGGAGCAGCGCTATGTATCTTTGTCAAGACGCCCAGTCTGGCCAACATTAAGAACGTTGAAGGCAGCGTGAAAAAGACTGGCATGTCTGGCATGGCTGGAAACAAGGGAGCTGTTGCGATTCGATTCGACTACGCCAACACTCACATCTGCTTCGTCACGGCGCATTTGGCAGCGGGGTTTTCAAACTATGAGGATCGCAATCGGGACTATGCAACGATTCATCATGGTCTGCGTTTTCAGAGGAACCGAGGCATCGATGATCACGGTAAGCTTTGCAGAGCCGGCAGCCACTTTCTGTATGATGGAGAGGGCACATACTAACACGAACAGATGCCGTTATCTGGCTGGGCGACTTCAACTATCGCATCGGCTTGAGCTTGGAAACTGCGAAGGCTCTAGTCAAGAAGCGTGACTTTGAGGCTCTGTACGAGAATGACCAACTCAACCTCCAGATGGTGGCTGGTTTGTCATTTCCGTTCTATTCAGAAGCTCGCATTACGTTTCCACCCACGTACAAGTTTGACATTGGGACTGATGATTACGATACTTCGTATGCTTGCCCATACCTACTTGTCTACCTACCTATTGTTACTAACACGATCTTAGTGAAAAAGCTCGTATTCCCGCTTGGACAGATCGCATTCTGAGAAAGGGCCCTAACCTCAGGCAAGTTCTGTACGACTCGGCGCCTCTCAAGTTTTCAGACCACCGGCCGGTGCATGCTGCCTTTGAGTGCAGGGTGAGCATTGTGGATGAATCTCTGCGGGAGTCAATCAGCCAAGAACTCTATCAACGCCGGAAGGCCGAGGTCGGGGACGCTACAGCGCATCTCGGCACGGGAGAAGACAGCGATGATGAAGACCTGATCGGATACGACTCAATAGAACCGGGACTGCCACCGGCTAGTTCGGATCGCCAGAAGTGGTGGCTCGACAACAGGCAGCCTGCTCGTGCGGCAGTGCCTGTTCCCAAGGCCAGGAATGGGCAGATGGTTTCTCTTAACCCCAGTCGTCCATCGAATCCCTTTGGTCAAGCCGAAGAACCGGACTGGATATCAATCCCTAGGTCATCTTCCAAGGCGTCCCTGTCAAGCATGTCGAGCTCGCCGTTCGAGAAGGTCAACTTGCCTCTTGCCATGGCATCAGCTTCGAGCATCCCACCTCGAAAGCTACCCCCGCCATATGATCCATCGACCTTACCAGCCAAGGTTGGGCGTCTGGCCTTGATGGACGATCATGGACCAGCCAGCCGGGGAGAAACGCCGCCGCCACCTCCACCCCCGCGGCGGCAGACTGCAGGAGTAGGACAGGGAATTGGTAGCAATGGCTTTGGACTTAATAGGACACAGACGCAGCCGCTGCCAACGCCCCTTCGACCAACTTCGGCAGCCTCTCACACTTCACATGCCTCGCAGCAGCACGGCAAGAGTGGGAAGCCGGCGCCTCCAGTGGCAAAGAAGCCAGCACATCTGGCGACGATATCGCCCATATCAAGTCCAGTGGGAAGCCACAGCAGCACCGTAGACGATGACTTTCGTCCTCCATTGCCCACCAGGGCAGCTACGGCCAGTCTAGTAGCAAGCCCTCATCCTCACGGAGCTGGACCCGCCCCCGCACGAAAGCCCGTGGCAGGGCCAAAACCCGGGTTGAACGGCTCGAGCCCGAAGCCGTCAACTCCGGTCGGCGCAGTGGGTTTGCCCGGGATGATGGGTGGGGATGTCCGGGGTGGACGCCGAGCGGCACCACCCGTGCATCCGAAACCGCACCTGCAGCAGCATCATCATCATCAGCCGCATCAACAACAACAGCAGCAGGGGACCATGGACCTGCTGGGCTCGCTGGACGAGGGTCAGGAGGTGGGAGGATGGGAGACTCTGAAGCCGAGTACGAGGGCGTAACGGGACAGAGAGACAAGAAGAAAAAAAAGTGGTTTAGCCAAGTTAGATCTCGGGGCTGGGTTCTTGGTGGGTTTGGCGTTTTAGGGTTTCTGCGGGATTGAAGCGTTTGAGTAGGTACAGTAGGTTGCAGCAACAGGTTACGCAGCTGATGGGTCCTGGTAGAATATTTTCTGCAGCTTGACTGGGGTGCTGACCCGGGGGGGTTTCAATGGGATGGAGCTCATTGATGGCGTACGTGCCCAATGAATTATCTTGAAGTGTGTTTGTCCCTATCTCCTATCATAAATCAGGCTAAGTTACCCTTGGTGAAACCTGGTGATGATGGGACAGAGTCGGTCTGTCTCACGACTCGTGAACCACAGTTTGCATCATGTGCCTCTCCCCATCGGTTCAGCCACACTTTGCCTTTTTCCCTCAAAAAAGATAGCGGACCAAACGTCCAATCTTCTCACCGTTAGGTTCGTCCCGCTCGATCGGCCGGTGCGCCACCCGCAAGGTCGGATGATGTACATTGTTTCGGTCTCTGCCGGTTTGTCTTTGTTGCAGTGGTGGTGCGAGTTCCCTTCAGTTACCCTGTAGAACAACGGCGGTGACCCCCCTCTATCCCATGCACCCATGTCGTGCTGGGCTACTTGGACCTCATGACCACACTTGGACAAAAGCCTCGTCCCCGCAAGATCTAACCCTTGACTGAGCCGATGCCGGGCATTGGATAGATTGTTTAAACTCGGCATTGTTTGTTCTTGTCTTCTTTTCTCTCTCCTCCCTTTTTTTCTTTTCCCTTTTCACGTATAGGTGGATATTACTTTCATCTATATTGCAACGCCCTGTCCGACGTCGATAAATGACATTCTGCAGTTAGCCGCATCTACCGTTTTACCTTCCGGAAGAGATAAGCTGCCTCTAGCCTGCCCTGCAAGGCCAAGGCCATCCCGCCCCCCATCTTCAAGCACACGACCCCCCCAAGTCGAACGGCGGTCGATCTCTACGAGTGGACGGCTGGTGATCCCCTCTATTACTACCTTCTCATCAATCATCACCAAATTCATCACTCCCGTTTAAAAACGACACAGTAAGAAAATAGCTTCCCAATAAAAACAAAAACAACTACCATATTCGGATCCGCAACGAGTCAAAATAAAAGAACCCAACACTACTAAAAAGCCTTTGGTCCGCTCGCCGCCCGCGCCGCTCCAAATAGCAGCTAGAGCAGCCCCCCAGATCGGAGACCGGGGGACCTGGCTTCGCTAGCTTCGCGACGGGTTCTCGCCGTGTGCAATTTCTCTCACAAGAGAGGTCATTTCTACAAAATCTTGGGGGGCGCCCCCCAGTTTACCGACTTCTTCTCTCCTTTTTTCCTCCTTCTCCATCGCGTTGGAGCGACTGCCTTGAACTTTTTTGATACCCTGAGCGAGTTCTCTTTTTTTGCCCTCCTTCAACTGCGCCAGCCAGGAATACACAGGACATAGTACGATTGGGGCGACGCGAGTCATTGTGAGAGACCAAAGAGGCGAGACCAAAGTCGAGGCCGTTGAACCGGGCACGACCATTCATCGTTGGACGTTTTGAACGCTACTTCATCAAATACGAATATCTCAAAGCAACCGAGTCATCGTCGATCTTTTTGCAACACCTCGACTCAACTACCTACAGACTACGAGTGAAATCGCTATAATCACCCATCATCAACTACTCGATTTATTATACTCATCATACCCACATCAATAATCCTATCAACAAACCCCCAATCGAGCGACAGACATCCCTCATAAATACGAAAAAAAGATGGGCGACTCACGAGAAACAAACGCCCATCCTGTCATCAGGAACAACCCCCTCATGCCTCCTGCAAAGCAGGAACGCATCCATATCTGGCGAACAGAGGTTGCATCCGCCCTCTCGCTCCCAACGGCCCCGTCCCTCTCCTCGTCTATGTCATCGTCCTCGGCCGCCACCCCTGACCCCGATCCAGACACCTCGTTTGGCCTATCACCACCGTCCCCAGCCACTTCACGGTCCCGTAGCCTGTGGAAGCGCATCAGCTGGCGATTCGGCCCCAAGAGACGCGCTGCTGCAAACGCGGCAGCGGCAGCCGCAGAACTGCCTGAAGGCCGCACAGCTATGTATCGTGGACTTGAGACTAGGGGACCGAGGGGACACGATGATATGGAAGAGGGAGGCATTCTCGAGAGGGATAGCGAAGGAGCCAACGGCCTGAGGGAGAAGCAAGAGAGGTTGATGCGGGCTGCGAGATTACTGGGCCACGGTCCTGAGAGGAGCTGAGCTGAGACATCTACAGCATCACGGTGGATTACGACCTACACACCGTTTTCCTTTTGTTCACGAGAGGCCCGGCGCTGGTAATATTTCCTAATAGGCAACCGGGGTCATGTCGACATGTGTCATGATATAGCATTTATTCTTCATTAATCAATGTCCTTGCAGACAGCACTAAACACCGAGCGAGACTAGACCTCCATTGTCAGCTCCAACATTGCCATTTTTAGCCATCCCAGTCGCCGACTAATCGAGCCGTAGAGGATCGCCCTGCCATTGCTGGCTGAATCGAGAACCTATGCGATACGATGGCCGGGTGTTTGTGACATGGGTCGAGGCGAGCAAGCCGAGCCGCCAGAATGATTCTTCGTCGGGCCTAGGTCGCAAGAGTCGCGAAACGCTCCGTCGTTCCTCTCCGGTGCCGTGTCAAGTCCGTGAACATGAATGTAGGGGGGAATTTTTGGGGGGGTTGCGGAGCATAGAAACAACAGGAAACAAAACATCTCCACTGTCTCTGCTCCGAGGGGACGTTTAGAAACGAGCCAATAGACATGAAGGGGCAAAAAATGATACTCGAGGGGGGAAACAACAACGACGTCAAGATACAAGGAAAAAACGGGTAACATGAGAAAGCCCTTCTTCATGACGATCCATCAAGACAAGACAGATATCGGGTGTGATGCGACCGACGCTCGCCTCAACGACCAACAGGTGAGGGAGGTGAGGTGAGGTAGGGGAGTGAGAGGGACACAAATGTAGCTAGGTACAAGGTGTGATGGAAAGAAGTGACAGACGGACAGATTGATGAATGAAAGGGGGAGAGCTTTGCGATTTATCTGCCAGGTAAAAAAATAACCGTCATGGTGTTTGGCGGTCGATTTCCGAGTCCGACGGACGAACGAGATGAAGATTCCACGCCGTGCACTTTCCCTTTGCCTGAACCAGACCCAATGATCCTCCCTCTCCCTCGCCATGAAAAAAAGCAACGCACTGCGCAAAAAAGAAGCCTCGTACTATCATCCAGCCCGCCCAAGACAGGCCCAGCTATCCGTGTGTCCGGGGGCAGACAAGAGTAGCCGGGGCGAGAATACATCTCGGTTCCTATATGCCGAGACGCACGTGGTATCGAGGGGGTTTGGAAACAGATTTAAGAGGCGGCAGCGGGCGCAGGCTCCTCGGCCTTGGGCTCCTCAGCCTGCTCGGCGGGCTTGGCAGCCTCGCCCTCCTCCTTCTTGGGGGCGTCGGCACCAGCGGCCTCGCCCTCGGCGCTGTCGGACGAGGTCCAGAGGGTGAGGTTGTCGCGGAGGAGCTGCATGATCAGGGTGCTGTCGCGGTAAGACTCCTCAGACAGAGAGTCGAGCTCGGCAATGGCATCGTCGAAGGCCTGCTTCGCGAGGTGGCAAGCACGGTCGGGCGAGTTCAGGATCTCGTAGTAGAAGACGGAGAAGTTGAGAGCAAGACCCAGGCGGATGGGATGAGTGGGAGTGAGCTCAGTCTGAGCGACGTCGGTAGCGCTCTGTGGTTGGGCACAATCAGTCAGCGGGGGGCACGAGGGGCCCGGATCTTGCGGCATGTGACGGTGGGGGGACTTAGCCTCACCTTGTAAGCCTCATGGGCAGCAGTAGCAGCACCCTTGCGCTTCTCGCCAGAGGCGAACTCAGCGAGGTAGCGGTGGTAGTCACCCTTCCTGTAGGCGGGGAAAGACCCTGGTCAGCTTCTGGACGCGAAAAATTGCAGTGTTGAGATATTGAGAGAGTCATGCGGGGAGGGGGCCGATGATGAGTGGTGGTTGATCCGGCACCCAAAAAAAAAAGGCGGGATGCGAGGGGCCTCAGGCCAGAGGCGGGGAAGATAAAAACGCACATCTTGTGGTAGAAGACCTTGGACTCGCCAGTGGCGGCGTTGGGGATGAGGAACTGATCCAAAACGTCGAGGACATCCTGGCAGACCTTCTCGAGCTCGGTCTCGATCTTGTTGCGGTACTCCTTGATGGTGGAGACGTGCTTGTCGGAGCCCTTGGACTCCTCCTTCTGCTCGATCGAGGAGATGATGCGCCACGAGGCACGGCGGGTGCCGACAACGTTCTTGTAGGCAACGCTGAGAAGGTTGCGCTCGTCGACGGTGAGCTCGCCGCCCAGCTTGGCCACCTCCTTCATGTAGGTGACCATCTCATCGTAGCGCTCGGCCTGCTCGCAGAGGCGGGCCAGGAAGGTCTTGCTGCAAAGTGATAACACGTACGAGGTCAGCGATACGGCGTCTTTCTTTCGGTAGCATCAACTCGTCCCCGGCCGGGTTAGGCGACGAAGGGAGAGCGACGGGAGCGCCTGGGAGAGGCGGCAGAGGGCCATCTGGACAAACCTTTCACGCTACAGCACCAAAAAGTCAGCATCTTGAAACCGCCTTGACTAGGGAGATGGGAGGGGATGAGGATAGCGAGCAGGGGGGCAACCAGCGCCGCCCGAGGCCACGGCGAAGAACCAGAAAAGGATCGCAAGCTGCATAGCCGATCACCGCAGGCCAAGGATCGTGGATCGCGGGCTCGGGACGTCGTTGTGTTGACAGCGTCGGTGTTTGGGCTCGACTGAGGGGTTGTGCGGGCTGAGGCGAGACCGACCAGGCGGAGAGGGAAAAGGGCACAACAAGAGGCAACGATGAGGGGAGGGGAAGCGGCGGGATGATACTTACCTCGGTGGTCATGGTGAAAAGAGTCGGGGGGTATTATTCGTGAAAAAAAGAGGAAGCGGTCGTGAGAGAGGGAAAAAAAAAAGAGGGAGAGGTTGAGTGAGAAGATGGGAATTTTTGGAGGTTTGAGATTTGGGGGGGTGCGCAAGTAGAATGAGGAGGGAGGGATGAGGATGGGCTGTGGATGTGGATGTGAGAGTGAGAGGTAGCGGGTGAGAAGAGGGACCTTGCCTGGCTGTGGAGGTGGGACGCAGGTCAGGCGTTGAGAACCGGCGCAGGTAAGGCAGGCATGTGCGAGTTTCTGGTCCGCGTCCCTATTTCGCGCATTGATTTTGGCAGCCCTGCCTGGCACCCTGCGGGGGATTCAGGGCTGCATCCGCTAATTTTTGGGGGGCCCTACGCCTGGGCGAGGCGGGGTCGCCTCTGCGCGCGCAGCCCTGGCCTAGGGGCTCCTCCAGGAGGGTTAGGGGGTTGCTGTTGGTTTATTTTGGCACCCGGTTTTTCCAGACGGGCGGCCAAAAACAACTGTTAGCCTGCATCCTTAGTGCCGTCATAACCCAGTCACCGCTCTCATTCATTCACTACAGGGCGGTGATGTCTACCTAGCTACCTAGGTACTGTGAGAAAAGGGGAAACAAGGGACGGGGCCCCTCTCCCGCTGGAAAATCAACGACGGACGGGACCTGACGGAGTTGCGCTAGGCCAAGGCACATTTTTGATTGTTGGATGGATGGCTCAGGTTGCTACGCGGTACGGTGCGGTGCGGTGCGTGGCTTCGGTTCGGTGCGGCCTGCCAGGTGCCAGATGCCAGGTGCCAGAAGTTGGGTGCCAGGTGCCAGCTCAGGTTGGCAGAGCCACGTGAGCGCAAAAAAAAAAAAAAGAGTGACGACGTTTCCATCCCAAGTTCCATCTCTTTCACCCCTCTTCCATGGATCAAACAAACACAAACGCTGCCGTCGTGCCCGGGCCACCTCAATCCCTCCAGTTCATTTCTCCCGAGTCCCAGCGCGCCCGCCATCACACCCGCCGCGTTCGAGATGCGCACTTGTCTGCCACCTCTCTTGCCTCTGCCAGCGCCTACAGGAAATCAAGTCACTCGGACGTCGATGTGCATTCACCCCGACGATACTGCTTCTGATAGAGGTCCTAGGCCAGCCTCATTGGGGCTGAGGACGTGCTTGATGCCTTAGATTGGGTCTTTTTGTCCTCTCGCCGCCACACACGACACCTCGCACTCGCGCGAATGATGAGATATCCAGGATGCCAGGCCAGACCCAGATACGTATCCGCCAATGCAGCCCAACACATGGCAACCTGTACCTCAAGCCTGGAGGTCCAAACGAAACAAAAATGCCCAGCATCCCATCCCATCCTTATTTGGCTCATTTATCTGCGAGCGCACGCGACACATGTTGACTGGCCGGGCTGAACCTCTGGTAGGTATGAACTCATTTCTCGTCGTCAACAGCCTTGTATTAGCCGCCCGCGCCAGTGTCTGAGGACCAACCAGTCCGACAAGACTGTCCACTTCTGGTCTCGTCGCTCGGACGACTCGTCTTGATGATTGGGAACCACATCGAGACCGAGGTCGTTCGGTCATTGCTCGCAGCTTCAAGTCCAGGTATCGATACGGGATTCGCTCGCTCAACGCTGCTAGCCTGCCCTGACAGCGGCTACTAGATATCCGTCCTTATTTTTCTCAAGATTGCTCTGCTCTGCACTGCACTGCACTGCACCGCATCAAATCTCGAGATCTGCCCATCTCGCCCTTAACCATCCCTGCTGGCGTGTTTATTGACATTGGATGTTTTGATTGCCCTTACCTTGCAAACCCCGCTCAGGTCTGGTTGCCTGCCACACAGTCTTTCTCGCTCGACACGTTTGTCCATGGCCGGGAAAATCCACGAACCTGGATGCGGGAACTGTGCGTTGCTGGACCACTCACTGGTCGACATCCTGGCCTCGTTTCGCCTCCCTCTGTTCTCATCCGTTTCAAGAGACTCTGGAGCCAGACTATAGCCGCGTATCTGTCAACTAGTCGCCTTCGATTGGACGCTACTCTTTCTGTCCTTCATCTGGAACGGCCGAGTGTTTTCCTTTGTGTTCGCATCTTTTGCCTCTATCCCACCCATGTTGCCTCCGCCTGCCAACAGAACAGAAACGGTTTCGTTTCCTTTCTCTCTGTCCCCACAGACCCCATCTGCAATCATCCGGAGCCACGTTCCACGACGGCCGCAGAAACCGGTTTCGCCTCATCCAGCTCAGACGTGTCTCTCTGTTTCTCGCTGCTCATACCCTCCGACCTGACCCCGTAGCAACCCAAAGGGCTCATCTCTTCAAAACACGTCTATCCAAGGCATAAGCAAGCATAAAGACGTTCCCGGGTGCTTTTCGGCCCTGCCAGGCTAGACGTCGGGACGGGACCCTTATCATGGCCTGGCCTGGAACTTTGACACAACCCCGGCCCAGCCCAGCTCATGTTCCTTTGGTGGAGCTCTCCGCTCGGTCTAGCCCGCCGGGCGTGGCCGGGGAGTCTAAGTGGGCAGCCAGGCCGAGTTGTGAGTTGGCATTCGGGGACTCGCAGGGTTCCGAACACGGGCCCATGATGCCATCTTCCGACCTACATGTACATGCCAGTGCCAGTACCAGGCCGTGAAGGCGGTAGGTGCTCGCTCGGGTAAATCCCTCTCCGCTCGTCTGAAAGAAAGTCTCTATTCTGTGTACCGTCTCTGAGACTCACTGTGACTGGCCTTTGCAAGTGGACATTCTCAGACAACTTGACGATACCCTTGGGAGTTGAGGTTGTTCAACATAGACCCACTGCCAATGGATGAGCTTATCTCGCTCACCGAGTGACAAGGTTTCCATATGAACCCCCATGCCATTTCCGAGAGATTCATGCGGTGAAAGGAAGCCAGTCGTTAGCATGAACGATGTAGAGGTCTATGTGAAGCTCGTGTTACCGAGAGTTGCACGACCAGACATAAGCTAGGGGGTGACCATGTTTTTTTTCAAGTTCTCTAAAGACCCAGCTGTCAACTCATTCTCTATCTCCCTGATTCAACCCTCCTATTTTCTCAACCTTGCGGTGTAGACTACCTTTCCCCGCTTGTTAGTCAAGGATGATGGAAAATTCCACTGGAGCCAAGAGTCTCTTGCAGAATATCTGGAAATTCTCCGATTGTCCCGTTGTGCTCCAGTCCCAACCAACACTTGACCACTTCCCTTCCACCAACAGTTGTATAATTATGACAATATCAATTAAGACTATATGATACATGACAGATCAGAGACTTTTGAAATACTATGAATAAACGCTTAGAAACTCCCCCAATGATAACTTAAGAATGCTAGAGCTCGTCCGTATCCGGACCTTGGTAAGGTCCTCTACCCCAGTCGGCAGGATCGCCTCCCGGCGCGCAAAGCCCCAGTCTCCAGAAATAGTCCCGGTGCGCAAAGAGGAGCTGCCACAGCTTGAATCTCGAAGGGAATCCCTCGGCCTGCACCGACTTTTCCGAACCCGCCGGGACGCTTCTGGCGTGGAGCAGACGGCGCAATGCCGACCAGAGGGAATCGTCTGCCCCGGAAATGCATGCTGGGTCATTGTCCCCGACGCAGGGGTGGATGTCGGCCTCGGACGGAGAGAGTTGTTGTTTGGCGATGTATATCTCGCCCGCATGTGACTTGTAGCCCCATTCGCCCAGGGGGAGAAGAGGAACGGGATCTTCCTTGTGAGTTACCCGTCTATAGTCTCGTTCTTCAAGATTCTCGCGGCCATCTAGTTGGAAGACCTCGTCTACAAAACGAGCGAGCCCGTCATTTCCAACCCGAGGCTCGCCAAACGTCGTAACGACCACATCGTCCCAGCCTAGGGATACCTTGAGCTCCAGCGCCGCAAGACAGGCAACGGCGCCTCCAAGGCTATGTCCGACGAGTTGTATCGGGTATGATGGATACTGAGTCTTCAACTGGCGGAGCTGCGGGAGAACAAGACGCCTGGCATTCTTCCAAGAGTCGAGGAAGCCCATATGCACAGTGCAGTTGGTACACTCATGTTCTGGCTTCTCGGGGGGTTCTTCGTCACCGTCACCGTCGCTGGGAGATGGATATGGCACGTACTCTTGCGGCACGGTGCTCAAGTCGACTATGGTGTTTGTGATGCTATAAGTGCCCCGGAAAGCTACCACGATAGCGGGCTGACCTGTAGCGAAGGCATCGATATCACCTCGCTGCCGCACACCATGGTCGACAGCTATGTAGCCGCAGCTATCGCCGAGAAGAGGGCCAGTATTCCATGTGGTGATGAGGGACAAGGTTGGGAAGTCGCTGCAGCGGGATACGCATTCAAAAGGCTTCCTGACGCCAGTTGTGCCGATACAGTAGGAAATGTCGACAAGGCGAGCGAGGCGCTCCAATGTTGCAAAGAGGGATACAGATATGCTTTTAGGTGCGGTTGCTTGCGAAGTGACAGTAGGACCGTGCTGAGTTGGTATCTGAAGGGCGAGGACCAAGGTTATGATGGTGAGCTGCAAGGCAAAGAGCCTCGTGGAGATGATGGATTTCAGCCGCATGGTGAATTGAGGTGTATGACGAGTTGAGCCGTAGCAGAGAAAACGGTGGCGCTGTGCTCACTCAGGCATGTCGAGAGCCGACGTTTGAAGCCCAATAGGTAGGTAGTCAAGATGAGATGACGTCGCGGTTCCCAGAGACAGGTCTATTCTCAGTAGAGGCTCGTTGAGAGCTGAGAGAGAGGAGAGGTGCAGGTCGCCTTTTGTTGGGGAGGGCAATGCTCGAAGCTGAGCCCCAATGGAATGACGATCCAACTTAGATCAAGTGAGGGTAACTTTCAAGGTTCGAGGTCCAGACGGGATGTGCCAGTGCCAGTGCCAGGCCTCAAGATCAGGCCTCAATTGTGACAGGTCCCGTGAGAGGCGTTGTTGACTCCTCGTTGAGGTCATACGGCAGACGTCGGGCAAGAGGTACTTGGTCCGGGGCGGCGAATGCGAGCGGCCGAGGAGGTACCCTCCGTCCCTTGGTCCTGGCAAACGGAGGAGAGAAAGAGTGGTCTGGCCCTCCATGCCCTGGGGTGCATGATTTCAGCGGCTGGGAGATGATTTGGGCTGCTGTGAGTGGCTGGGAGGCGTCTGCACTACCCCAGATTTCCAGTGGGGACCCACTCTTTTCTAGCGCGTGGACGGCATCTGGAGCTGACGGGAAGGGACCGTCTCTTTTGTTCGCTCAACCGTCATTCACGGACTTGCTTAGGCCATTGGCAGTGGTTGGTGATGGATGTTCCTCTTGTGAGTTCTATTATTAAGGTACTGAATATATCGAGTCTCACACCGAGTTCGCTAACACTATCTTATCCCACGTGCTGCTTGTCTTTCTCACGCTCCCTTCTAACAATCTTATGCGTTGTACAAATGACATCGTCACTCGCCCTCTTAAACAAACATTTGATCACGAGATCTCAACTCTCGGAGCACATCGGCTTAAGACGGCGGTGTCTTCCTCACAGGGTTGAGGCTGGTGAACAGTGCCCGATGGTCCGTCGAGTTGCTTGTGCAGCTGCCTGATCTCCCGCACTTGAGCGAGATTATAGCACTGCCACCGGCCTCCCATTGTGCAGTTCTATGTCCAGGGTTAGCACTTGATACAGAATTCAAAAAGAGACGACTTACCCGTCAGCACCATCGCAGACTTTCTCCATCATCCAGAGCTTCTGGTCATCGTCGTCCCATAGGAACTCGACAGCTGCGTTATCACAGGCATACCGCGGAGAGCCCGGGCTGCTGACAACCTTGGACGATGAGTTCTTGTGGCATGGCGTCTTGACCTTGGTATCCTCGTCCTCAAAGTTAAAGTCAAAGGCCGAGAGAGTCTTGCCGCCGTCCTTGGACTGGCCCTTGAAGTTGAGAATGTGGTAGGCGTCGGGGAGCACGCACGAGTTAGTCTCGTCGGCTTCCAGGAGGACGAGGCCTGGCGGAACAGAGTAGGCGTGGGCTGCCCAGGTTGTTGGAAGGGCGGATAGAATGACAAGTCCGAGATGCATGGTTGGTAAGGGAGTTGTATGTCAGTGACTTTGAAGTAGGTATTTGGATGGAGGGGCGGGAGGATCGTAATAGCGGCTCAAGTGAGATGGGAATGATACAGCAGAGAGAAAGTTGCGAGTCAAGACGAGGTCAATTATAAGTTTGCCGGACTGGACAATATGGAGACAACGACGTCAGTCTCCCCTAACCTTACCGAACACGCGGCCGTGGAAAACACGCGAAAACCGGGCCATAGTTTTACTGGTAAACTCGCGCCGTCAAGCAAACGACCCTTCGCCGATCCCGCTGCAACCGCCAGGAGTAACAGTTCCAGATGTCCACCGGTTGGAAAGGGTCGGAGGCGAGGATCCGAGGGAACGACCCGGCGATGCAGTCATTGGCCGCCGATCCCGTTTCATGTCGTCCGAGGTGTTGACGTGTATGTATGTCCATGCGCCAACAACAATAAAAACAACCGGATAGAACTATTCTTGGGCTCTCTCGCGCGAGGTTCTTCCCGTCTTGTGAGACAGGAATAGAAACGTGATTGATCATGCAAGCGGGTTTGTCCAGTGTAGCGAGGCCCTCCTTACAAAGAGTGTTTGCCCATCATCCCTGGTTTCACTCGAGATTGTAATGGACACTGAACCTTGAGGGCTAGAGTGTAGATCGTAATGTGCGCATGATTCTTGCATTATCCCTTATGTTGATGGTTCACAGCCACCTTTTTAACGGCGGAGTATGGATGGTTTGGGGATACTGTCACCTCGGGCATTGTAACTATTTCTTCGTGTTCGCTTTCCTTGCCAATCTGAGAACAGAGAAACGCTGGAGAGAGGACAAGCAATTCTAGATGTCAGGTTAAACACGACATGAGGAAATTCTCCTCAATTGAAACAAATATTCAGAAATCGTGAATGAACCTATAAATGCAATCCAGCTCACCATGAATAGGCCTACCCAACAATCTGAAGCAAACTCGACCTGACTGCCCATCATGAGATCCATCCATTGAGAGAGAGATCCACCTAATGAGCTGTGGTCCTCTTCCTCAAGTGGGTCAAAGCCACTTCTCGACCGCACACAAACACCTCCAACCCTCCAGCACGTGACCCACAACCACGAAATAATCCACCCCAGTCTTTTCGCACAACCACCAAAACTTTTTTTTTTCGTGAGAGATCCCCTCCTTCTGTTTCCCTCCTTTCTCGACAACCACTCAGCCTCACTAACCCATCCAGCACAATGGCCGCTGAAGCCCCCGCGAGAACCGGTCTGGCCGTTGGCCTCAACAAGGGCCACGTACGTCGTCTCCCTGCTGTCACAGTCTCACCTCGTGGAGGATCTCTGCTGCTTCGCCACGGATGAGAGAGTGCAACAACTTCTCCTCATTTTAGCAGACGATGGACACTGACATTTTACGCCTTTTGCGGATCTACAGAAAACCACCCCCCGTGTTGTCAAGCCCCGTGTCTCCCGGACCAAGGGTCACCTGAGCAAGCGCACCGCTTTCGTCCGTGAGGTCGTCAAGGAGGTTGCTGGGTGAGTTTACTTTTTCTTTAAGGAGATGGTGGAAGAGGATTGGGATCAAGGGATGCAAGAGGGGGATAGACAGGAGGGCATTGCTTTGCCATTGGGAAAAATTTCCATTGGACTCTGTCTCTGCTCTGTCTTGGCGATTGGAAACTGGCTTTCAACCTCACGCGACAGTTCGCTAACCACCATCTTATAGTCTTGCCCCCTACGAGCGCCGAGTCATTGAGTTGCTCCGAAACAGCAAGGACAAGCGTGCCCGTAAGCTCGCCAAGAAGAGAGTACGTCGACCCGACACCCGGAATATAACTCGAGATCCAAACTAACACACACAACAGCTCGGTACCTTCGGCCGTGCCAAGAAGAAGGTCGACGAGCTCCAGCGCGTCATCGCCGAGGCTCGCCGCGCGGGTCACTAAATCGTCTCTCTGTGATTTTGGGAATCTGGCACCAAAGGGGTTCGCATGGATTGGCGTGGTCACGATTTGATCGATTAAAAAAAATGAAACGGCTTTGATGCTCCGTGGCAAGGGATTTAGCTGCGGCTCACCGGAATACCAATACTCTGAAGACATTTTTATGGCGTTATGACAATGCCATGGCTTCCTCTATGCTGCAATGTGACTGTATGCTTTCTCTTGCTGTGATGCTTTGTTCCTTAACCCTAAACATGTACAACCATATCGCTGTAGCATGGATCTATCAATCCCAAGTAGGATGGCTCGACAAAGTCGATAACTGAATCAGAACAGTCCAGCAGAGACAGTAAAGATACAATACGCTTCAGGTTTCGTCCAACCAAACTAAAAATAATGTTAACCAACGCCGCCTGTGACCCTTGAATGCATGCCATGAAGACACTACTCTTCCAGTAACTGTCAAAACCGTCTATTTCTTTCCCAGCTTCAGCCACTTGGGTATCTTCTTGGCGATCTTGTCTCCCGTTCCTTCACCAGCCTCAGCTCTTGATGGCCGAGCCACGGCCGGTCCATCATCCTTACTATCCGGGGCCTCCACGGGCTCAGGTATCTTGACTTGCTGTCCCTGTTGCGCAACATTTGCCTTGAGGAAGGGTTGCTTTCGCACAGCTGGGGGTACGGCGTTATCCCACACCAAGTTGATGAGGATGCGCCCTGTCAGTTTGTAGGACTTGATGAGCTCATTGCCGGGATTGGAGTTGTCCTTAATAACAGTCTTGGTCCCTGGTAGAACGAGGTGGAAGGGCTGGTCATCATGAGCCATGACATGTCGGACAGCGTCGTAGAGGAATCGGCCCGTGTCGGTTGGGCCAACCTGCCAGTCACTGCTGGTGTTATCCGGAAAACGGACTTTGACGAGGACGTGTTTAATGGATGCGATCTTGGCCGCCTCAGCCGCTGCCTTGTCCTCGAGTTCTCGATCTGAGAGTAGTCGCCTATTTCTCGAGTCCTCCTGCAGACGGGCCTGGTGAAGCTGAGCATGAGCGATAGTGGGAGTAAAGTCGGCCTCGCTGGATGGGGCGAGGGCTGCCGCAGGAGTTGAGCCCGAGGGCGCAAGGAAGACGTTGACGGGCTCCAGAGGATCTCTTTGCTGGGAAGATTCCACATCCATTTTATCCTCTTCTGTAGGTTTCTCGTCTGCGGCGCTGGTTTCCCCTTGCTGGTTACGACTCGAGTCCTGTTCTGGTTCCGGATTGGGGTCTGCCATGGGAGTATCTTCGGTCTCCTGGGCTTGTGGTTCTGCTTCCTTTGACGCCTCTGCTGGTTCCTTTTCATTCTTTGCGGCTCCTGATGCCTCTGGTTCCTGAGCCTCCCCTTCTGTGTCCTTGAAGTACTCGCTTATCTCGGACATGGCATCGAACAAAGTCTGATCCGTCGTCCGATAAGACAGCCTAATGAGAACACTGCCAGAGTTGTATCCAAGCTGCGACAATGTCTTTTGAAAGTCGGCAAACGAAGATAGCTCACGACCCATAATGTTGAGAACGGGGATCTCGTAGTATAGTTGTCCGCCACCGCTTCCCGAGCCGCTGGACGTCTGGGCGACGCCACGGGCAGTGATGTTAATATTCTTGCCATTGCTCGCCTTGCCGCTCTCAAACTGGCGCAGCACCTTCCAGATGGTGAGATCGCTGGGGAACTTCTGGATCAATCGACCGCCGGGGATTTCGCGACCATCGGGGTGCGGGACTTGGAGACCGACTTGGATGGCGGAGGGTGTTTTAGATTTGAGGACGAGCTCGAGCTTTGCGCCGGGGATGAGACCAGAGGTTCGGAAGGGGACAGAAAGGTCCACCTGCTTTTGACGGTGCCTAGTAGAATATATGGTCAGTATGGCCTCCAAAGGAGAAGCGAAGCGAAAGAAGGCAACTCACTTAACAAGATACTTGTCACTCGAGAGGCCGAGCTTCCTGCAGGCCTCCTCCAGCACATCGGTCAAGAACGTGCCAGGGGTGACTTTGACCGTCGCCCGCCGCAGGTCGGTGGCTATCACCACGACATGGGAGGCCATGGTCTAAAGAGAGACTTGGGTTGAAGGAGTAGATGTTGATAATAGAGGTCTATTGTTTGAGGTCGAGGTCGAGGTTGAGGACGCGGGGAGAGTTGAGCTTGAGCTGCCAGGCGGTGATGTAAGCAGCTAATAGGGAACAAAGGCCAGAGTAATGGCGGGGTACTTGCAGTCTGGGCACAACCGCCTAGGCAGCTGAGCCAGGCAGCCACGGGTGATGTATTGGACTATTTCTTCAAGGAAGGGTTGAGGAGAGGTTTCTATTTTGTTCGATTATACGGGAAGTAATTAGACTGGAAGCTTCTATCACTGCATGTGTGTCAATCACTTTGGTGTTTGAGGTGCACGCGGCAACCTGTTCCACTAGCTGGGAACTGGAGCTATCAGTGAGGTTACAGCCATGGATAGGTACTTTTCAGTCGTGTGTACAAAGGGCATATGCTCGTATTTGACCGACTTAACAGGCACAAATGAATCGTATAGATCTTTTTATGTGCCTAAATATATAATCTTAACTTGAATACTTAGACGAGTATTTCTTCAACCCCCTTCAACTTAGGAGGTTGTGTCTTGTCTTTTCGCTGTGTTGAGCGAGAGAAGCACCTTAACTTATATAAGCCACAGTTGAGCCTCAGCGCCACACCTCCCAGGCTGCCCCAGCCAACGTGGATTTTCCCGGCCGCGCCAGACGTGTTTGCCTTGCAGCCAGCCAGCCCAGCCTGGCAAGTGTGTGCAGTACGTACCTTAGTTACGCCTTGAAGCTCTGGGGGAGCTTCAACCATCTGCTCTCGCAACTCCATCAACTTCGACGTCGACGACCCAACCGGAACCGCAAAATACGCCCAGCACCCTGTAATTAGCGACTTTTCAGGCCTGCAGCGTCCCCCGGGGAATACATTCTTGCGTACTCTTTGACAAGACCGTCGTGATTGACGCTGCCTTGTCCTGTTGACTTGTCCGACCTCGCATCTCCCATCCATCATCTACAGCGTCAGAAGCCACCATGGTACGTCGATATCGATTGCTCAAACCTCTATCTGTCCCATCAAGCTAACCATGTTACTCCCATCAGTCGTCTCCCTTCTCGATAAGTTCGTTCATCTCGCACCGCCCTCGAAAGCTCACCCAACTAACCCTCCCCTCCCAGACGGCGGCGCCTGCGTCGCCATGGTCGGCAAGGACTGTGTCGCCATCGCCTGCGATCTCCGCCTCGGTCTCCAGGCCCTCACCGTCTCCAACAACTTCCCCAAGATCTTCCAGTACGGCGACGTCTTCCTCGGCCTGACCGGCCTGGCCACCGACGTCAACACCGTCAGCGACCTCTTCCGCTACAAGACCAACATGTACCGCCTGCGTGAGGAGCGCGCCATCGCCCCCCGCACTTTTGCCAACCTCGTCTCGTCGTCTCTCTACGAGCGCCGCTTCGGTCCCTACTTTGTCTCTCCCGTCGTTGCGGGACTCGACCCCAAGACCGGCAAGCCATTCATCTGCGGCTTCGACAGCATCGGCTGTATCGACTTTGCCAAGGACTTTATCGTCTCGGGAACCGCTTCAGAGCAGCTCTTTGGCATGTGCGAGGGTCTCTGGGAGCCTGATATGGTGCGTATTACGATGGGGGACTTGTTTCTCAACGATCACTGGCCGTATGCTACGATAGAATGTTAACACCGCTCCTTAGGAACCCGATGCCCTCTTCGAAACCATCTCCCAGTCACTGCTCAACGCTGTTGACCGTGATGCCCTATCCGGTTGGGGCGCACACGTCTACATTATTGAGAAGGACAAGGTCACCAAGCGATTACTAAAGGGCCGACAGGATTAGAGCGGCGTTGCGGAAAGGAAAGGCCCTGGGAATGTAGAGCGGGGGACAGAATTGTGGTTCCTGTATCTTGTATGAATAGATACTCGGTCGATACAACAACCGCTGGGTAATGAGTGCATCAGCACACCGAGCAAGCAAGCAGCCACTGATCCCCCTGTGCAGGCGTCGCTATGTTATATGGCCGTGCATGCATTTGGACGAATCGTTGCCTATAATCCGAGTTTACGAATTTCTTTATCAAAGGCCATTATGGCCATCTAGGTCTATCTCAGCTTCTTGGAGCTGTTACCATATGGTACACGCAGATTCTAGTAAACTTCTAGCCTGAGCCAGATCCCCAATCTCTACCGCATCCTTCTCTATTGCTCCTTCTTCTCCTTGAGAGACGTGTCGGTTGTCGTCTGCACAAAGAACTGTCGCTCAATGGCCTTGAGCACTTCATCGAGGAGTCTGGAGATGGTCAGCAGCTGCTACGAGACTTCAAGTGGAATCAGGGGTCAACTTACATAACGGGGGCACTGATGATAATGACCGCCTTCCACTCCAGCACGTTCAGGGGGACAATGGAGAACAGCGACTGCAGGAAGGGGACATAGAGGAGAGCGAAGTGCAGGGCCATGGACAAGGCAATGGCATACACAAGCATCATGTTCTTCCACAGAGGGAGAGTAAGAAGAGACTCGCTTGAGGACAGGGCGTTCATGGCGTTGAACATCTCAATGACGACCAAGATGGACAGGGAAACGGTCGACGCGGCCTTGGCCATATCGTCAGAGAACATCTGGCACCCAATCTCAGGGAAGTCGGCTGAACAGTGGTGGAAGCGAGACAGCTGGCGAAAGGTAATCTGAGGACCCTCAGGGTTATACATGAACCACCAAGCGTAGCCCGCAACAGTAGCGAGACCGACGTAGGTACCGATGAGGAGATACCGGATGAAGAGCCATCCGCCAATCAGGGCTTCGTCTCGCTTGCGAGGTCGGCGCTTCATGATGTCGTTGTCGGGAGGGTTGAAGGACAGGGCCGTGGCGGGAAGACCATCAGTGACCAGGTTAACCCACAGAAGCTGGACAGGAACAAGAGCCTCGGGCATGCCAAGAGCAGCCGTCAGGAAGATGGAAACCACCTCGCCAATGTTGGAAGAGATCAGGTAGCGGATGAACTGCTGAGTGTTGTTGTAGATGGAGCGGCCTTCCTCGATGGCAACCTCGATAGTGGCGAAGTTGCTGTCAGCAAGGACCATATCGGCGGCCAGCTTAGAGACATCAGTTCCGGAACCCATGGCAACACCAATATCAGCCTTCTTGAGAGCAGGGGCGTCGTTGACACCATCACCAGTCATAGCAACAACCTCGCCCAGGGACTGAAGCAGGTCGACGAGACGCGACTTGTGACCAGGCTCCACACGAGAGAATAGAGATGCCCGCTTAGCTGCCTCGAGCTGCTCGTCAGGGGAAAGCTGATCAAATTCGCGGCCAGTGTAGCTCTTTCCAGTGAGGTCCTCATGTTGAGTAAAGACACCAATCTGTCGGCAGATGCTCTCGGCAGTGTTGCGGTTGTCTCCAGTGATGACGATTACACGAATACCGGCGTCCTTGCATCGCTGGATAGCGCGAGGAACCTCCTCTCGAGGAGGATCAAGCATACCCACAAGTCCAAGGAAGGTCATGTTCTGCTCAAGCTGGGCGTACTGTTCGGTGGTGGTAGCGGACTGAAGAAGAGGAGTCTCGGGGACGTTGTCGATGCTGGCCAAAGCAATAACTCGAAGGCCATGGTTACCATATCGCACAACCTCGCTCATCAAACGATCATAAACCTTCTTGCTAAGAGGGGCCTTGTTGCCACCAGGTCCGAGAAGGGTCTGTGTGCAGCGGTCGATAACGGATTCAGGAGCGCCTTTCACCAGGAGTTTCTTCTCGTTGCCGTTGCTAACCAGGACTGACATGCTCTTTCGATCACGGGAGAATTCGTATGTAGCAAGCCGGGGTAGTGACTTTTCGTAAACCGAGCTGGCATAGTGGACGCAGTCCTCAGGGCGAGTATCAGCGGGAGCGCAAGGTCCAATCTTCTCAACCAAAACTCTCAGAGCACCCTCAGTGGGTTCACCAACGCTCGTAAAGGTGGCAGTCCGGGAATCATAGGCAAGCTGGGCATCGTTGCAAATAGCGGCAACCTCAGTCATTTGACGAAGGGTGGCAGAAGAGTTGTGGAGGTCATGAACAACCTCACCATTCGACTTGATAGCTCCTCGGGGGGCAAAGGTAGTACCCTCAACATCCAACTCGGTAAGATCGCTGCCGTCCTCGTTCAGGTACACAACCTTGCTGACGCTCATCTGGTTAGTGGTCAGAGTACCAGTCTTGTCGGAGCAGATAACGCTGCAGCTTCCCAGGGTCTCGACAGAAGGAAGACTTCGGACCACGGCGTTCTTAGCGGCCATCTTTCTAGTTCCAAGAGCGAGGCAGGTGGTGATAACGACAGCGAGACCTTCAGGAATAGCAGCAACACCAAGAGAAACAGCAATCTTCAAGTAGTAGATGGCGCCCTTGGTCCAGCTACCATGGCTGGGGTCGTTGAAGTTGGGGATGTTGATAAGCCAGACCAGGATGCAAATGACGGTAATGACCTTGGCCAGGTTGTCGCCAAAGTCGTTCAGCTTCTGCTTCAGGGGAGTCGGCTCCGAGATCTGAGCAGTGATGCTCTCGTGAATATCTCCGATAGCGGTGTTGGGACCCGTAAGAACAACGACAGCTCTCGCGCGACCGGTAACAACGGTAGTTCCAGAGAAGAGCATATTTGTCTGATCCTGCAAAACCGCCTTTTCGTCTCCGACAACGGTACTGGCGCGCTTTCCGACACTCTCGCTCTCTCCGGTGAGGACAGCCTGATCAACAGCGAAACTATTGCTCTCGATAGAGACAACTCGGCAATCGGCGGGAATACGATCGCCAATGGACACGGTGACAATGTCACCAGGCACCAGCTCGTCGGCCTTGACTCGGGAAACATGACCACCATTTCGCACCACATTGGCCTCGTTGGCCGAGTATTCTTGCAAGGCAGCGATGGCCTTTTCGGCGCTGCTCTCTTGGGAGACTCCGACGACACCATTGAGAATGAGGATAGTGAGAATCTGAGGGTATCAAGATGGTTAGCGCCATGTCCGGGGCAATATAAGAGATCTTGGGGAGGACTCACAACTACGGGATCAACGAAGGCGCTCCAACCCTCTTCTTGGTCAAAGAGGGCCAAGACGAAGGAGACAGCCGCGGAACCCAATAGGATAATAACAAGCTGGTCTTTGAATTGTTCGAGGATAAGCTCCCACAGAGGAGTCGGGGGTTCATCTGGAATAGCTGCACAAAAGTTAGATTACAGTCGAGGCCGGTAGCGGGGCTGTCGCGGGGGGCCAAGAGGTCAACGTACAGTTGCGCCCATGTTTCTTGCGAAGCTCATCAACTTGCGCGTCGCTCAAACCATTGGTCTGGTCGACGTCGAAGTTGGCGAGGACATCGCCGACAGGGCGGGCGAAAGCACTCTCCATGGTTGCAGGCAGCGCGCGAGGCGAGCGCACAGGACGAGGCTTGACAGAGATGGACGAGCAGATGTCTAGCGGTTTGCGACAAAGGAGAGAACTCGATGGGGGTTGGGAGATGAGGCTCTAGAGCGAAAGAAGGGAAAAAGAAGAAGCAGAAGAAAAGAATCACCTCAGAAGTCTAGTCAAGGAAAAAGAGAGAAAAGACACGAAGCAGAGAGTAGGTAATCACGGGCGTGTCATGGTAAAGGATGGGACCTAAGGGTAAGGTAGATTTGTCACGACGGGAAAGGCAAAGGCAAGGCGATCGAGAAAGGGCCCACGCACGTGGCAACCACCAAGTACCTCACAAATCGCAGAGACTGAATGGATGGGGGAGGAATGGTATTGGGGAGGGGGATCTGAATCGCATGGAAAGCTGCCTTTTCCACTTTCGTCCGCTCCGAAGCTCTCGCCTGCCAAAAAGTCCAACGTGTTCGTTTGTCCGGCCACGGCCACGGCTTTCGGACAGTCGGCCAGCACAACCCCCCACACCCCCGGCGGACGCTTTCTGCCTAGCCCGCGCCCATCAGGTTCCTCGATCGTCCACTGGAGACCCCTGGAAAGCCACTGAGGTTTTCCCCTGGAACCCGGGCAGAACTCCCAAAGCCTGGTCCTCGCCTCAGGGGTCCATCGGCGTCCACTTTGCCCCTCTCTGGCCTAGCTCCTCTTTGCACCGCCACGATGCCGAGCCGGCCTGGCTTACACAAAGACACGAGACTTGGGCTCGAGTCGACGTGTGCCAAGTTGAGCATTGCCGGACAGCCCGTCCTCGCCAATTGATGATGAAGTTGGTGATGGAGAAGAGGGTTAGTGGAGAGGCCAAGAGGAGATGGTGTTTTGCAGCTGCAATGATCAATCGAGTTCCAAAGAGTATCTTCAGTCATCAAGATTCCACATCTTGTTGTAGGTACCTCGAGATAGCTCGGAATACATGTATCCCGGACCAACAACCTGACTAATCAGCCCGGTACTCAATAGTACATGCCGCTCCTGTCAGGCATGAGCTTGATGAGACATCCACCGGAGTCATGATAACTGCTTTTTAGGCGGACATCTTATTAGAACTAAACGTGGCCACTCCTTGTTTTATTTTGTGTACACTCACAGCCAGATTCTAGTGTAAGGTAAGACCAGCATCATGATTGCCATATTAACAAGCAAGTGCCATCATGAAAGAAACAACACGGCCCGAGACAACAGGCAAAGTAATGAAGCAATCCGCATCATGACGCCAACTTTTCATTCACCCGACCGGCGCCGCAAAGTTTATGTGTATGTTTACTTGAAACAGCATTCTCGGATACCTCAATATCATCAAGTTGCGTACATCCTTCGAGTTTCATTACCAACCTCCTCGATTTCCGACATTTCCAGCTCATAAAAAATCTCGATAATGGATGTCTCGGATCATTTGTCATTTGCGGAAAGGACACGGTCTAAGTCGAGCACAAGGCTTCCCGGCCGCCTGTTCACATGGCTTGTCCACCCATGCTCATATGGAAGCCACTGCAAGCCATGAAGCTATGTTTATTTATTGCCGATCTGGCACTTCTATGCAAGACTTTTTCCAATATTTACTCGCTCTCACATGACATTGGATGTACTGACTATGGTTCTTTGGCAATTCGGCGGCCATTTGACTCTTTTGATACCGTCACCTTGCATCATGCCTTCAAACTTCATGATGTCAGATACGGCACGCCTTGCCTCGTTTTTCCTTTGCAAAATCATCATAGGTGACGCCTTCGTTTCACCGCTTCGAATCGTGATACTTTGGCTTCTTTGCGCCGGCGCTGTGCGAGCCTCAGAGACCTGGAACTTGGGGAGGTGAGTCGCAGCCGGGCCGTCGTTGCTGTGTAAGACATTCTAGCCGCAGAGACTCGACAGTCTCGGACAAGAAGCGCGGTGAAAGATGATCTCGATTTGCGTCCATAGAGGTCCCTTCCCTGCCTCTTTTTAGAAGAGGCCAGAGAAGGGGCGTTTTGGAGAGTTCGGTCTCTTTCCTCTTTACCACCTCCTTCCCTTGACTAGAAAGGTATCTACTTGCGAGTCGCGACTGCTCCTATTCAGCTCTACCAAATCCTACTTCGCGAGTTTGGACTTCACCGTGACATTTGCGATTATCTACTTCTTTCTCATCATCCATCACTGCAGCTATGATTTGAGAGCTTGCCTATGCTCGGCCTTGTTGAGCGCTATTTTGGTTTCTTGGGATCGCAACATTGCTCTGTTTCCGTTTCTTGGACTCTGCAGCCTAGCCATCTCCCCAGCATGGCTTCCACCGATCCTCTGAGTTCGACCTCTGGTATTACTCCAAATATTGACAGTTCTCAACAGCCTAGTTGGCCATCAACAGGACTTCCGGTCTTATCACGAGATGAAAGTCGTTGGGAAGAGCTCGGCAAGGCTTTCGACATCGATCTTAGCCCGGATAAGATACGAAGCGATGACAGAGACGCTTCTGATGGTTTGAATAAGCTCAACCCTCGAAATGTACCCAAGGAAAAGTCACCGGACCCACGGTCGGTTCAATGCTCAGCGCTTCCTGGTGATGATGATCACCTCTCCGAGAATCCCCCGCTAAAACTACCATTCCGCAAATGGGTGAGATCTCTCAAGCGACGAAATAGCCTGAGCGAGGGAGGAGAAACATGTACCGGTGATGACAGATGCAAATATCCCGAGCCTAGCAATCCATTCCGACGTGTCATCCATCGCAGATTCAAGCATCGATTTTCATCCTCGGGATCCTCCCTCGGTTTTGTCACTGCTGTACAGAGCGCCAGTACGAGTCTTATTACCGCGAGCGCCGCAGCACCCTCACGTCGACGCCATGGTCGATCGCGTGCAGAACGCAGCAGTCGAGCCTCTCTTTCTACTCCTCGAGTGTCTAAGGACGTTGGGCCGTTGGAAAGAGCTGAGGAGGATTTCACCGCAACTCAGCGTGCATTCGAACGTCGACAGATCTTGGAGGAGCTCATCAGCACAGAGGAGAGTTACATTGGCGACATCCGTTTCCTTATGAATGTGAGCTTTGTATTCTTGACGTGACTGGAGCCAGCTGACTATATCAGACCTACGTCAATATGCTTGCCGCTCTTCCTTCCCTGTCTAAACAGCTACGATCATCGACTAATCGCAATTTGCACCACATTCTTCAGCTACATGACGAAATCTTGGGTGACCTTCATCGCGTGATCCCCTTCTCCGAATATTCCCAATTTGACTACCCCCCGCTCAGCAAGAGCGGTCACAGTCGATCACGGGGTTTGAGCACGCTCCCCGAATGTGCTGTCAACCTAAAAGCACTGCAGAATGTACCAGGGATGCTCACTGACCCGCAGGTTGCGGCAGAAGTTGCCAAGGTTTTCAGCAAAAAGGTACGGAAGCCATGGCCTTGTTTCATCAGTCCTGAAGCCAATGTGCTAACACGATAATCAGACGCACGAATTCTTCATCTATAAAGAGTACGGGGCAAAGTTCGAGATGATAAGAAGAGACATTGCAGCAGCACACCAGGGGTTCCCCGAATGGGAGGTTCACCAAAAAGGGGTCGAGGCTTTAGGCTTCTCCGTTGGGTCCCTCAAAGGTCAGGAGGGCGGGCCTAACAAGGCCCTCACCGTTAATGACCTTCTTATCAAGGTATGCCAACTCCCTTTCAACGTGTCCGAACACCCTAACTTTTCGACTGCAGCCTATCCAGAGAATCTGCAGATATCCGCTCCTGTTTGCAGAACTTCTCAAGCACACGCCAGTGCTTGACTGCCCGAACTCCCACATGGAAGTTGAGACAGCCTTAGTGAGGCTTCGGGAAGCCACAGTTGAGATCAATAACTCGGCCACGAACCAAGGTATGATAACGACACTAGAGAAGACTTGGTTATTACAGGATCGTCTGGTTTTCCCTGACAGGGTATGATTCGCAGAACAACATCTGTCAAGTGTGGATTCTAATGGCTCGGTAGAGGCTTGATGCAGATTCAAAGAATCAGATTCGCTCCTTTGGCCACATCCAGCTGTGCGGTGCACTTCATGTTTGTTGGGAGACTGAGACCGGGGTTGAGGGCCAGTATATGATCTGCTTGTTGTACAAGGATCTCCTATGCCTTGCTTCCGGGGGGAAGTCTGATCGGATATACACGATTCTGGCCTGCATTGATCTGTGCAATACAAAGGTTGAGGATGTCGACAAAGGAGGAGGTAAGCACTTATGGAGAAACACAGACTAACATCTGACATATCTTTTTCAGGCTTGCGATGTCACTTAGCTCCTTTCTCTTGGAAGCTGGTCTTCGAAGGCCAGCACGAATTGTATGAGCTGGTCATGACAGCCTGCAGTCCAAGTGAAGAGACTGAATGGCGAAGTCGATTACAACAAAGCCGAGATGTAGAACAATCGGAGAAACCATCAGTGCTGTACAACTTCCTCTCCATTGACATCAAGAGCTTAGGTGCCATGTTTAGGCGACCAGGTGCGAACCCCTATCGCCTTGCCATGGACTTCTAACTCATTCTTGTAGGCACAATCTCTCGGACTGCTTCTGTCAGCCGAGCGACCACCGTCCCACATTCAGCACAAGTCCATGTCATTCTGAGGAACACGAGCCTTGTCAAATCGTCAGCCAATACTACAGGGCCGGTACCAAATCTTGGCCGCTCACATTCGTTGGTGTCATCGAAGCCTAGGATCCCAGTGCTGGCACCGCCCCGAAGCGAAAGAGCGCGGCTTGAGGTTCTCCTAGAGGACGTCTGGAGCCGAAACATCATTCCATTTCCCGACACGATGAGCATCGCCCGTAATGAGCAGCTGATGCGTCGGTCGGCATCGACAATGATGAGAAAGCTAAGCATAGCAAGCATGGCCAAGAGATCAGGGAGCATTTCACGCAAAGGAAGTGAAGAGGTGGCGAGCGAGGGACTCACCCGGCAAACTAGCAAGTCAAGTGTGAGCTCGTTTGGTGTTTTCGATGTGGATGGGAGCTGGCACTCGAATTCTACAAAGTGCTCCACGTTACCTGAGGCTACAGAGATGGGCATGGAGGAAAGCCGTGTTCCTGATTCCAGATCCTCAATGCAAAAGCTCACAATGGCACCCAGGCCTCAGGGTTCAGATTTGATCGAGACGACATCAGACACTATGGATGACGATTTGAAAAAAGAGAAAACAGCTACACAACCGCCAATGACCAGTTACCAGAAAGCAGAAGCATCACCCAGCACAAAGGAAAATACACGCTCGCCAACCAGGATTCCAGTGCGATCGAAGAGCACCCGGTGGACCAGAGGGAGTGCCCAGGACAAGAGAGGACACGGTCTTCGCAGATTTTTCGGGTGAAGACTTGATTGTATGGTTTGGCAATGGGGGGTTATGGATCAAAGTTGAAGAATGATGGTGGTGATTGGAGTGCGGAGAGGATTCAATTGGATTACTATCAAATGCATTGACAGAAGCGGCTCTTCAGCAGTTACAATATGCTCAAGAAGCCCACGGGGGTTTTGTCGAAATAGTAGAACATACACATACGGCGCGATGCTTGACTTCATGGGTGACATGTCAGAGATGGATGCATGTGGTGTTTGGAGGGCATGATGGGTCATGAATCAGCCTGTCAGCTACGGGGGATAGCGATGTGGACAAGATGACATGGAAGGATGTCTGTGTGACCATCACGAGGGTCCAAATATCAGGCACTGGGCTCTAGAGGAGAATGGTGCCATCATCAGGTTGGCATCAGGTTGATACGTAAGCGGGGGCCAAGGTGAAGTTTGCCAAGGCAACGGAAAGCTGCAGACAAAATACGTACCTGGCGTAGAAAGCGGGAGAAGGAAAGCTGAGGAGGCTTGGGACGAGAGGGGCCAATACAGCCAATGCTTGGAGGAGGAATCTCCAGGCTCACACGCGGGGCACGCGATGGATCGACGAGGTTGAAATGAGGCGGCGTGTGCCGTGCTGTACTGCACAATACCGTACTAAGGTGAGCGAGGACCTTGGTGAACTTGAGCTTCCAAGTTGGCTCAAGACAAGGTGACGTACATGGTGGATTCAGCATGCAGGAACGTCTGAGAAAGGCGGGCAAATTCCAACCAGGCAAGCAGCGGGAAGACGCGTGCTGATTGGCTGTGAGGCAGCTCCTCGCGGCTTTTAGCGGGGACTTTACTCTCTGAGTGCCCCGCGGCACGGTACGTACCCGCCCACTGTGATGCTCTGGAGCACGGCTATGACGTAGGAAGCTTCCGAATCAGCAAACAGAGGAAGCTACACTCGTCACTGCTCCTCTCACCGAGCTTCTTTTTAAGCCATCACATCCTCCCTCGTTCCTCTACTTCTTCTCTCCTTCTCTCCATCATCCTCACAATTTCTACACTCTTCATCACCACAAACAACAATTCCCAATTACCACTAGCGATCTCATCCTTCCGTCACGCGACATCCTACCTTTCCAACCACCACAGCAAACCACACATTCACTCAATCGCAATGGCTCGCGGCGAGACTCAGCAGACCAAGGTCTACCTCAAGGGCAGCAGCGAGGAGTTCCTCATCTTCATTGATGACGTCGAGGCCTACAAGAAGTGGAAGTCCGACAAGAGCGTGCCTCTGGCGCACTTCATCTCCTCATTCAAGATCTTCCTGACCCATGGGTAAGTCATTGGGATCAAGCCACCCCCGCTTTCTTACTCTCCCCGGATCCGTTACTTTCTTCTTCTCTGGGTGGGCGTGATGGCCAGACTTTCCGATTGCTTGGCACACGCTCGCTTGGACCCATTGCTCCTACCCACCATGTTGGAGCTCGTCTCTTTCGTTTCCATCTCTCTGCACTAGACGTCGTACCAGTCGTCGACGACAATGGATCTTGTGGGCCGTTGCTAACAGCACCTATAGACAAGGACTGCAGGGAACCTACGACACCGCCTCCAAGGCGGCCCTTGAGAACGAGTTCGGCACTTCGGTTGATGACGAGGTCATCAAGCAAATCCTAGAGAAGGGCGAGACCCAGACCTCGGAGGTGAGCACCATGCATTCTCGACTCGTTGCGACAGTTCAGCTAACATAAATCAGATGCCCGAGCGTCAAGGTACCAAGAACGACTCCAAGGGTCCCATGGTTGCCCACTAGAAACGTGAACAGCAGGCGTTCCGGAAATGTAGAAGAAATTACTAGCAGCGATGGAGTCGTTGACTGGGGCTTGGCTGCGAGAAAGAAGCACCATTCAGAAACGTTTGGTGAAAGGTCGCCGATGGTAGGCGGACATGCATGATGGCGACCATCCTATCAGATCAGCGAGCATTGCTGACGCCCTGAAAGAAGGGGAAGGATTGATGATAGCGTCCCATGAATTAATACACCAGCCCTTTGATTTGATTCAAATAATGACTATGAATGTTGGTGATGTTGTTGTGATTAGTGTTGAGGTCCAATGCAAATAAGGATGGAGCACGCATTTGTGTGACGTGGTTGTCTTATCAGTAGGTAGGTGCAGTTGCCCGATCGTCGTGCCGTGTCTCGGCTTACATACCGCCTTTGTTGCCCTGCCTGCGCTGTACGGATACGGGCTTGCACTTGGCGGACACCTCTTGATAACAACTACAAGTGCGGGGTTCATAAGTAAAGTAGGTGTGCTTGTTCACTATCTATCATAACAGACAATCATTTATCAAATATTCAAGATGGATTCGCAAGCCAAGTACTTACTCTCTCTCCGGGCAATCCGAGAACGTGCCAAGATTGTTGGAGATGTGGCCAAGGCAGGGAAGCTGAGCCACTTCGATCTCCATGAGGAGAAGCTAGACGAGGTCGTCGACTTTGTGGCCTCTGTCATCAAGGTTGTATTCCAATGCTTCCTCAAGATCAAGGACTAACTAATGCTCTATCAGCGTGACTTTGGTCCTGACAAGTTCCACACGATCCCCCCTCATGGCCGCTGGCAGCACTTCGAGGTGGGCAACGTGCCGCGCATCACCAGCATCATGGACAAGTGGGAGGAGGAGGGGTGTGGTGTGACTGAAAAGACACGTCGTCTCATCGATCTCTTTTTTGTTTCGGTCCTCTTGGATGCCGGTGCTGGTGATGATTGGAGGTACAAGGAGCCCGGGTCTGGTCAGGTCTATGAGCGGAGTGAGGGTATCGCCGTGGCCAGCCTCGACATGTTTAACTCGTTGGCTTTCACAACTGACACTACCCCAACGGTCAATGGTGATTACTTCCGTGTCCTCTATATCGAGATATGTACTAATTGTTTCTAGGAAATGGGTTGAAGCAGCTTGATACGGATAAACTCGCCCAGGGCTTCCAAGTGTCTGATAGCAACCCCATGTTGGGAGTTGATTCTCGTGCGGCCCTCCTCAGAAGCCTGGGACAGTCACTCCTCGATCACCCAGATGTATTCGGGGCTCAAGGTCGACCAGGAAATCTCGTCGGTGAGTTTTTCTTACCTGGTCACCCGATGTCTTACTTACAATGCTAGACTATCTCGTCAAGACAGCCGGTGAATCCTCCAACTTGGATATCCTCGTTCTCTGGGATATTCTCCAGACTCTCCTCATTCCAATCTGGCCCAAGGACCGAACTGTTGTTGGTGGGACAGCCATCGGCGACGCATGGCCACTTAGTACCCTCCGAACGGGGGGGCAATCGGATGCCGCCGCAGACAACATCCAACCCTTTCACAAGCTCACCCAGTGGCTCACCTATTCCCTCATGGTCCCATTCCAGCGTGTACTAGGCATGCAGTGGATCAACGCCGACTCTCTAACCGCCCTGCCCGAGTACCGCAACGGCGGCCTATTCGTCGACCTGGGTGTGCTGACGCTGAAGAAGGAGACGCTCGATCGCGGTCTGCAGGCGTCGGGCGGGGAGCTACCTCTCTTTGAAGCAGGGGACGATACCATCGTCGAATGGAGGGCCTTGACTCTGGTCCTGATCGACAAGTTGTACACCAAGATCCAGTCTCGCATGGGTGATGGTGTTCAGCTGAGCATGGCGCAGCTCCTCGAGGCTGGGACTTGGAAGTCTGGGCGTGAGGTAGCGGCCCAGCGTCGACCAAAGACAAAGTCTAGTCCCATCATCATCAAGAGTGACGGTACCGTCTTTTAGGATAGAAAGGGAGGTGAAATGCAGTTTCTACGTTGGGGGGCTTGTGATACACCCAAACAATAGTTGATGTTGATCTCGGAATCTTTGGTTGCCGGGTCCACGTTTAGACAAAAAATATCAACACCCTCTTTTTCAATTTCTAAAACATGACCTCATACTCGTTTTTCAACCCCTTTCTTCATGCGTTCTTGGCTTGGTTTCCTTTTATTCCCGTTGGGTGTGTCAAGTCGGCACGCCGTCATTGTAGAGTCGACTCCGATGTGGGTCCCCCAGACCCGGGTCCGACAAGGGGTGTTTCGGAGCATCAGCCGCTGCAACCATGGGCAACAAGAGCCAAGAGAATTGAGGCTCCAGACCGAGGTATCCGTTAGGTTCCCATGGTGTTGGGAGTTGATTTCAAGTCTCAGCCTTTTTTTTTTTCCTCATGAGGTTTTCTATTAGTTAGCTCAGGGGAAAAGTGTCAGGCCGGACCGGCTTGGCTCGACCAGGTTGAAACGAGAGGCGAAACGAGAAAGAAATAGGACGCAAGCGAATATAATCACTGTTTCTTTTATTGTTTATTAGTTTCTATCTATCGGGTTACATCCGGTCAAAGGGGGGGGCCTCTTCGAGAGGCCTGAAGCAAATCATGCGCCGGGATCAGTAACTCCCGGCTGCCTCTTGCGAGCCGATCGTGCTTCTGATCGTGTGCCTCGAACCCCCCCTTGCCTCCCGAAGCGCACGCCGTTCACATCTGGCACGGCGGCGCAAGAATTATCCCTTTCCTCAGGTGGGCGAGACCAACTCCTTCACGCTGATCATACAATATCGTAGAAATGGTAACATGGCGTTCGAGATCCTCCTGATCAAGATTCATCGGAAATAAGAAAGACATGGACTGGTATTCGTAAAGGAAAGAAGCAAATCATTAAATGGAAAAGGAAACGCTGCAAACCATCAGACGTCTTAATCATGAAGACGACGTGACGTGAGGGTATATACGTGAGATGTGCGAATGTGTGCGCCTTTTGAGGGCGACGAGTAGTTCTAGAGATTGCGTGAATTCATCTAGATGCTTTGCCCCTGTCTGACTTTTGTACTATGTACAGTCTTTTTGTTTTTTACTCTCTGCCGTGGTAATGTACAGAGAGGACATGGGGTGCGGGTGAGGTAGAAAATCTGACTATACACGAGATGCGCCGCCTCGTCCACGTTGGGGAAGAGTCCATGGTTTTGCACATATGATCTAGAACCAGCATGTTAGTGTCAAATCACACTCTGAATAACAGGAGGAAAAGCTTACCTCTCCTTCGCTATATGCCCAAAAGTAGACAACCATGCCGATGAGATAGTAGATGGCGGCATTTGTGCCCTGATAAATGAGTGCTGCGCACAACGCCGTTAGGGGAAGGAGGGCGAGTCGGAATTCGAGCGAGCGGTGGAGTGCCGAGCCGGCGACGAAGCCCAGGGGCCATTCGAGGCCTATCATGAGGAGGCCGAAGAGTAGATTTAATATCTGGAGCACGGGAACCGGTCTCACAGCGCCGTCGAGGCTGCGTGTGAGGAAATCCCAAAAGATCTTGGGCCAGATGAATGCCTCAATGGCAGCTGCAATCTGGTCTAGATTATGCATGTTAGTCGAGTTCCGGGGGGGGGGTGCCTCAAAAAGGGTCAACTTACAGGCTGCGGCGCTCAAGATGATGAGACGCGCCCAGTGGTTCTTGATGAGTCTACCCATGATGAAGTCGTTCAAGTCCCAATCAAGATTCTCTTTCTCTGTCTTTCCAAGTCTGGCGAAATTTCCTTGCGGATGGCACTTCCAGAAACTTGCTTCTCTCCTCTTGGTCTAATCGAATTCCACTTCCAGCACAGCTGTCGAGAGTCGTCCTCGGTGGTAATACAGGCCGGCCAGCGGTAGGGAGTCGTAAATGGAAGAAGCGAAAGACAAAGGGGTATTATAAGATAAAACGAAAGAAGTGTAAAAAGAACGGTGTGTCAGGCCAGCAGACAGAAGAATGGATGTCGAGATTACTGGAACCTGGAGAGGAAGAGAGTTGAAGTAGAGGTGGGTGAGAGGTCGGTAATAATATGTGAAATTGAGGTTGGTTATGTGCGTCTGATAATGGCAGCAACCCCCCCCGAAGGGTTGAGGTCGTGCCGAGAGAATGAGGAGGGTGGAGTTGCGGGTGGTTGAGAGTCTGAGGCGTCGGCGTGTCAGACGATTGCGGATGGTTGTCTAGCCGGCGATGTCGCGGGAGCTGGTTCAGAGATCCACGTTCTAACAATCTGATCTATGATGACAGCGAGCATACGGGCGACATCTGATAGTGCTTGGTTTGTATAGGTAGCGTTGCGCAGGTCGTAGTTGAGGCAGATGCGAAGCACCCAAGTTAACTAGACCAAGGCTCGGTTGTCTCAGCGAGGTCGGCTTCTCTTGTGTCCGAAGCTATGGTTGTCGCAAAGTGTGTAGTAGTGGGCTGTGGCGATGACACACAAGGCAGTTCTGAGACACTGGAACTGTAGAAGCGATTTCAAGATGGACCAGGGATGGTATGGTATGGTACCGAGGGGAGGGAACGAGAAGGAGAGCAGGCTTGATGCACAGCGACCGAGGGCAGTTTTAAGAAAAGGCCAAGAAGGAAATGCACGCAAGCTTGTTGAACCCATTTCAGAGGCCAAGCCAATGCAATGCAGCCATCGACTACCTGCTGTGCAGGCATGGGGGTGGTCCCCTCGAGCCCCATCGAGCCATGAGCCACGCCATCCTCGAGACCATCCCGCTCATTCTCACCTCACGGGCAGCAAGCGCCCTGGGCATTGATTGCACGCGGGCTGGGCCGGGCCATACAGACACCATCACGGCAGAGACTGGCGGTGCGGAAAGGCGGAGGAGGAGGGTGACGGATTGTGACTATGAGGGGCACCGTCGGGCAGGGATGCGATGCGGTGCAGTAGCCTTGTCACACGGCAAGGAAAGCCCACGATCTTTGATGCTAACCCGTCTCCAGGCCCTGTCATTGGCCGCCTCCCAGTAGAGGTTAATCGAAACCTCCATCGACAAGTCTGCCGGTGTGGTGCGGGGGCTGGTGATTGGTGATGACCTCGGCGGCTAGATGCCAGAGCATGGGCCAATGGGCGTGCTTAGCAGCCATGTGGACGAGGAGCACGGCGGGTAGACCGACAAGGATCAGAAGCTAAAGCTCAGAGCCAGAGCCAGAGCCAGAACATCGAGAATCAAGCTCAATGGCATTGTCGGTCTGCCTTGATCCTGATCGTCTTTGACTTGGTCATCAGAGCATGCCAAAAACTCTTTGCAAGCAATGACTCGCTCCTCTCTCCTGCCCTCTTCTGTCGCCTCCTGCTTCTGAGACGCCTCACCATACAGCACCAAGTCTCGTGTGCCCCTCTTGAAGCAGAGGCTGGGACAACCGACGTTGCGGTGTTAAAGACACAGCGGAAAAGCTCAAGACCCCTGACCCCTGGGCCCTGGTCCCCTCTCCCGCCTCCAGCCCACACATCCACCTTCGACCATCCATTCACCACCCTTGTCTAGTCGGTTTGTCGACCCCAGCGCTTCTTTTTTTAACTCTGTCGAGGTCCAAAAGACGCACTTTCGCCTTTTGCTTGTCCGAGCCCAGATCCTCCAGCCCAAGAGAAGAAACGAAACTGATCGGCTGTCGGCTGCACGGAGTACGGAGTGTTGGTCCCAGCGGAAGGCATGAATATATGTGTTGGAAGCACGGCCAACACATGGTCCAGCTGCGCCCAAAGCCAAGCGCTTGTCGAAACAGCGCATCCTTTTGCCCTCTAAAAGAGCTCCAAGTCCCCGAGTTCAGCGCTTACACGCTGTTCAGTCTGCTTCATCTACCGCTCAGGACCGACATGGCCGGACCTGGCATCGTCACGCATCACCTGACACGGCGCCGGCAGGACGCGTCCGCTCAGGCAGGTACACGGCCAGCCGGTAGGTTAGGAGTTGGGATTATGAGCCGTCCAGGTCATGCTCAGGCCGGTAGCTCCCATCCTTCACAGCATGGTTTCCCTGATCGTGCAAGCGAATTTCTTGACTCGTTCGATAGTGCGTGATTACCAGAGATTGAGGCCGACCACCATCTCTGTCCGTCGCATGGCCATCGTTTCTTTTCCGGCGGCTGCACGCCCGTTGTCATTGGTTCAGCCTCCCGTGACAGGCCCAGCCACATCAACTTCATCACTCCGCGTTGACCGTTGCCCGGTGGATATTACGACCCTGTCCTTGCAGAACCTGGGCGCCTCGGGCGGGTTTGTTTCTTCCCATCGATCTAGCTGAGGCTTCTTATCCTCGTCCTGAATGGCTGGTCATGCAGGCAATTAACCTTGCAGCCATCTTGCTCCGGAGCTGTAGACCCACATCGTAGCTTCATCCCCGGCTCCGGGCTTTGGTGACCCGGCTTTTTGGACGGATGATCGACTGTAAGCGACGTTATCTCAGAAGCGTCAATCCAAATCAGTCGATAGCTTATTCCTCTCGTCACCGCCAACAATCAGTGTGTGTAATTCCAATGTCTTGGCCCCGGTGAATCAGTCCATCTTCGTGTGAATGGTAATCCTACATGATCTCATATCACATCTATCTCGCCCGTCAACTCAACTACTGACGCGGGAGGGAGCACTAGTCAGAAATGAAATGACACGTTCACCATCCGCATCGCCTAGATACTCCTTGATGAAATCTGAACCTCTCGGGTGAGTGACGTGGTTTGTGAGGTCGCTGAACCCGGATGTGATTCCGGTCAATATGTTGGCTTGGTCTCTCGATAGCGCCTTTCCATCTATACACTGGGTCACAAGTTCTCGAAGAGCATCACGTCGAACCTCGTTGCCCTGCTCTCGACTAACCGCACACTCTCGCCTGAGTGCCTCAAGGCAGCCGCGCAGGTCTCGAGCTAATGATATCGGGATGATTGGTGGGACGGAATCCGAGAGCATCCTTCACGCCAGTGTTAGAATCATGGGAAATAGTAGTTGAATCACAGACCTCACTGGGCTTGAACTTGAGAAAAACCCTCCATTGGCTTTTCCCCGCATAGTAGAAGCACCACGGCGACATGCTTTCCTCCACTCATCAGCCATAGTCTCTCCACGCGAGCCCTTCCGTCGCGAGTTTGCAGTTCTGGCAACGATAGGAGAGTGACTCTGAAAATAGCGGGCGGCGTACCCGAGCTGGTGATGGGAAATGTGATATCACAAGCATCCAGCGTCGCCTCTGCTCATCTAGCTTCAGTCATGCTGCATGGCCTGCCGTGGATCACATTAGACGAACCTTTCCAGGGGTGCGACCCAGCCCTGAGAGACGGGACAGTTGATGCCCACTCCTGTCGCTTCCGCAGGGACGAGGTGAACATGATTCGTCGAGTGTTGGGGGGAGACGCAAGGTGTGGGTTGTAGAATCGAGAGTTGGGTGGGTGGCCCAACACGAGGGTTCGAAGTGCCCGGCGACTTGGTAACTCGCTCCCATTTTGGAAAGAACCATGGAAAGTGCGTAATCCGGAGTTAGAGACGAAGAAAGAGCGAGACTAAGAGGGGCATTTGCTCGGGAGCAGTCACAGACGGGAGGTTGCCATCAAGATACCTAGGTAGGTAGGTAGTCAATACTGCCTGCCATTTTTCTCGATTTAGGGTAGTTGGGGTATCAAAAACCTGACAGTTGATGCTCTGGCAAACATTGAACAACCAATCGTCCAATACTACATGTTGGAACATGTAGCCCGGCTTGAGACATCAATACCCCGTACTTGAATCTATTCGATGATCTAGAATGGCAGTATAAATTCGGATAGCCAATAGGTTAGTAAAATGTCATCTCATGCCTCGTCTCCACCATGGTTGGCATTTGGGTCAAGGTTAGAGGTTAGATTACATATATAAGGGTTGATACCGCATTATCCAATAACACCATAATTAGAATACAGACAAAATTTTAACAATGACCAACAACCGACGAGAAGAACTAGACACCTCCATCGTTAAATGATCATTCAACTGAGATCAAGCTGAAGTGTTTAATTCCCAATCTCAAACACTGGGCCAATCGGAGAACTGGAAGCTCGAGTGTACGTACCCCTCCTTTGCTCACCCTGGAAGGTCAGCGCGGAACATCACGGCGCCGGAAGATACGGCACTGCTCACCTTTGAAAGACGGCCGGTGACGACGTCCTTACCGTTGGCCCGATCGCCCAAGCAATGCTATGAACTCGACTCAATCCCCCCCATTGACGCTACATCATTCGTTGTGTGCCGTCATTGACACATTACTCGCCTTTTAGCTCTCTCAATTGACAGCTACTCATCTCCGGCGCCAAGCCCCACCGACCACCAAACAAATTCGGTGCTCGAGCAGCTGACAACCCTGGAGCCAAGACATCCAAAACCCTCTCCGGCCATGGTCCCTCTCCCCCTCTTCAAGCTCGCGGCACTGCTCGTGAGGCATGTTTCCAAGTATGGCGCGGTATGATTCCCACTCCCGAGGACATGCTCCATGACCCAACACTGACTCTCCGCCAGAATCAAATAAAAGCTCAGGCTCACGACCACCCCCGATTCCGGGCCTTTGCGGCCCGATATGGTCAACATATACATCAATTGAATATGCGCATGTCGGTAGCGCTACTACGAAATCCAGAAGCGGAACGACGGGCGAAGGAAAAGGCAGAGGCACCGACAGTCAAGACGGAAGACCAGCAGAAGCGAGACGACGAGCTCAAACTGAAGCAGAGCACGGGGCCAACCGCGAGGAAGATACCATTCCAGAACATATGGCGGCGCAAATTCCGAGCACTCCCCGAGAATAAGGCGGTCGACCTGTTTGCAGATGTCATCGGAGACGTATTCATCTTGTCGGTGGCCATTGGTCTCATCGTTTACGAGGCCTGGAAGTCCTCGCAGAAGCCCGATGCGAACAAGATGCGGATAGAGGAACTCGACCAGAAGCTGGAAGAGCTTAAGAAGAGAGAGGAGGAGCTTGAAGAAGCTGAGGAGAAGCAGAGGCAACGCTTCGAGAGCTTGGAGGAGGCATTGCGTGGTCTCAAGGATCCAAAGACAAAGCAGCCGCTGCTCCCAAGCTTACAATGACCATGAGATGACGATCATCTGTCAAATTGAAGCGTATTCTCGCAGGCAAGAGCCATAAGCATTAAAGACAGTGCGTTGGCTGGGAAATACGGTCACACTGATCTCAAAGAGCTCTCGAACGAGTTGGGGACATCCATGAACGGAGCTTGGATCTGGTCATGCCGGTGTAGGTACCCCTGTCCGCCCTCCCATGGCCTGTAACCTTGTACACTATTAAATCCCCTCACTTAGACATAGACAGCTATCACTTACGATGTAAGATAGCCATATATCAGCTCGAGGATATGGTGAGCACTGGGGACTCACTCCAAGTCATGCATATCAATTGAGCTCGTTGAAGCGAGTTACTTACTGGACCAAGCTCGGACGCGAGGAGGATCCGATTGGCGGATAACAGCATTAGCGGTGTGTGGTGTAGTATGATTGGCCAACAACCACGCACAGAACCCACTGAGGGTACCTCGTGGTGGTTGCCAGCGGCAACGGCCCGCTGGGAAAGTACACAAACTTCGCGGTTCTAGCTCGTCGCGGCAACTACATCTCTTCCTGCCTGGCACCACACGACAACTTGTTCTTTTGCATCTACTAACACAGGTCCTGGCGAAATTCATCTCAGCTTCAGCATTGCTTAATGCCTTCGCGTTCTTGCTAGCGAACAGGCGACTCTCCTTTTTGTCTTGCATGTTGTTGTCGCGAGTCCCGTATGTCCATCCCGTCCACCTCGTCGAATCCCAGACCGACATTCATCGTTTCGGACCTTTCCTCTCAAGAGCAACGCATTCACTGGCCACATGATTGTAATAATTAACCCTCTATCCTAGTTCAACCTTCGCGACTCCTCAAGGCGATTGCTAATCTCGTCATTTCCTGGCATCGCGCTTCCGGTATCGATTCACTGTCGATCCCCTCAACTTCCGAAACGTGTTAATCGAGCCGCTCTCTCGCCATGGCTCACAGGCTAGCGCCCAGAGGCGGCGTCGATTTGGAGGCCTTGTCGCCTAGGGACGCCAACGCCCAACGAGTACCCAAGACGACTGATATCAAGACAAAGACCGTGGCTCAGCTCAGGGCAGCCAAGGACAAGGAGCACCCACCCCCGCCGCCGGCGGAAGTGATCGAACCCCCCAGCTCAAGCGACCCGAATGGAGTAACCTACCAAGTTGGAAAATTGCTTGGCAAGGGTGGTTTTGCTATTTGCTACTATGGAACACACGCCGTGACGAGGCAAAAATTTGCCCTCAAAGTTGTCAAGAGCCACATGCCCCCCAAGATGGAGCAAAAGGTATGTGGTCATGGAATATTGACAATGGCCAGTCCTAACGCGTTCTCAGTTCCAAACCGAACTTCAGATCCACTCCAAGATGAAGCACAAGAACGTTGTCCAATTCCTACGAGCCTTTTCGCAGGAAAACTGTACCTATCTCGTCCTGGAATTGTGCCCTAATGGCTCGTTGATGGATATGGTGAAGCGGAGGAAAGGCCTCACGGAGCCTGAAGTCCGTTTCTACTCTGTCCAGATCGCCGGCGCAATCAAGTACATGCACAGCAAGGGCATCATCCACCGTGACTTGAAGATGGGAAACATCTTTCTCGACTCAAGGATGAACGCCAAGATTGGCGACTTTGGTCTCGCGGCACTGCTGGTGACAGGCAGAGACATGCACACGATTCGACGAACGACCCTTTGTGGAACACCAAACTACATTGCCCCCGAGATTTTGGAGAAGGGGAAGAAGGGCCACGATCACATGGTCGACATCTGGAGCTTGGGAATCATCATGTGAGACAAATCGGGTCTTGGTAATGTAAAATGCTAACAAGGACAGGTTCGCCATGTTCACCTCGAAGCCGCCATTTCAATCTTCTACCACGGACGAAATCTACCGCCGAGCCAGGGAGAGGGACTACGAATGGCCCGCTGCGGAGACTTCGCAGAGATTCATCAGCCAGGAAGCTAAGGAGCTGGTGGCGACGATGCTCCAGGATGCGGATCGCCGTCCAGACCCCGATGCTATCATCCAGCATCCCTTTTTCACATCTGGCTACATGCCTACAGAAGCGGAGATGAGCTCGCGGCTAAGGGAGCTCCCACCAGACCGACAAGAATTCTATGCCACACGGATGAACAGCTCTCTGCAAGCGCAGTCGTTGAGGAACTTCAAGGATATGTGCCTAGAGTGTGGCATAGGCCCCTACGGACCGGAAAAGGTTACCTACTCCCAGATCTGGAAGGAGATGGCTGCGGAGGAAAAGGCTGGTCTTACCCCATTGATTCCTCTCGAGGAGGGAATTCTATATAGACCGTTTGAGGAATGGGTGAGGGAGCAGCAGCTTAGAAAGTCTCGGCTTGCCATGTCTGTGTCTTCGCACGTACCTTCACAGCAGGCAAGCACCTCGACTGAGGATCCGCTGTCGGGCAGCCAAAAGACCGGCGGATCGGCTTTCCTTCGTCAACCACCACAGAGCTTTGCCGCGCAGCAGAGATCACAGCACAGGCCAGCCAGCTCTATGGTACCGAAGCAACGGCCCACCCCTGAACCCGCAATGTCTGCCTCGCAAAGTGTGCGAGCCAGGCCAAGGAGGGAGGGATCGCGAGAGAACGCTTCGAGGGAAGCCATGGAGTTGGCCAGCAAGAGCCTGCGAAGTTCGAGCAGGACAGCCCTGCCCTCAGTTGGCACATCATCTCGGCGATCTGCAGAGCCCCAGACATCTGAAAGACCAGTGCTTGAGCGTCGATCAGCTACACCTCCTGCCCCGGCCGCACCGCCAAAGCGAGAGTATGCGGAATCTACGCGGCCAGCGACTTTGTTCAGCTCTTCCGAGCGACAAGAAAGAATCTCGGGCACGAGGCCAGATATGATTCTGGACCGACTACGCCGTCTCCAGACAGAGCTAGAACGGGCCCTCAACTCGAGAACCATGGCCATCATCTCATCAAAGATGGTTGCACCACCCCATCCTCATGTGGTTGTCAAGTGGGTTGATTACACCAACAAGTTTGGTCTGGGCTACATCTTGAACGATGGTAGCGTCGGATGCATTCTTCGAGATATCCCCACAACGGAAAATGGAAAGCCGGCGCTGCTCCCCCCAGCCGGTGTCTTTATTCGCGGCGCAGAGAGACACATTCTGCGTAGGGAAGATGAAGCATACGAGGATAGAAGCCAGCCTCTCCCGATGACTGAACCCATCAAGTTCTTTGAGAACAACGGAGAGACTGGCCTGTCGGAGGTGATTGTCTCCCCCGAGCAATTCCGCGTGGCTGTGAATGAAGATGGAACGGCTGGCAAGATGCAGCCGGGTAAGGACATCTTCCAGCACCGGAAGCGTGAGAGGATCATTCTTTGGAAGAAGTTTGCCAACTACATGATCGCTTATGGACGGGACGATGTTGTGCCGGCTGAAGAGACCGACCCAGCGGGTGCCATATCTCCAGGTCAGAAGGGCACAGTAGCCGAGCTGGTGACATTCTACCAACGATTCGGAGACGTCGGGTGCTGGGTCTTTTGCGACGGCCACCTCCAAGTAAGTGATTACATGCCCCTGAGTGAATCTCAGCGAGATGAGATGCTAACACGGACAGTTCAATTTCCCGGACCACACCAAGATTGTGATCGACGCCACAGGCACCTGGTGCCATTTCTGGCACCTCCCTCAGGATGCTGCAGAGAGACTTGCCAAGACTGGCACGATTGGCGCAGCGGCACTTGACGACCGAGCCATGCTGTCGTATCCCCTCCAGACATTGTTGAACTTCCATGCCAAGCCGACCGCTCCTCGATCTGGACGGACAACTACAACGCGGAGGCGGCCCGAGATCGCCCCTGATCTGCAGGGCATCCCGGCTGCCAACGATTTCCGACGAAAGATTGTCTTTATCAAGGACGTGGTCAAGGAATGGGTGACAAATGGCGGCCTGGGCAACAGCCAGATGAGCCGGGAGTCTCGTCTTCGATGGGGCGGCTATCGTGAGAACATCAGCTCTCACACGCCGCAGAAGCACGTGTGGGTTACAGTGGGCGCTCGATGGGGCGACCAGCGGATATCGACATATGTTGACGCCCGAAAGCCTTGGGAGTTGGGTGAGGACGTTGATCCCTCCAAGAAGTAAGGCGTGTTCGAAGGAGAGGCTGGCGTTTGTGTGTTTCTTTTCTTTTGACGCAAGCCATAACGAAGAATGATGCATTTGCATGTAGGGAGTATACAAAGGCGGGTTTGGTTGCTGCTACAGTAAAGTACAGTACAGTACAGTCCTTGTTGGCGTTGCCGGTACATGTTGTATGGCGTATTCGGAGCAGATAGGGCGAGATGGTGTTTGAGCTTTCAATTTAGCTTTAGCTTTAGAGTCCTAGGCACCTCGGTATGAGCGTAATGATGGACACGAACTTTTGATTCTGGACTTTGAGTGTGTACCTTTAAGACTTTCATGTCTACCCAAATGTCTGGGTGGGTGCAACGCTTGGTGATATTCCCATTTTCTCATCACAGAAGGGATCAAACAGCCGAGGCTATCTTTCATCTTTCGGGGCGGTGAAACTTGTGCGTATGGCCTCGTTGTTGTTATTGAAACTGGAGAACTGAGTACCTAGGTACTGGAACATAGACCGTACTACTAACAAGTCCCTCAGCTCAGAAGTGCCTCCTGACAATGGATACCTAAGAAGCCCTGAGATCGAGGCACGGAGTACATTCTCTCGAAACGGCAGACTCCATCCCCAATTGATAAATAACAATGGCCTAGTGTTTGGTCACAATCCAACCCTAGCAAGTCGACTGTCTGCGTTGGTTGTGCTCTCTCTGAGCATGGAATACTTTCCTACGTCCTGTGGCAGGGTACATAGCTCAAAGTTCAGCAACCGCAGACAATCTAGTCACGTGGTTTCGTGGTCTAACGGCTATGACTGCGGATTCTGATTCCGCCAGCGAGGGTTCGACTCCCTCCGAGACCTTTCTTTTTGCTCTCCTCAACTTGGGACCCCTATTTTTGTCTTGACGATAGACTCGCTGGAAGATACACTCTGGGATACAGCGGACATGTTCATCTCAGAAATGCCAAGGCAGCTCATAATAAATATGGTATCGTCATTCAGAGCAGTCCAATTACACTATTTACAATAAGCAACAGTTGGAACAACGAACGCCATACCGTCGCCATGTCCAACTGACTCTATACAAGAAGTCGACCTTTGTCCACTGGTCTGGTGCCTCTAAACGGACACCTCAAAAACAATAAGCAGAACAGCCCGCCTCGAAAAAACTACCCCGTATTACATAGTTATGCGTCTCTTTGTGCGTGTGCGTGTGCGTGTGCATTCCCAGGTTATTCGACAAAACTCCCTTCCTTTTGAATCACCGTAGCCTTGACCCATTCCTTCTCCGTGGCGCCAAACATTCAAGCATCAGAGTAGTAATCCTCACTGTACTGGTGGTGACCAGGAGGGCTGGTCCAGCTACCTCCGCCGCCTACCACGTTCTCACGAGAACCCCAGTAGCCGCTCTTGGATCGCTTGTCGCGCTCGAACTCGGCCCATCGCTTCATCGTGATCTTACTGCTGTCGAACTCGCCCTCGTACTCCAGACCTGCCTTCTTTGTCTTTTCTCCTGCTGTCTTTCGAGTGTCACCCCATGAGAAGTCGTCAAACTTCCAAAAGGCATAGCTAGGCAGGACAAAGTTCCAGATCGGCAGGGCGAGGAGGTAGATAAGCATCCAGACAATGTACGACCATGAGTGGGCGGTGACGACAACAAGCAGACCCGGCAGACCGAGAATGAGAGCCAGCAGAACCAAGGGAATGATCTGAGGAGGCGAATTGATGATCGAGGTAATAACTGTAACGTGGTTAGCTTATACCCCAACACTAGGGTTACTGAATTCATTCACTTACCAACATAGAAGGTAAACGCAATAGCAGCAGGCAGAACCAGGGTACCGACAAGCTCGACAAAGATGATGAACTGCATCGAGAAACAGAAGGTACCGCACAGATCACGGACAAGAATGAGCTCCATGAGGTTATGGATAGTCGAGTTGATCCAGCGACGTCGTTGAGACAGGAGAACCATAAACTTATCGGGCACAGTCGTCTTGCACACAGCCTGGGGGATAAAGACCTGCTTGCGCTTGGGGAACGTCCGCAGCATCAGGGTTGTCAGGAAACGATCCTCTCCCAGGAGGTACAGGTTCTTCTCGTGAAGAGTCTCAACCACGTTCTCCGAATAGTGCTCGACAATGTCGGGGTTGGCCAGAATGGGGACCCAGTAGTTGTGACCACCCTTGGGGGCCTTGATTCGGTACATGCAGAAACAGCCGGGCAAACAGGTAACACCACCAAAGACGGACTCGAAAGACTTGGCCAGATGGTGCGAGACAAAGTACTCAAACACCTGGATCGCCGTCACCCAGCTGTCACGCTTGTTGGCAATCTTGGTTTCGCCGCAGAGACCCATGATTTCAGGATCTTTGACCATAGCAGAGATCATGTGTGTCAGACTGTCAGGGAACACCTTGGTATCGGCGTCTACCATCAGAATAATCTCATAGTAGTCCGGCGAGATACCAGTCACCTTCCAGAGGCCGTTGAACATTTCGTACTCGAGTTCCGTCATGCGTTCATCAAACATGACCTTCTGCAAGAAAGACATGAGGATGATCTGACTGTCTCGCTTTCCTCGGTTGCCAGGCTTCGAGTTACCAGCTTCATCCGGAGTTCCACACTTGACAACCACCATCATGGGTACGCGCTGCTGTCGGTCGACGGGAATTCGTGAGTCCTTACCATAGTCGTAGAAACCGCAGTAGGCCTTGGCCATGTTGTGTCGCTTGGATCCGCTAGCAACTGCCACGTAAGAGAATGGCTCAACCATGTCGGGAGGAGTAGAGTGGTCCTTGAGCATGCCCAAGCAGACGTCAGGAGTCGAAACAGCTTCGCCCTTGCCCTTGATGATACCGTCGCAAATAACAACAATGACCTTGTGACTGTTGGGGTAATCGGTTGTCGCGATCGAGTCCAGAGTAGTTCGAATGCCCTCCTCTCCTTCCGAGTAAGCCGTGACCAGACACATGGTGTGGGCCAAGGGGAAACCAAAGGGCATCCAATCCGAAGGAGGCTGGGGAACAACGGCATCGTGAATGAAGCCCGCAGGTCCGGGGCCTTCGGTAGGGTTGGAGCTGCTGGAGTACGGGTCTGATCGGAGGAAACTGGCGCGGCTGTCATTGCCCTGCTTGAAAATGGATCCAGGTGCGAGCAGTTGGCTCGAAGCAGCCTGGCTGGCCATTGTTGTGGGAATGCGTCGCTGGTTAGCGAGTCTTACATCGGGGCCGCCGACAGTTGAGAATCGAGATGTGGTTGGGAGGAATGATCCGCGCTTGGTGGTTCGGTCAGATCCGACCACAGTGCTTCCAATATCACCAGGCAATCTCGCAGGCGCACGGTAGATGTCTTCAGACCAATCTTCAATCTGGCGGTTTCGCTTTCGGCGATCGGAGCTCTGCGATGTCTTGGCTGGCGCGTACTTGCGGCAGATGAACCATTGGAAGATGATGGCCAGCAAGAAGCGGACACCGACGACTGAGAGAATGAGGACCAAGGCGCAGTACAGGACAATCTTGGAAGCAATGCAACCAATTGTCTCGGTATCGACCGATCCAACCTTGATGATCTCCTCAAAACACTGCGCATACTTCTTGTCAGTTGATGACTGGAACATTCGGGTCACATCGCGACCCCGAACAAGCCTGTTGATCTCGGAATCCTTGTCTCGTAGCTGCTCGAAGCGTTCGGGGATCACCACCTGGCTCTTGTTGAACCAATTGAGAAGATCAAGATCCAGAACGTTTCCAGAGTAAACCATCAGGTTGCGCGAGCTGTTCTTGATATCGTCCCAGCTAAAGTAGACGTCCGCGGAACCACTCAAGTCGAGGTAGAAAAGATCTCGCGATTTAAGCGTCGTATGGCAACCGTAGCCAAGATAGTACGGAATAGTCAAGTTAGGCTTAGTCGAGCCATCCTGGTTAAACGTAGTGCAGGGGAAATACCAAGCCAGGTCGCCGTCGTCGTTGGTTGGGACATCCGAGCCATCTGCGAGTGTGATCAAGCCCTTGCACTTGCCGTTGACGTTCTGGAACAGAAAACTACCATCCTGTCCACCGTGCTTCTCGGGCAAATCGTAGAGAACGTTGGGGCCCAATCCGTCACCTCGAAGAGGCATGCCTTGAGCAGCAGGATGGTGGGACTTGGACAGATCATAGGCAACGCCGTGGAAGATCATGTTACCACTATCAACCTTGTTAACGCGTAACCGCTCCGCGGGAGCGCCGCAGACAGTCGCCGTGAAACCAAAGGTGAGAAAACCAACAATGGCCATGATGCACAAGATGACACTGATGAGACCCATCTTCTCCCGCCAGGCCCGCTGCTGCGCTCTTGTTGGCATACCGCAGCACTTCATAATGAAGCCGGGAGCCCAAAAGGTCACAATGGCGCAGTAGACGTTCCAAAATGTAGGAGGTCGAAGCTGCTCCTCTACCCGCTTGGTTTGTTGTCTGGAATTACGCTTCGACTTCTTCTGGATCTTTCCCGATTTCGAGCGGCTTAGGGCAGGGCGGGAAGAGGCTGCAGCGCTCTTCTCGTGTTCGCCGCTTGCATGTCGTCTCTGTCGAGGAGAGTTATCAGATGCTTCCTCGTTGAGATTCGAGCCGGACCGGTCGGTCGACGCCTCGAGGTCTTCGTAGATGGGGTCATTTCCTGTCGACGATGGGAGGACGTTCATGTGCGCGGCATGCTTGTGGTAATGGTAATTTCGGTGGTCCCTATCAATCCTGTTTCTCTCGGGTCGAATCAAGCTCCTCTTGCGAGATACGGGCTCGTTGTTCCTCGAGGCACGAGCCTCAGGGCTCGAAGGCGACAGAGGCATACTCTCTGTATTTGAATTAGGACCGATGGAATCAGCGAAAGAAGAAGCAGATCTCCCACGTTGGTGTTGTTGATTTGGATCTCCTACGGGATGGTAACCACCGGTTTCGATATCGACGGGACGCGATCGTCGCGAGGGCGAGTTTCGGTAGACATTGCGCTGATCGTATACGGGACTCGCGCCCGGCCGTTCGGGGAGAGACATGGCCCTGCGATGAAGGTGTTAGAATCGGCAGTTTCTCAAAAATCATGCGGCGAGAGACGTAACGAGAGTGGGCGCTGAGCGCAGGGAGACTCTGCCCTTCTGTCGGTGAGGGGAAACGAGGCAGATGATATCAGGGAGGAAGGTTGATTTCGATCGACGCAGGAAAGGGGAAATGGAATAAGACAAACAGCCGCAAGATGAAGACGCCAAGAGACAGCAAGTCGACGATCTCGGCAACAGTTCAAGACCAAAACAGAGATGGGATGGAAGAAAAGAAGTCGATCTGGTACTCACGGGAAGATTTGTTATGGTTGTTGCGGCAGCCTCAATACAGGATTGAGTTTGAGTTGGGAAGATCCCTGCACCGGGAGATGGAAGAGTGGGAAGGTTTCTCGGGAGACGGGCACCAGACACGACAGCACCCAAGCGTCGAGGAGGTCGACTTTTGTCGTCAGGATTCGGCGTGGAGAAGAGAGAGCATCGAATCGAAGTGGCAGATGATGGGTATAATGCCCACACAGAGTGAGGTAGACAGGGCGCCGTCGTTTGGAGTAGATGAGTGATGGACAATGGGGCGTGGAGCTGCCCGGGTTGTGCTGTGCTGTGCTGTGCGTTGCTTGCGAGCGAGCGACGGGGACGACGTGGATTTTCGGTTTCGGCTGCGGCCGTGGAGCAGGCAAGGCAGGGGATGGGCGAGTAAGAGGGTCCTTGGCTTGCGTCGTAAAGGCCGAACGATGATATCAAGACTATGAGCGAAAGTAGGAGCGAATGTGAGTGAGAAAGGACAATAGATTGTTGGAGCAACAAGGACCCGGGCGTCCGAGAGCGAAAGACGACGGACGACAACGACTGCGACGAGGTTGTCCGGGAGGTGGTGGACGGGGAAAGAGTGGGAGAAGAGATCAATCAAGCAAATCAATGGGTCTTTCCTAACAGAAGGGATGCATGTCCACCTTCGGAATAGTCCCATCGACCAACGGCCTGGGATGTTTTCGCACCCTCCACAGAAGGAAGGCACGGCCAGCAGCGGCCGTTATCCTTGAAGGGGGAGCGTGCAAAGCACCAATCAGAAGATGCCGTCCCCGAGGCCGCAGAGCGAAAAATCACGACGCTAACTGGAAATAGCCCGAGTCTGTAACCCCGTCCAGCGCCGGAGGGAGCACAAGACCTGGAAAATCGCCTGGAGAGGGACTCACTCTGTGGGTGGGGTGCGTCCATGGCATGCGGTTGCCCCGGCAGCTCATTCAAATTCCAAGGAATTTGTGCATGAGCTCGTACCATCCAAGTCGCTCTCATGTCGTTTGCCCCCGGATCGCCTACTAAAGAGGGCTAGGCGTGGTCAATGGCGACAGGCTTTTCTGAAAAAAGGAAGCCCTCATTGGTTTTTGGAATCATTAGATCGCAGTTCCCAGTACTCGCGCAGTACCTTTTCATCTCTTTTTTGATCTGGACGGGAGTAAGTGCTATTTTCAGCGCGCCACCGTCAACGTCTGGTCTTGTTGATGTGATGGAAACCGGTAGTGTATGCTTGTCCAGCCAAGCTTGCTTCCAGCTTGTCCAAGATCAACATGTTCATGACTGATTGCCATCTACCAAAAATCTGGCCTCGCCATGGATGCGAACTGCCTCTCATCATCATCCGCCGCAGGAACAGGTTGTCGTGCAGAGGACAGGGGTAAACCTGCTGCTCCCATCTCGCTTGTCGACTCCATTCCCTCCTAGCTGCTCCACTTTCCCCTGGTTAACCAGACAAAGTGAGCCAGGACCACCAACCAAGGGAAGACCATCGCCCATGTTGATACTTTTCGACATCCATGTGTCGTTGCATTCCAGTCGCCCAGATGCTCTCTCTCTCTGGTAGCCATGTTCGAGATTGAGCGGTGTTGGGTTTGAGCCTATTGTCTTTCTCTTCATGACGTACTGAACGTAGTAGTTCTCTGAGTCGGTGAACCCTTCTCATTTACACGCGAGACCATGGTTCGAGATGGCCGGGGATGCTTCAGGCGGTGGAATGGGGCCGGCCTTCAATCTTATCCACGGAGATGCCGATTGACTCTTGGTTTTCGTTGATCTTGTGGGCAGCTTCTCCTAGTTCATGTGTCTTCAGGGTTGATCTCGAACGTCGTATTCTCGCCTGTCTCTTGCAGGGCCGCCTAGTCGCATGTCCGCCAATATCATGTTCAAAGCGCCTGTACCTACGAGACACCAACTCAGCCCGTGCAGTTCGATGGTGCCACCGTCACTGTGTCAGGGTATGCCAGTGCATTGTGTCTTTGCAACCCGATAAGCTATTGCACGAAGGGAATTGACTGGGTCGGGTAGTTCAGATTGAGATATCTCAATAAGATCCGCGAGTCACAGGGGCACAATGACGAGATGCTTCCTACAACATCTCTACCCTGCCATAGGGCCATCCATCTAACTACATACACATCTACAACAAACAGACCCTGTACTTTGTAGCACATTGCCGATATCTCCAGATGAGCCACTTGGTGACGATGGTATGACAAACAGAGAGGGAGGGAACCGAGGACATGAGACACCTTACTCCAGGGTAGCCCAGGTTTGATATGGCATTTGCAACACATACACACGGTTGGCGATGAGACAACATTGAGGAGATCCAAGCCGCCGGTGCGATTACTGCCAGCGTCACACGCCCGGATATTTTGATGGGGTGACAGGCGGCGAACTGGTGGTACTACATAGTACTTTGAAGGGAGTACTTGGGCCATCGGACTTAGGAGCAATGAGAAACTAGGTCCGGATGCATGTACTTCCACTCGACCATAGCAAACATATGTCCCACGCGGCTAGAACATGTAATAAATAAAGACGGTGTCAGAACTAATAAAAGGGATGACGGGCACCTGCAATACACCATATAACAAAGAGCATCGTCCAGCAACTCCAACCGAGACAGATACGAGCGGGATCGCCAACTAGAAAAAAACACGTCAGAAATTGGCGGTGACGCCAGTCAAACAAGCACACACACAGCCTCAATATGCTCACTGCGACTGCCCACCTTGAAAGAAAGCTTAGTTAACAGACGCTGTCAGACCTTTGAATCCCGCGGGGTTCCCCAGTGTTCAGAGTGCATGATCCCAGCAAGAGTGGGACCACCCATGATGAGACGACAGACGGGACGGCAGAGACGGACGTGAATTAAAAACCCATGGCAGCTTTATGGTGGCATGGGAAACAAACCAGAAACCAAAGGAAGCCGGGGCAAGGAGAAATTCGAACAAAAAGGGCCCAGAGCCCCTGATTCAACATGGTGGTAGAAACGCCATTACCAGTTGGGGCAGCGGTTAGTCCGGTGTGGAGACGATCGAGGCGCCGGAGCAGCGTCCGGAGCCTGATGAGAAACAGCGGGGCCGATCGGTCGACGGCCCGCCGTGTGCCAACCCACTCGCGCTAGAAGTTCCGTCACCAGTAGCATCACAGAGTTGACCAGTCTACCAGTTGCTTCTTTGACCCTTTCTTGTCTCTCCCTCTCGCCCAGCGTTGTGTGCTCCACTGGCCCATCTAATTAGAGAGGGACCACTGGGCCAAGTCAATATAGCCGCCCTGCCCAGGTCGACAGTCACTGAGAAATCTCCCTCGTATCGGAGCAAGTGAGCGTAGAGCCCTGGAACACTCAGGAGGGACCCCTCGGTATCCGTTAACTCTCCGAGCAGCCTTCCCCAATTCAGCCGAGGGAAGGGTTGGCCATTTGGAACCCTGGCCAACCGAGCTAATGTACTTGGTAGCCCAAGGCTGAAATATCCTCAGCCGAAACAATTGATACTCCATGGATTTGTGGCGTGGCAGGGACTGTGACAGGTAAAGGCTATCATCCAGGTGGCTTGACAAGAGGATGCAGGGCTCCCGGATGAAGACAGCTCTAATCAAGTACGTTAACCAAGTGCTGCCTCCGGAGTACGGATTCAACATTCTGGTCTAAAGGGGGAGTTTCAAATTGTTACTTGGCGCCAGAGCCGACGAGCGGCCAACGGCGCGTAGCAACTACAAGGATGAGTGCGCGAGCTCGCTAAGAGATGCAGGGTCCTTGGGGCTAAAGAGCAGTGGCTGAAGACAAGCACTCCAGATTCTGTAGTTTGCCATTAGGCTGTATAATACGAGGGTGGCTGCTTGAAAGAGAGCCGAAGAGTCCGATATGGATGCTGAGAGAGAATACGTAGTAGGTAGAAGCAATGCCAGCACACACGTATGCACACCTTGGATGGCGTTATTGCTTTTTGTCCTGGGTCGGAAGAGATGCCTCTAGCGACTGATAATTAGCATGGCTGAACGCCAGCAACACAATGCGGGGCCCCCAATAAAGTGAGCCGACAGGTACTCCGTAGGTATTGTATGGTCATCAAAGAGGCGCGGGCTCATCAGACGAGATGAGATGTGACCCGCCGAGCAAGCCGACGAACGACGCCAATTATGGAAACCCCCGAACAATCCTGTCTTATTATGCGGGCGAGAGTTGGATGCGCCAAGTCGACTTGGGGTTGGCCCCAAAGGTCGCCTGCTGCCGATTTATTAGATCTGAGGCCGGGAAGCCGAAGGTTGTTTGTGGTTACGACAATGGCCATGACATGGCGGTTGCTCAGCCCTGCTCGGCAAGGGGTCAGCTCTTTTTCATGCATGGGCTTGCATCTTGGTTAGAAGCTAGAAAGAAAGTTGGCGGTGTCCCATTCAGCACGGGCAACATTTGTAGTCAAACAGGCTTTGGGGATCGTCAGCAAGCGAGAGTTGTCGAGAGATCTAACGCTAGATGGAAGGGAGCTGGTCCTTGTACAGTATCGTAGGAGTTTGTCGACGATCACGATGACTGATGTGATGCATTGGTGGTGTAACGTGCCTGTTGCTGTGTTGCGTGGTCTTGCCTGATCTTTTTAATCCCACATCTGCCGCTGATGGACAAAAGACATGCGGAGCTTCCCGGCTAGAGTTGACAGACACATGCTTCGTTGATAGGGGCTCAGCGTATTGGTCCTCGAGGGCTATGACTGGACACCTGGCTCCCTAAAGCGCTGAAGTGATGGCGGCTGTCTGAAGCAAATGAAACATCGGGGGCTTGGCGCCATGCTGAATGGCGAGCGGGCACGATGTCGTCAACTCTGACGGGCCTCATGGAAGGCCCTGGCGGTCAGGACGAGCACTAGCGCAGCCCAGAAAGCAACTCACCCAGTTTCTTGCAGAGCGTCCCAGTGGCCTGGACTTTGCCTGGACCCTTGGCCCAGTGCGCTAATACCAGCAGGCCATGACGGGGGGGCAACGTGCCATCAAGAGTGAGTTTGGCCGACTCTCCAGCCTGGGCGAGCTCGCACGTTGGGTGTCGTAGTGGTCGTCGTCGTTTCAGTGTCGTTTCCTCTCCGCCTCTCCTTTGAGCTTCTGGAGAAATAAGCGGACCAGTATTGACAGCGCCATTCCCGCACCGAGATTTCGTCATGCCGAGCCCTTTATTATTCCACCGCCCCTTGTCTGGTGGTACTTGTTTTGACGCGCACGCTGAAGGGAAAAGGGGGGGTGGGCACATATGTACATGCCGCCTGCCCTCTTTCACTTGTAGAAGGACTCGGATTCGCTTTGTAGCAGATACCTGCCGATGTGATGCCGTGAAGAAGGAGAGAATATACTCTCAGTGAGCACAGACTCGCCGTAGCTGAAGTGAATGATGGTGAAAGACTAGGATCATGACTGACTGTTGCAAGGAGAATCTGCCTCGTGGGGTTAGGGCGGTGACTTGTTTGATCCCTGCCCGCTCCTTCCATTTCGCGAGTTCAGCTCCAGGTCCAGGTGGGAGGAACAAGACAAGAGGCAGGCAGGGTAGGTTCCTGGTGATGGACATGAGGCCCCCCCTGATGTCGTCAATTGAACGATTGGACGCTATGAGGGAAATCTAGCGAACTGCCAGTAATATCTTGGTATATTGTCACAGTCTGTCCGTGGGTTGGCGGTGGTGGGATTGCATTGTAGCTAGGTAGCTTCTTGCGGAGATTTAAAGCTTCCATTAGTTGACGGAGCTGGAGTCATGGCGGTGCAAGCCCAGTAACAAACCCCACTAAATTCCATCCATCGTTCTGCTTGCCTGCACCGTCTGACGCCTGAACGTCTGCAACGGTAAAGTAACCGCATCCCACGGCGGCTTATTGGATAGGTCCTTGAGGACCTGGTAGCGAACGGCTCAATAACAGCCTGGGTGCCTATAACCGCTGAACCGGGCGTGCAGCGCAGCGGGTGGCCCCAGGTCCCCTCTGATCCATTCTTTCGGTGGGCTCCATCCCGTCCTGAGCCATCACCACCACCACCACGGCCTTGATACGGTACGGTGCAGCGCCCAAAAAAAGACGTCGGCCCTCACCCAACCACACCTCGACCCAAGCCCATCCCTTAGTTGGAATTTTTTTGCTCTCGTCCGACTCTGGGCTTGTCTTGCCTCTCTCTCTCCTCTCCTCCTTCACCCACCAAGAGAAACTCTTCTATCGAGTATCCCATTCCGTCTCCACGCGGCAACCCTTATTTCAGCCTCCCGTTCAGTACTGTCGTTTTCTCTTCAACCACCCCCTGTCGCTCGTTCATAACCATCTCCATCCATCCTCCCAAAGGCAGCTCCCGCCCCCTTGTCCCCGCTGTGTCGCCGCGTTTCGGGTGCCCGGCTCCCGACAAACCACCCAAATATCCTCCACCAGCGTCCATCGTTGTTAGGCTACTAAAGTGTCACTGGCCACCCTCTCCACGCTCGCTCTTGTCCTTGCTCTCTTGCTGTCCGTCGCCGACTCGAATCTTTGCGCCTTGGACACCCTGCGACTAATGCTTCGACGACCGCTGGCATTACAATAACACCCACCCCGTCTCAACGCCGTAATTCTGGGTGCTCCGCCATCGTCCAGCGCTGCTTCGTCGCAAGGCTGTCGAACCACCCCCTTCACCACGACACTCGTTCTGACGAAAAGCTCTCAACCTCACGCTTGGCTGCCCTGGCACTGCCAAAGCCTCATCCTCACGCGCAACCATAACCATGGCGGCAGTTAGCACCTCACCGCCTCCCACCGCAGTGTCGCCTACATCCAACTACCAGGACTCGAGACAAAGCGACGACGCACCGCGAAGCCCCGTCCGTGTCCCAAATCTCAACCTCGCCAACGGCCCCCAACTGCGCCAGGCCCCGGTCTCCCCCGTTCGTGTTAATTTTCAAGACGAGAACTGGGCACAGCCTTCAAACGCCGACATCGAACATGCTCAGCGACATGCCTCGCAGCTAGAGCTGGCCGACCGCACTCGCCATCCCCTCCCCTCGCCCCCAGATGCCGCTCCACCACCTCCACCCCATGGCTTCAGGGCCGAATTGGAGGACCCTCAGGACTTTTACGATGGTGCTCAGGGAACCCCACGGGCTGACAGGACTCCGGCTCTACCACTTGATACATCATTTACTCGCAAGCCTGTACCCGCTGTGTCCAGCCCAACCAGGAGTTCCAATGCCACGGCGAACTTGTCTCCCACTTACACGGCGAGCCATGAACGTTATGAACATAACAAGATAAGTCCTACGGACAGAGTGCGCAATCAAGACCAGTTCCGCAACAGTCGCGAGTCGGACGACACAACGAGCACAAACCCGCAGCAAACTTCGATCGAGTCGTCTGCAACAACGAGTGCAAGTTCCCTGTCAGGCATCAATGAGAATGCCGAAGCCCGAACAATAGGTGACTCTCCCGAAAGCTCCATCATTGAAGGAAATCTGCCTGGGAACCAATCTGTGCCCCAGTTTCAGTATCATCACCAGAAGGATTTTCCGCCGCGCGTATCGAGCGTCCCCAATGAGGACTCCAGGAGCTATTCCACCCCGGATCTGGCTGAGAGCGCCTCCAACATTGGGCGCCACTTGACACCAAGTTCAAGTAACCTGAGGAGGACTTCGATGCCTAGACCGCAATCATCTTACTCCATCTACTCGGATGGTCGCGGCCGCTCCCCTGGTTTGATGCCTGGTGGCTCGCAGACACGTAAATCCCCTGATGTAAGGTTGTCAACCTATGCAGAGCTGCTCAATGCGCCATATCCCCAGCAAGCCCCGGCGCCCCTGACTCCCGACAACTCGAACCTCCGAACAGTCATTGGCAACAATGCCTCTCTCCTGAGCACACAAAAGACCCTAGACATGTACCGTGCCAATGTCAAGAAGACCAATGACCTGTCGATCCAATACTCGTTTGCCGTCTTCCTAATATCGACCGCTCAGGAGCAAGGTCTGGATGTCTCAGATCCCAAGATGCGCAAGAACAGCCCGAAGCCGCAAAAGGGCCGCGATAGCCCGACCGCCGAAGGCTCCGTCTCGACCCCTTATGAGCTGGTTCGTGAAGCTCGACAGATCCTCCAGCGCCTGTCCAGCGCTGGTTATCCTTTTGCGCAGTATTATCTCGCCGACGGCTATGCTTCTGGACTCTTCAACAAGGGCAAGGAGGATTACAACTCTGCTTTCCCTCTCTTCGTCCTGGCTGCGAAGCACGGCCACGCCGAATCTGGATATCGAACCGCGCTGTGTTACGAGTTTGGCTGGGGCTGCCGCAAAGACCCAGCCAAGGCTGTGCAATTCTTGCGCACAGCTGCTTCGAAGCGTCACCCTGGTGCCATGACGCGACTGGGAAAGGCCTGTCTATCTGGTGATCTCGGAGAGAAGAGATATCGAGAGGGTATCAAGTGGATGAAACTTGCCAGTGAGGCTGCAGACATGCAGTACAATTCGGCGCCCTACCAACTTGGTTGCTTGTACGAGAACGGCTATGGTGCAGATATCTTCAAGGACGATAACCACGCTGCGGAGCTCTTCACACAGGCCGCGGATCTGGGGCATCCTGAGGCCAACTTCCGTCTCGGTGATGCCTATGAGCACGGTCTGCTCAACTGCCCTCGTGATCCTGCACTCAGTGTGCACTTTTACACTGGCGCGGCTGAACGGGGACATGCTGGTGCTATGATGGGATTGTGCGCCTGGTACATGGTGGGTGCTCCTCCGATTTTGGAGAAGGACGAGGAGGAGGCCTACGAGTGGGCGCGTCGATCTGCGGATTTGGGTATGTCATGAAACCACGCATGGAGTTGCCAAGGTTGCTAACAAGGTCATAGGTTTTGTCAAGGCACAATATGCCGTTGGATACTTTACCGAGATGGGCATTGGATGTCGACGTGACCCCCTGGAGGCCAATGTTTGGTACGTCAAGGCTGCTGATGCCGGAGACGAACGAGCCAAACAGCGACTGGCGATTATCCAGGCAGCTGTAAGCGGTCAGGGAACCCCGATGGAAGTTGCTCCACCACGCAATGGCAAGATACAGAAAAACAACAAGGACGACAAGGACTGCGTGGTAATGTGAGGGAAGCCGGACGGAACCGAGCCCGTCCAACGAGGGCGTGGCCATGATATGGCAGAAACGACTAATTCACATCGAAAAACAACTCTGATTCTTGGGAAGCCGGACTTTACGACGCATACCGGCCTACTTTCTTTCTTTCTTTTTCTTTCTTTCCTGTCCGTCCTTGCATCAGCAGCAACAAAGGCATGTTCATGTTCATTCGGCGATGACGCTGTTATATCTTCTTTTCATACACTGCATCACTGCATCTGGGGGAGCTTTTGTGTAGGGTTGGATACCGGGAGTTGTCTTTTCTGGCGCAACTCTTGTCCCCCCATTACTCTCCTTGTCTTGTTGGAAATACCACTTTTAGACTAAAAAAGGGGGGCGAAGTTGGGAATTCTGGATACTTTGAGAGGTGGTATAGGAGGGGGATTCTAATCTGATTGGGAATGAGAAGCACGGTGCTTTGACTGTTGAGGGGAAACCAGGTTGTCGATGAGAGGACACTGGTGGTGCGACTGGCATTTTCTGCATGGCGTGCGATGATGGGAACGGGAGAGTTTTTGACAGGGCAAAGGATGATGAAGCTCTTGCGTTTGGCGTTTATGGGGAGGAGGGACGCGGCTTGGATGTAATCACGACGTAATAATATAGTGCCTGTCATGAATGGGAGAAGATTGGGTGTATGGTCTACGGCTAGTGACGCTTGGAGTGAGATATGATCTACTAGATAATAATGAATGAGTGTAATTGGAGGTACGGTGGTTTAAAGGGGAGTGTTGGTCGCTGGGTCTTGACATTGGCTCAAGTATGAATGGAACCTTGGGGCTGAACATGTATATATATACTTCCAAGTTGCCTATCTCTGTATATAGTTGAGGCATCATTCAACGTGGTTGTATGAGTGTACATGGCTGAGGCCAGAGTCCCCCCCCTTTGACTTGTTGAACTCTCCGTGTATCAGCCGGCCTCACATGAACCTCAATAGTTTTCATCCACAAAGGGCCCAGGAGTAGTAGATTGAGTAGGCTACCTTAGTGGCTCAGCCCGGCAACCCAGGGAGCAATTACAATAGAATATACACATCAGATGATAGCATAGCACGCTAGTTTTCATCCACATGAAGGAGGTTCACCAGTCGGCCACACTTAGTAGCGACTCTATACCCACCTCTCGATTCACCGCCTATGTCCCTTCGCCTTCAAATTGTGGTCTCTAACAAAAGTCCGGCCCCACGTATTAGTTAGATGTACAGCATTGGCCCCGACTCCTAGCGGGTCATGTATAGGGTAAGGATCAGAGTGAGGGTGTAGAAAAGGTCGACACTCGGTGTAAGTCGAAATGAAACTTGGCTCACAAAAGTATTGTAAAGTACGTGCATTCAGTTACGTATGATTTAGCAATGAAACAGCCACATGGGTCGTAGTGGTGTAGTCTGGCAGATACACAAAGACTCAACATGTAAGGGAGAGTCTTAAGGAGTTGAGCCGCCAATGCAAATAGTGTGCCTCTGTTTGAGGATCGAGACCCAAGGAACCACACACACACACACACACACACACACACAAGAGTTGGTCACGAGACACAAAGAAAAGCCTCATTGTATCAGGATCCGGAGCTTCCACCAAGGGCAGTTCTTCTGCCCCTGCCCAGACCAAGCCATCCGAGTCGAGTCTACACAATTACGTAGGTGGGATGGCTTCATTCATCCATCAACACCAGGTCAAAGCTTGGTTGAATCTTCAAAGAAAAAAGAAGTACCGAGCAGAAGCCAGCCAACATTCAACAAAGCCCTACGGAGCCGCCGTCGAAACAGCATAGTCAAAGAAACCCAGGGCTTACTTACCCTTGACCGCCGAGCAAAAGACTCGGCCACAAGTGGACCTGGATTTCCCTCAACAAGCTTCCCGCAGCGGGAAAGGCGCTACTAAGCGTAGATCGATCCCAAGATAGAGCACGCACAACCCAGGCCCCAATATCCGAGGGAGGGACCAGAGGGAGGCGAACAAAAGGGAAACCCCACGCCTGGAGTCGGCCGAAAGTAGGGAGAAGACATCGAGACAAAGAGCTGAAAAGAGGGGCATGTTATTTATTATTCCACTGTCTCAGGCGCGTCTTTGTGTTTATGTTTCTAAATGTGTGCTTTTTTTTCCTTCTTCTAATGTGGGTGAGCCGTCAAGGGCAAGGGATCGGTCCGTGGTGCACGAGGTGGCTTTCGCTGCTGAGGGGCGGGGTGAGGGATCCATATGGTTTGAGGGGTCTCGGAGGGGTTGATAGTTGTAGTCGTAGCGAGTTTATTTGTGGCTAAAACTCGGTAGTTTTTCCTGTACCTTGTTCTTATCATGAGGGCGTGAGTGAAATATTGGATATATTGGGAGTGTGTTGCATCATATCGAGGGAGTGACAACACAGAGAGGGAGCTGGTTGTAAGACGAGATTATGCTGTCTAGTTCGTTGTGTACGTACGTGTACGCTCACAATGACAACTCAAGCTGCCAGCGTGGTCCTGATGACGCAATTCTATCGGTGAGCCAAGGACACGATCCAATTCACCTGGATAGTCGACGAATGGATCCATGCCCTCTGTAACAGAGGATCAGGCTTAGCCAACCTAGGGCTCCAGTCCGATAACCGCCGTCTTGTTCCAACTTTGGACCGTGAGAACAAGAAAGAGACACACTGTATCGGCCTGTCACGACAGGAGCGACAGGTACTTGATGCACGCACAGGCCATGTTCGGAAGTGGTTGCAGACCCTCTCCACTTATACCCAGAGTTTCATATTCTTCCATTGGTCAGAGTCAAAGTGACGCAGCTTTTAATTAACGCGTCGCACGCGTCTCACACGCGTTTTTCTCAACCTCATGCGCGTCTGTTTCGCGATCTTTGAGCGGTAATCGCGCAAAAAAGAGGAGCATGACTGCCCAGAGGAGCCAATGGCATCCAGTAGAGTCCGCATGCGTTGTGCCATGCGTGAGCGATGACTTGCAGAGAAGAGGCATGACCGCGACGCTCTTTCCTTTTGCAATGTGAAGACCCGGAGCGAGCGACGTGCAGGTTGGCGGGCGTTGACATTGGGTGACGAGGGGAACACTCGCCATGTGAATCGAGGCACAATCGAGCCTGACATGCTGAGAACATTCGCCACGGCGAAATTACTCTGCATCATCCATCTCGTAATGAGATGCACTCTTCAGCTTTCGATCAAAGTTACAAGTGCTCACCTTGAGGGAAGCGTCACCTTGGACGCTTCCGGCCCGTCTGGTCGGCGAATCACGCGGGCCTTCTTCCGACGTGAAGGGAGTGTGTGTGTGTGGGAGATGATGAGAACGAGATGGGGGGCACCATGACCTCACCGACTCAGTTGTGATGGAGGTCTCAACCAAGAGGTCACACGCCGAACACACTTGCGCCGATACAGTATCTGTACCATCCATTCTGGGGATCGAATGACGGTGAGGGAGGTTCGATCAAGGCATGAATTTGACGCCCTAGCCGTCCGTCAGTCGGTGTCGTCACTCGGTAGACCCAGTCCCTGCAGCGTATCAACGTGGGAGCGGACGAGCTACGGCCGCTTCGCGACGGGACGCTCCCACTGCCACTCCGTAGCTCCGTAGGCGAGTGTTGCGGTAGCATCCAGCTGCGGAACGTGCGTCGGCGGAGAATTCATCATGGACAGTTTGTCGCACACTGGTTGCTCTGTCCGCTCGATCCGCGAGCTGATGTCTTTGATCAGGAAATAATAAATTGGCTGTGCCTCGTTACGTGAGCCATGAACAATATCGATCCAGGCCCTTTCCCGAGCGGAGGGACAGGCGCAATAGATTGAGACGCCGGTAGTGATGGATTAAACGACCCAAGCCGGCGGTCAAGGTCTTAGACTTGAGCATGAGAGTCTGAGATCAGCCAGAAACAAGACGGATGCAGACCTCTCTGCGCTAGTCGCACACAGAAGCCCGTAACTGGTGTGCCTGGCTGTGCTTCAAACCCTTGTCCGCGTGTGATGGTCGCAGGAGTAGCTTGGTTTCTTGAGTCAGTGAGGGGCAGCATCGAGCCCGAAACGGTGCAGTTTTTGCCAGGGAGGGTGATGGTGGAATAGGCCGAGAAACACTATGAGATGGGTGGAGGGATAGAAGGCAGAGAGGGAGGAGGACGAACCCCTCCATTTCGGTACTTTGGAGAAAATGACTTGATCCGTCATCGACATCTCGTCTCGTTTGTTATTCCCAACAAAAGATCAAGTGCGGCTGTTTGCTCAGCCGGGCGGTTCGGCTGTTGCTACTACCACCGGCCGGAGCCTGGCGATGGCATCAAGGCTGACCTTTTGGAATATGACATATCGACAGGTCAGAAAAGAAGAAAAAGAAAGATTCATGGGGAAGGCTAATCTACGATGTATTCCGACCAAGACGAGAAGAGGCGGCAGCAAGTCGTATGATGGTGGATGTCTGCTAGATTTGGTCGTTTCTTTTTCCTTATTCCCACCTCGGGTTCCTGTCGCTCGCTCGCTGGGCTTGCGTTGAAGATGAGAAGCGGCGGCGGCCCCAGACACGGGCACAAGCGTCGCAATGGATCGAAGCTGCACATAATCGGGCAGAGGGACTCAGATCGGATCTGCATCTGCTTGTCTGGGACCTGCCTGGAGGCCTGGTTCTTTCTTGCATGGTAAGGTAAGGGGGTTCATTAAAGGGTTCGTTTCTTTTCGCCGAGGGAGAAGCAAATAGGTCGATGGATGACGCAGATGAAGACGTTTAACAAGGCAATAACGCTCGTTAGACGTGAAAATACCTAGGGAGAGGGCAGAATGAGGGAGACAATATGAAGAGGGAGAGCAAGCACTTGTGCTGAGGACATGAGATCAGGTGGAGGTGGGTAAGATGGAATTGACGGGAGAGAGTCTAGAAAGAGCCAGGAAAAAGAAAACAAAACAAAATGACTGGGGCATTTGTCGTGTTGCACCAAAGATGGAGAGACGGGAAATCATGCACATAAGACCTGAAAGAAAGAAGAAAAGAAAAGAAAAACAAAAGGCTCTGCTTTGCATTTTTTGTCTCGCCGGTTGCGGGTAATTCCTCATGGATGGATGGATGGATGTTGTTGAGGAAGAAAAGGACTGAGACGAAGAAAAGAATGTCTCAAAGTGTGCCTGCTTGATTGGTCGTGACGAAGAAGGGCAACAGGTGTGCTTGGTACAGTGTCTGGCTGCCACAGGGAGTTACCTGCCAGACGTGCATTTTCTTGCCACAAAGAGATGTATCTCACACCCCCGGACCCGTGTGAACAAGATCAGAATTCAGGGTCGTAGACTGTCCATGAGAAACTCGATACCCGCAAGCGGCTGTCTCTCGTGTAGGGTGTCTTGAGAGATCGCTTGTCGCTGGGGTATGTACACGAGTACGCCCCTCTCGTTGCCTGTCTGCCCATCCCCTGCACTGATAGATCCCCTGTAAATGGATGGATCCGTAGGCAGGTCATCATCCACCCCAACGCTCGAGGCACCCACAGTAACATGGACAGAAGCAACCCCGAGCGCTGGACTGGGTCCATGGGATGGGATGGATCCAGAGGACGTCGGTCCCAAGGGCAGGGTCGGGCGATCAGGTGGTGCACGGGGTCTCACCCCCCGTCGTGCCCGCTAAAACGCCAACGGCCATGGCGGGTTCACGTACGTCTCTGTCTGCACTGTCTGTGGACGGTGCAGCCGCGCACGCTAGGTGTGCAGGTCACTCACGCCCACTGCTGGTACTAGCAGCGCCAGCAGGAGCCTGACTGTGTGTACTGTGCCTGCCTTCGAGGGTCCATCAATCCATCCACATCCGCATCCATATTAGGCCAGTGCATCCCCTGCCCTGCCCCTTCCCATCCCATTCCAATCCAATCCAATCCCACCTACTCGCACTTGCCTGCTCTTGTCTGCGCCTGAGGTGACCAACCCCCCGTTCATTCCAATTCCCACCACCACCACCGCATTTCGCCTGCTCTTCACTCCGACAACCAGACACCAAAACTTCCCCCTACAACAAACACAAACATACTCTTTCTCTCTCGAGGGATAACCACGACTCCATTCGCATATCGCATCCTATCGCATCGCGTCGCATCATCATCGTCGTCATCTCAATCTATACTCCATTCGACGCGCGCGCGCATACTCTAGATCAAGTCGCTGCCTCTGTTGGTTTTGCGCGCTGTCGCCTGCTCTATCCTGGTCGCAATCGCACCACTCGCCAACCACCCGGCTCGACTTTATATTAAAAAACACATCAACTCCAGAACTCGTCATCTTCCTCACTCCCACCTCTCGAAAGTCAACAATCGCCACCATGCTTCTCCCGTCCGCTCTGTCGTGCGATGCATCGCACTCGTCGCACTCGTCCCAGCCTCGACTTCAGCCCTCTCTCTTCTCTCCTCCCGCCAGCCCCCCGTCGCACGCTCCATTCGCCAACATCATGACAACCTGCCGCTCCCTCCAGTCTCTGCTCGCCAATCCCGCGCCCATCACCACCGACTCACGCGCCATGCCATCTCTCGCTCAACTACCTACGCCGCCGCTCGCCCACGCGCCTCCTCCGCTGAAGCTTCGCCTGCGGTCGCGCGACAATCGCCGTGAGCCGGTCGGACCCAAGAAGATCACCAAGCGCGCTCCGCCGCGTGGCGTCAACAAGAGACGCCGCACCCCCGAAGACGACGCAGACCGCTATGGTTCCGAAAGTGACTCGGCTAGCGAGGCGCCGTCGTCGCCATGCCAGCCCGCCGAACCAGTTGCACCCTCAACACCCAAGCGCACGCGCATCGCTCCTGAACAACTGCCTCTTGGTCTCGAGCGCTCCGACTTCCACAAGATGCAGGGCAACAACACGACTGAAAACAACGACGCTGAAGAAGGAGAAGATGAGTGGACCGCTGAGGATGATCGCATCCTTATCGAACTCGTACTCGAGAAGCTCAAGCTATCCAAGACAGAATGGCAAGATTGCGCCCGAAATCTCGGCCGCGATCGTCATGCCGTCAACCGTCGCTGGAAGAGTCTGATAATGAACGGCGACGTCGGTCTCAAGACGCGATCTGGTCGCCGAAGCAGGCTACACTCAACCTGGTAAAGGCGACCAGGTCTTTGAGATCACGTTCTTGCACCTTCTCTTGTACATCACCACATCTTTGATTTCCATTTCTCTATCAGCGCAAATCTCGGCCAGCCCATCGCGGTGGCCACGAAGGGAATCACCTTCATATCAAAAGAACAGGGTTTACAGGCATGGACATGGGATGTCCTCGGAGTTTTTGGCTATTTATTTATCTGGTTTTGTAATAGTGATATCCTCGCGCACAAGCAACGCGCATCTTCAAGTTTCGTGTTTGATTTTTTAGGATCGAGGACTGGTTGGTCGGTCATTGGATATGGGATATTTGCTGCTGGACAGGTAGCGGTTACTATAGAGGTCGGGGGAATCTTCAATGGAGAAATCAAATCTATTCATCCAATCTGTCTAACATGTTTCATGGTCACATTGCATTCCATTCCATTCACCGCCGATAACTTCAACGGCAGCCCGCCGCTGGCTCATGGACTGTGGCTAAAGTGTAAAAGCCCTGTCACCAACCACATGGCAATGAGAAGCCATAACGGTTTAAAAAGATCCAATGCCCTCAATCTCAAACGCAATGTGACCCTCGACCCGGGCTTCCGCGTCAAACCTTGTCACCCCCTCCTATATCCCCGTCCCGTGGTCAAAAGGACGGGAGGCTGCTGGCGCACGGTCTGGTTGGAGGCTCTCCCTCTCACCGCTGTAGCTTGGTCCCTTTTTGTGACTGTGTGTGTGTGTGTATCTTTTTTCTCTCTCTTTTATTTATGTTATTGCGCTTGGACTTGTAATTTATCAGGGTCTAGCGTTGCGCGGGGGGACGACGGATGGAACGGTTTAGTGACGGGCCGGTGCTAGAGGGGAGGTTGGTTGGTGCGTTGACTTGGACCTTGATGAGATGAAATGGAATGGGACCCCTAACTAGTTTTTTGAGCTTGGTCTAACCTTGATGGTGATAAAGACGAGACATTACCGGGTGCAACCGTCAACATTGGATCGAGGTCATAAAGGTATATCATGAATGATAAACTGATTTAATGCTTCGTGCTCAGTTTCCCTATGTATCTTCTATAAACCATGAGCTCCAAAAAAAGTTGAGAAAAAAATACCTATAGCAAATCATAAAACCTTTCCTGTTCCTGTCCATTGTCCCTCCTTATCCCCTCGCCTATCCGTGTATTGTTCATTGAGAGAGAAAAAAGACAAACCAACAACATCCATACAAAGTGATTCCCTCCCTTATGCGACGCGCAAGACCCTGTAGCTCTTTTCCGATGCAGATGAATTTTTTGAGACCAGACTCTGAGGACTCGGGCGGGAGAGAGACTGCCTCATCTCGCGAAGGCGAAGACAGTAGTCATGATAATAAAAGACGGGGAAGAAAAGAGAACCGTCCAAGGGTCTTGAGATGCAAGTTGACCGACGGAATTTGACACAACCAACCGCTCTGCTATGCCGTGCAGAGAAAATGTAAATGCTTCTGACAAAGGGTGAATCGTGAAGAACTGTGAGAAAAAAACGACATTGAAGGTTGTGAGACGCTGTGTCTCGCTCGCTGTCGTTGTCGACAATACTGCTTAGAAGGGATGTGACGCCTCGTCCTATGGCGGAGTCATCTGCTCCTCCATGAGCATCTTGCGAACCTCGGTCTCAAGGTTCTGCTCGGCCACGGTGGCATCTTCGTCCTCGACAGCACCTGTGACCTTGTTGGCGAGCTCAATCTTCTTCTGGCAGGCCTTGTAGATGAGCTCTTCGATAGTGTGCGATGCGATGAGTCGGATGATCTCGACGTCGCGCTTCTGACCAAGGCGATGGGCGCGGTTCTCGGCCTGGATGTCGTCCTGAGGGTTGTCCGACTGGTCAAAGATGATGACCTTGTTGGCGGCTGTGAGGTTGATGCCCGTGCCGCCGGCTCCAGTTGTGAGGAGGAACACTGGGATCTCGGGGTCATCGTTGAATTCGTCGATAAGCGTCTGACGGTCCGAGACGTTGGTGTTGCCCATAAGGATGCGGTGTTGGATTCCTTGCAGAGAGAGGACTTCCTGTAGAAGCTCAATGACACGCGAGAACTTGCTAAACACCAAGACCCGGTCGCCATTCTCCTGATACTGTTGGATCAGCTCAAGCAGCTTCTTGACCTTGCCACTATCCATCTCCGTCTCCTCAGGAACATCGAAGCGTCCGAGAAGCTTGGGGTAGTCACGGCACCAGAGGTGTAGCTCAAAGTCGGAAGCGTTCTTGAGTTCCTGGATAAGGTGCTTGATATCCGGCTGGTGTAGCTCATCTTGCGACACATTGTCCATCAGAATGTTGGCCATCTTCTCCACCTTGGCGTCGTCAAAGTGGCGTCTGAATAGGAGAGGATGGAGCGCAGCCTTGCGAAGCTGGATCCAGCAGTTGTTCTGATCATTCTGGCGACCACGAACTTTCTTGGCACGCTGGGATGGTTCTTGCCGGAACACCTCTTCGTACTCAGCATACACTGCTTTCTGGCTCTCACTCATCTCGCAATGGACGACATTGCAGATCTTGGGGGGCATGTCTGACAGGACTTGATCCTTGCGACGCTGGAGAATGAAGGGTTCTAGGATGGTTCGGGCTCGCTTGACACGCTCGCTGTACAGGAAAGCGCCGTTCGAGACGTCCCTGACGGTGACCTTTTGACTAAAGATGTACTGGATATGCTCCATACAGCTGTTGAACATTTCAGGATTGATAAAGTTGAGGAGGGAAGTCATCTCCAAGAGGTTGTTTTGAACAGGAGTTCCTGCAAATTATGAGCAACGGCCATGTTGAGTGAGTAAGTGAGCGACATACCTGTAAGCAGCATCTTCCATTGAGCTGTGATGCGGCGGAGGTCCTTGTAGATCTTGGTCTCGGGGTTTTTCATTTTGTGGCCTTCATCGAAGATGGCGGCGTTGAGCTCGAACGACTGCATCGCCTCGATATCGGCAATGTTGTTGATCTGAGAGTAGGTCGCAAGGACAACGTGGAACGCCTCCGGCTCCTGTTCAATCTCATAGGCGATCTCAGCTCGTTCAGTCTGAGAGCCTCGATAACCGATCACCGACAGATCAGGAGCGAACCTTTCAAACTCGCCGAGCCAGTTATTGTATGTGCTGGGAGGAACGACGATGAGATTTGGCCAAGGTCGCTTCCGGCTGGGATTATCGTTGTAATCCTCGACAAGGTGGCAGATGAGTGAGATAACCTGGCAGGTCTTGCCCAGACCCATCTCATCGGCCAGGATACACCCAATGTTGAAGTTGTACAGTAGAGACATCCAGTTGAGACCGACAAGCTGGAATGGCTTCATCTCGCAGTGACCATCCATGAACCGAGGCTGGCGAGGGATGGGAGGACGAACATACTTGACAGTGCTGAAACTTGTCGGGGTGGGAGGAAGGTTCTCCTCCGATGTTTGACGTCGCGCCCGCTTGTCATGGCCAAATGTATCGACATCCCATGTGTCGACCTGACCCTTGATGGCTTTGGCATCGGCCTCGCATTTGGCAACGACTTGGTCAATTGCGGAAACTGCGTCGAGGAAGACTCCAACGGCATCGACGACATTGTCACCAATGCTAATCTTGGATGCCTTTCGAGCACCTGGCTTCTTCCCTATGGTGACCCTTCTGGCCTTGTCGAGATCGTCGAATGGTCGCTTCTCAATCATGCACTCGAGCTGAGACTCCTTCATGCCCGTCATGGCTGCCAATTCCTGAATTGTGCTCGTGTTGATGTAGTTTAGTACCTTGTCATCAGCGTCATCGCTTGGCTCTGGTGAAGCCTCTGCCTGGTATGTATCCTCCTTGTCATCGTCAACGAGGTTGATAACCAGTGGATCGTCGCTCGAGGGAAGCCCAGGTAGAGAAACTTGGGAGGAGGGATCGGGGTTTCGTCGGCCTTGTACCAATCGTCGTCGAGGTTTCTGAGGGCTTGGAGATGCCGTGCGAGAGTGAGCACGGGATGAATCTCTGCTGCTTATAGAAACTGACTGCAAAGCGCCCTTGCTGATAAGACGTCTCTTGGGCTTGGGTGCAGGCTTTTGTTGTGGCTGTGACAATTGTCGCTCCAATAGAAGGATTGTATCCTCGATATCGTTGTGGCAAGTTTTCAGGGCGCTTCTGGCCTTTTCCGAGGGCACCCTGTCCCCAAAAACGTCAAAGATCTGACGGAGCCTGCTTCTAACCTGTCTCTCGTCCGCTTCAGGGTCGTATGCAAAGGCCGAGATCTGCGCCTTAAACGTCGTCGGCCGAATGTCTCCGCGGGGAGGAGTGAGGTCATCTTCGTCGTCAGAGATGAGGTTGATGGGGTCCATTGCTGGACGCTTGTTGGTCATGGTGGTGGGTGGTCGCTGGGGCGGACGGAATATCGTGCCAACAGGGGCGAGTCGGGTGGTGGTTAGGGGTGTTGACTTCTTGGGTTGTTGGAAAGGCGAGGACGCAGGAACTTCAATAATGCTGCTCGCAGGAGAAGAAGATCTCATAGATGCAAGCATGGGCTTTTGAAGAATCTGAGTAGGTTGTGTTGTTTCACGATCGCGAAGAAAAGCGGACGGTGAGCAAGGTATGGTTTCTGCTCCTAGTTCGTCGGCATCGTCGATGAGGATCGTGTTGCGAGCAAGCGAGGGTGTTCGTGGTACAGCGTTTGAGTGCCGGATTGGTAACGGCGAAGAGCTTCGCGCCATGTTGAATAGTTCCCAAAAGGGAAAAATGACAATAGAGGGGGAGAATGGGTTGTTTGAGAGCGAGGTGAGGCGGAGGCGAGAGAGAGAGAATTGGTTCGTTTTTGGAAGAGAGCGTTTGTTTGAATTAGCGATTATGCCCCAAAGTGGGATGAAAGGCAGAGAACGAGAACAAGAGGGGCCATTGACGAGAGAAAGAGGAAGTATTAATAGTCTCCCTCGAGTAGGGCGGACACTTTGTTCGCAGTGCTGCTCGTTATTGACAATGGAAACCCCAGCAGTGTCGACAAGCGTGAGAGGGTTCGGTTTCGTTGGTGGCTGACCCTGACCCCGAGAGAGGGTGGAGATTTTTCGAGCCCGTTTGTTCAAGACGAGACGCGCTTCCGCCACATTACACACCAGACTAGCACACGATCGGCATCGCGAAGTCACGTGCTGGGATGGGAGTCGAATTTCCGGAACCTTGACATGTAGAAAATGTCAAGAATGAGTGCCAGACACTGTTATTAATAGTAATTCTTTGAATGATGTGAGATACTTTGTGAGGACAAAGAATATTCTTTCTTTCAATTCACAATTGCGAGCGCTGGCCATCGCCTGGCAAGTGCTTTCAACCTCCCTACCTTAACCAACTCTCAGTGCTGGCTTGCCTTGCACGTGCAGGTGGAACGTGTGAGCCTCAAGCCTCCCGTGTCTTGCTTGGCTCTCACTGAAACTCATCCAGCGCCATTGAGAACCAACCCAACTTCGACTCCGTTCAATCCGATACACCCTCCCCAAATCATCTGCCATCTCACAAAAAAATGGCGACCCGACGTATCATTGCCACTGAAAAGACCATCCTCGATAAGGATGACCCTATCGAGGAAAAGTCCGACATTGCTCCTGCTGTGCCAAAGTGAGTGCTGTCCTCTGAGTGTGTGTCCTCATCTTCACATTATCCCATCACCACTCACTCATCCCACCACATCCAGATGAAAAATAAAACTAACCAAATCCAACAGGGATGTCATCTACAAGCTTTTGGCCTTTACTATGGGCATGATTGTTCTTCCCATCGGATCCTACTTTCTCACAGTTAATACCGTCTTCAAGGGTATGACTCTCCCCTCGCCGCGAGGTGTCGTCATCATCACGTCTCAGCTAACCATTCACTACCAGGCAACTCATCCTTCGCTGGTGGCTTTGCTGCTGTAATGGCAAATGTCGTGCTTGTTGCATATATCATCGTTGCAATGAAGGAGGAGCAGACCGAACAGCCAGGAAAACCAAAGTCCGACAGTAAAAAGGATCAATAGTTGGAGCCATGGCCATTCGGATATTACCCTTTTTACGACTCATTCTGTTCACCCAAATGTCACAATCTTTCACGTTGTTCACTCGTGGATTTGGTACACTCATAGATATCGGGTCGCCATCAAAATTATTTTCTCTCGTCGCTTCCATGAACCCGTCATCTCAACGAGCCATGCCCGAGCGACCTCTGCCTGCAGCCACGTGTATATGCTATATGTACGTTCCAGAGCCTGAGCATGATTAGTCTTGGCCGTGGCGGATAGATCCGTCATCTGCTCTCTCCTCCTCCTTCTCCGGATATTCTCAAGGAATGAGTTGCGCAAACTTGAACCCGCCAACGCCTCGTACAGTTTCGTATGCCTATGTACCATCTTCACAGCCAGATCCGTTCGTATGCCTTGCTTCCATTCCTCAGCAAGGTCTTGAAACTCATCAACGCGACCATCCACGTCCAAATTAGCCCAAAAAGTTGCTGTCCTGGCTCCCCCACACAGACAATCGCAGTTCATCGCACAGAATACTCCGCCTCCACCAGACAAGTGGAAAGCGGATTGCTTGAAGTCAAGTACTGCACTTGGAGCACTGTTGATCTTCAAGATCAAGAAAACGGGTATCAACAAAGGAGAGAAAGAGCATGAAAATGTGCGTATGCGTATGCGCGTGTGTGCACGTGTACATGTACGTGCGGAGGTGTTTAAGTCGTTATTATCGATCGAATCATCGATTTTCTCAGTTGTTTTTGCTGAACCGGCGAGCGAACCAGCTCTTACGCTTTTCGCCAGTGTCTGGCCGTTGCAACTGTTGCGACTGTTGCGTTGATGTCCGCCTCAGAAGCGCGTGTTTCGGTTTCTGAGCGGCAGCTGGTGGCTGTTGTGCTGCAGCAGGTCGCGCCTGTGGAGGCGCCGGTCCTTGTGGTTGTTTTCCGTTTCCATTAGCGCCCGACCCGGGCCAGGGCCGGGGCTGATACGGTTGCTGTGCCATGTTGGGAGCGGAGCCGTACTCGTTGAAAGGTTCGCGGCGCTTAGCCGGCATTGTCCGATCGATCGAGCTGTTGTCGCTGCTCGTGGGGTCCGTCTGATATCCTGCCTGATCCGAGTTGCCGCTGCCCGCTGCAGATGTCACCGTCTCATATGATCGGTCCTTGTGAGGCAGAGGGTAAATGTTCTGGTCACGTCCATGGTTTTGGTACTGTGGCTCCGACTGTAACCTAGACATCCGTTGCCGCGACGGCCCGGTCCCGTAACCATTGTTGTAAGCCTGCCCATCAAAGTAGCTGCTTCGGGGAGGTCCCGACTCGTAATGGGTTTCGGGCCTGAGAGACGCAGGTCGACCGTAGTAGCTGTCATGAGGATAACGAGATTGGTTGGTGAATGAACTGTTGCGTCGGTTCCAATTGGCCTGTGAGTCTGTTTCTGCCATAGTGTTAGTGGTCTGGTCTAGTCGCAGGCTGAATCTTGACTCACCCGCTCGATAGAGCGACTTGCGTGAGTAACCACCGTCGATCGCGGCCTCGAAACTTCGAATTGTGTCCAGCGGGCGTTCCCATCTGTTTCGAGTAGGGTTCGACTTGTCGGGATCGGCTGAGTTTCGTGTTAGTAATGTTGGTGTGATACTGAATGAGGCGACAAACCGATGGCGTTTCCGTATGTATCTTTGTGCTGTACTGAGCGCAGAGGCGCGAAAGTCGACTCGGTCATCATGGCGGCGACAACAGCTGATCCCGTGTTAGTTGACTCCTGATCACCTTCACACGGAGTGAATGGCATGACATACATGGCTCTGCTTCGCTGATAGCCAAGGTGGGGTCGGCTTTGCTGTGTAGACGTTTTGCTTCCTTCTCTGCGTGTGTTTCCTGCAAATCCTTGCTCCCAGAGCTCTTATGCGATCGTTGAGAATGAAAGCTGAAGGTTCGATGATCGGCGGGCGGGTTCTGCGAGGTCCGGCGCGGCTGGGACTGGGACGACTGGGACGACTGGGACTGGGACTGGGCCTGGGAGTTTTGATAGTACGGCTGCTGCTGTTGTTGTTGCTGCTGCTGGTAGGGCTGCTGCTGATATTGCTGGGCCGGATAATTCGACGGCGGTGGGTATTGGCGATACTGGTCGGTGGAGGTCGCCATGGTTGCGGGCGCTTGGGGAGACGACTGTTTTATTTGATATGGTTGCTGGGACTGGATGGATCTCGAAGACGGCCCTTGCGCTTGCGACTAGGGTCTCAGGGTGATAAGTCGAGCGGAGAGACGCAGGCAATCGACCGATGAGATGGAGGTTGCAAGGAGCAAGGAGCAACGCGGTCGGGGAGTGAGGCCGAAACAAAGCCAAACGGTTACTAGCAAGGAAGAGGAGGAATCGTCGTGGGCCTGGGAGATGGATATTTTTGCGAGTGGAGATTTGGGGCCTTGAAGAGTCGCTGGCGTAGGATGACTCTGGGAGAGGTTGGGGCGTGGGAGCGGCAGAGTGGGCTGCTTCCGGCGGAGCTTGGGGGGCTATCAAAGATGAACCCGGTCAAAGACGACAGAGGGTGGACCCGACTCGTGGACAGGCGCCGGCGCCGAGAGGGCTAGGCACGTCTGGGTGTTGCGGTAGGGGTTGCGAGTGGCTCGACAAGCCGCTCCAGATTCCAGCAAGGTAACTTGGTACTTTCTTTGTGAGCTGTGCTGTAGGTACAGTAATACAACTGCAGGTGTGTTTAGCTCCGTACGCTGGACGACGTGATCATTCGTTGATGCCGTGGGAGGCCGGGATTAGCACCTCTGGTACTGTACTGTACAGTAGGTTGAGAGCGGCTGGGCAACCAGGTACTGAAATCTCGTCCTTATCGCGGTTGTGAAACAGGCCAATTAACCCGACCGGGATGTGGGCGAAGAGAGCGACCGTGGATAAGAGCAGACTTCCAGTTGGGTTGCAGTGCTGAATTTCTTGTTGCTCTCTAGCGGCGGCTGCGTGATAGTGATGTGAGATCTGCACCGGAAATGCGCTGCCGTTGCTGTATGTACTCCGTACCTACTGTAGGCAGGTAGGTAGGTAGACGGCTCGAGGTGGAGGTGATTCTTTTCTTGGTACTTTGCAAGGATGTGTCCTTGTATCTTCCCTTTCCGTCTCTGCTTGTTTTTCCCGTAATTCGGGTTGAAGATCGTTTTGTCGACGATGCTGTTTGATGCCCACCTTTCTTCTCTGTTGATCGTTCTCGAAACAGCACTTCGCAAATGCTTGCGTCAGACCCGGTCAACCTTTTTTCTCCTTCTGTCTCTGGCGCTGAGTCCTGACGTCACTATCGACTAGGACGGTCTCCAATCTCGGCCGGGGCGACTAATAACAGGGGGAACTGAGCCGTGCCACGTTCAGTGAGTCGGTCGTCCAGAGTGGCTTGCTGCTCTGGTTGCCTTTGATTGCTGGGACACAGGGGGACGCTCAAACCTGCCAAGGCCTCGTGGGCGCGGGTGGTTTTGATGGGTCTGGACTGACTGTCGTCCGGGCTGGGGCGCGGCAACCACTTGCGTGAGTGTGGCGGGCAGCGGGGGGCTGGAGATCGGGTTTCGAGTGTTCCGTGGTGCTCGGGGAGGCCAGGCAGGGATGCTTCAGCGAATGTCGTTATCTTGAGATAGCCTGGCGCCACGATGGGATTTGATTGATGGCGGCAGACGTGGTATTCACCTCCAAGCAAGGTGCCACCGCAATTAAGGGTAATTAGTTGAAAACCTGGAGTATGCCGGTAATGTCGTGGATAGAGCGCTTTGGTCGAGGGGACTGGCCCAATAATGGGTGAGAATGCCTTGCTCGTGGGATTGTTTGCTCCGAATCACTCGACCAGGATCCAGAGGAGGTACAGCATCGATAGATGATGACTGACTGACTGACTGACGGCTCGAGCGCGTGAGAGGAAATAATTACAATAACGAAAGACGACGCAGCCGCAGGAATTGAGCGAGAGAGAGATGGAAGCCTTCTTCTTTTCCAAACAAAAAAAATAAGATCACTCGGGGAGTGCGGAGGGGAACAGTCGACATATGGATATTTTAAGTGAGGTGATGTGCTGGGTCGGCATGTAAGGTACCTTCCATCCTCGTGTTCTTACCTTGCTTGTGACTTGGGTTTACGCGGATTCAGTAGCAATCGACTTCCTGAGCATCCAATATGGGCAATGGATGGACAGTTGAAATGGGTCCTTGGAGGCGACACATGCGCGTCCAGGGAGGGCTACAGCGAAAGCGCAGCGCATTCAGCTACTAACGAGCCTCTCCTCTCAAGATCCATGGGATGTGTTCCGGCACAGCGCCAGCAGCGAAACGAGGACCGCCAGGGGAGCGAGCGAGATTCGGGAGCATCGAGACACACCAGACCATCCATCTGACCATGACGCGTCTTTTCTCCCCCCGCTACTGCGGTGACAGCCACGACGTGCGTCGTTGCCGAACAAGAGCTACGAGGATTCTCATGGGGATCCAATAGAAGGAGGGAATAGCTGCAAAAATGCAACCAGGGCTCGTACCTTGTACCCGGGCCAGTGGACCAGAAGGAAACCTAAAACGAAGAATCCAGTTGCATCCAAAGATAAAGATAGTCTTGTTTGCTCCCGCATCAGTCAGCGCTGATAGCTGGTGCTGCGCCATAAAGTCAACCTTTGCTTCAAAAACACCATCGCTTACCGACCATCCATCTCTGTACCCATGGCACTCTCGGGGGCTGAAAAAAAAATGTTTAAAAAATCAATCCTCGTCTAGAGAAAAAAACAAGACGGCAAGGGCTTCTTCTCGGCAGGCCTAGTCTCTGTATGCCACGTCCTCGGCTCCATGCTCATGCATCAAATCGTGCGTTGGGTTGGGTTGGGTGCGCTGCAGTCTCACGCCTTGCCCTGCCGCGGCGGTCTTCCGTACAGCACGCGCGCGCGTTAAGTGGTGCAAGCAGCCCGTGGCCGGTCAAGTCAGGGCAGAACCTGTCGGTCCAGGGCTGGTCCAGCTGGAGGCAGCTAATCAAGGTCCGCTTAGTATAGGCTTCGCTGAAAGGACAATTCCCCAACAGAGAGGTCATCTTGACGTTGACTTTGACCGCGGGGGCTGATCGGGTGCCTCGCCCCTGTTTTTTTTATCTCGTGTTGGGTGGCTCCCACACACCATCTTTCCTCGCAACCTCTTACACCTCTTCGTGTGAGAGGACAGGACACAGGACGGGCCTTTGATGCGTCTCCTCCTCCCGTTGGATGCACTGCACAAGGAAAGACGAAACTCGGAGACGAGCTCAGCCACGATGAGGGCCACAGTCGAATCTCGATGCTCCCTCGATCGGCCCTTTCTTCAAACACTGCACCACCTCCTCTCTTCCGCTGAGGCCCTACCAGCGGGAGAAGGCCCCGGTAAATAAGGCACCTTGGCGCTAGATCTTGGCCTCTTGGCCGTCCCATCACCATTGTCCATCAATGCACGCACGCATCTTTGGATGAAATGGTCACTGTTCCTTGGAATTGTTGTCTCATCTCGCTCTTTTGCATCCGTGAGATGAAGCTAGGTGTCAATGCGAGGTGCTAACCGCCCAATAACCAAGCATTGAGAAGCTTGTTGCCCAAATACCGCCAGTTCTTACGGAGCAAGAGCTCTCACCTACTTTCCAGAGCTATTCCTCGATCATCGAATTTCCCGTCTGCCAACGTTGAATTGGCTGGTTGCCCCGGTAAGCCCGACGATCAAAGCCCCCGGCCTGCAGGAAGCCCTTGTTCTTTCGGACTAGCAGAAGACTTTCCGAACGATCCTCTCTCTCCCTGCATTTCTCTTGAAGCTCTCCACATACTGTAGGTAGCTAGCTCTTGTTGGGCTGAGTTGGAGTTGGCTGGCAGGCAATTTTCAGCTGGCTCAGTGCATCTTTGGGTTCAAGACTGCACGGGAAGAGCTGGATGATGGTGTCGAGCTCTCCACCTGCTGAAACACCCTTACCACGAAGGCGGGATTGGGTTATGTGTCTCCAATGTTCAATGCCGGTGCCCAAGGCCGAGACATTGGTTCGTTAATTCAACCGGATGAACTCAAATGGCCACATGGAATCCAGCAACACCCGGGTCTTCCGGCTGGTTGCAGCGTAATGCGGCGTCACCCGTGCAGAGAGAGGCATGAGCAGGAGGAAGACGACATGGGATAGATACCTCCCTCCATGTGAGACGACACGGCTTTGCCTTGCCTTGCCTTGCCTTGCCTCGCCTAGCCTCCCCAAGCTGCATGCTGCATGGCTTGCCAGCCAACTTTTTCTTGTTCAGAGCCGTCCTGAGCAGACAGACATGAAGCGAGCAACGGCGGTGACTTGACTTCTCAGATCATGGTGGCCCAAGCGAACCCTCATTTCAAGCCCTACACGTCTCGAACATGTCTGCACTTAATTAACCTCACCCATTGCCAGTGGAAGTCCACAGTACTTGGATCTCTTCAAGGCACCGGCGGTAACGGTAGCTCTGGAGCCATGCTCGGTAGCACGAATAAACTTGGTTACTGTCGCAGTGGGAAAGCCACAACAGGACTAGTATGGCCCTAGAAGATGAAGAGAATGGTGTTATCAGACCATTTATTGCCCTGGTGCCACTGTGCCTTGGTTGACTTAGGACCTGAAAGTTTACTAGCGGCAGAAACATGCCGTGAGCTTGTTCGTTAGGATGGGTGCCTATCAGGCAAGATACGAGATAACAACACCTTGCCATGTTGCTCTTGTGAACCACATTTCCCCGTCTTGATACCTTGAGATGTTTTGTAACTAAGTTAACGAAGGGTCTCTCGAACCCCCCCTGGCTTCTGACCCCCCAAAGTCCTCTGGAGAAAGGTAAGGTACACCGATTGGCCTCGATAATTGAACTGTTTTTTCGACAACCAAATAGTTGAATCCACAGCCTAGGGGGGGTCAGAAGCCAGGGGGGGTTCGAAACCCCCTTCGTTAACTTATCATAAATCACTGACCGAGCGTTGGCTTTTCCTGGGAAACCCACACTCTCTCTAACCCTCGGTCTTGAAGCCGTTTAAAAGGGACAACTACACCGACTTCACTCAGACCTCTCAGTTTTTGGGTCATTGATCGATTGAGCAAAGTCTAAGCTCGATGTTTTCCAAAGGGTCTTGTAGTAGCTGCAATGGTGCATTATAGTTCATGACTCTTGGTTGTCGGAACGCGGAGGCCAGTTCCCGCCGCTGGGGTTAACTGACTTCAGGTCAAGAGCCAAGAGCCAAGATCTATAACGATGGACTTGCATATACCACTTTAACTAGATCCCCCCTGGATGCTCTAGTATTTAAAGTCATCTTAAACGCTGGCTGCCGTTGGTGGGTGGGTTCTCAATATCTCATCTGCTCAACCCTCCACAGCCAACGTCCCCCACGGAGTTGCGACAATATTAGAAACATGTCCCTCCTTTTCAGTCAATTATATCAAGACTATTCTAAACTATACTGAAAATCTGAACGGAAAGGGCTTGAAGGTATTGGCATAGTGTACAATTTCCCCGTTTGCTTTGGCGCAACTGACATCTTTGGCAGGCATGACACTGCCTCAGACACGAAGAGGGAGCCGGATAGAAACCAGATCATTAAGACCGCTGACTTTGTAAATGAAATAGCTCAAAGAAACTGGACGTTACGTGATAAAAGCTACTTGGATTTAAGAGAGCTGGCGTAGTAAATGTCTTCTCTCGTATGCCCATTGACCAATACATAAGATAGGTGTACATGATGTGGTTTTATAGCTTCATGCCGAGAGAATTGGTTAGGATACTTCCCTAGAACCTAACCTTGTGCACCTGAATAGTGGCCATTATTATCATCACTTGTGGGTGTTGACTGGTCTTGTGTTTAACGCGCAGTTCTGTGTTACCATCCTGGCTGGGTAGTGCATCACGAGCCTAGGCTGGTAGCAACAAGGAAACAGGATTGACAAAAGAGGCGCAGCATGTGAGCATCAACTTCGTTACGTTCTCCCCTAGCCCAGATATAATGACAACGACAAGGGACATGTTCTGCTTGGTGTGCAGCATGTGTCCCCAGTTGCCGCATCACGAGCTTCGCCACGGTTACCTAGACAACCTCAATATTGAACGAGTATTGCGGATAGATTTTGTGCGTTAGGATACAAGACATATTACGAAGTATGGGGTTTGCTGAGCAGTTGGCAAGTCGGAGGGTATCATGGCAAGACTATATCACACACTGATGGAACGTATGGAGCACATAGAGGCAGCCCGAGGTAAACACCCGGTCTGTATCGCCGTCAATAGGTAGGTAGTGGTCGCGTGTGTGTGTGTGGTTCAAAAGACATTCCGATTCATCATAAGACGCCGACCATGGCTCAAAATCTCCCATACGAGTCAAATCACAATCCAGCATTCAGGGACGCTTGTGCTGCCGTAATAATAGCCCTGAACCTGGCATTCATCGATGAATCGCTTGTACCCTAGTCACTCGCCGCTGCCGCCGCCGAAGTCCCGGTCTCGAATCCCATCCATAAAACAGTGTTCCATCGCTGGCCCTCTGAATGGACTTTGCCCTGGTCGAGATCGATTTCGCCAAACCGCTGCGTGAATGGGTGGGGGAATAAGAAAATATCATCAAACGAGAAGCCCAGGTGTGCAGAGCCTTCGGGGTTGGGATTTGACGTCTTTTTGAATTCAATGCCTCAAAGCAAGGCAATTTGCTTTATCCTTGCCTCGACCAATGCAGCCAAATGAGAACCGCCCTCACTACCAACTCCAGCCCGAAGCCCTTTTTTATATCGAAGATGGGTACAGCATGACGCGAACAGAAGCACCGAAGGACTTGGTGGGGAGAGGGGAGGTGAACTTGGCGCGGACGACGCCGGAGTTGCCTGGTGTAGAGCGTTAGCCGGTATTCGTGACTTGAAAAGTCGAAATGGATTTACCGTGTGGCCGGGTGACCTTGCCCCAGATGACACGGATCTTGGTGCCCCGGATCTCCTTCTGGCCCCGGTAGACGAAAGCGACCTTCTTGCCGAGGTAGAAGCTGGACAGATGGTCAGTATCCAAGCTGACTCGAGAGCCTCCTCCCCTCATGAAGAAACGTACTTGGCGCCCTTGGTGTCGTCAACACCCTCAATCTTGATCAGGCTGGTGGCAGGGCGGGTAGTGTGACGAGAGCGCTGGTAGCTCAGGTGACGTCCCCTATAACCATCATCGTCAGTCCAAATTCCAATCGTATCGGTGTAGTGCCGTGGCTTCGCTAAATTTCGATATCGGAATTTCGAGATCGGTGTGCTCGGCGGATCGAGCACGAAATCTCATCTCGCGCGTGCCAGCAGGCGGATGGAGGAGTACTCACTTGACGTATACTGCAGAGAGAGTTAGCAAAGTCCCAAAAACCAATATTCAATTCCCAGATTCAGAGCCGCATCGGCTGCTGGCCGGCGGGCGGGAAAGACTCACGTCGGTGACCGGCTTCCGAAGGCATCGTGACTGTGTTCTGGCTTCCGCAACCTGGGGGTTAGTAGGGAATTGTCTTAACAAAAAGACCGTTCCGTGTTGCTGGTGCGCGTCGTTTGGTGATCTTGTGGTCGGGCTGAGGAGGAGTGGATGCGATGTGGTGTGCGCCGTCCCTAGCCCGAAAACTTTGTGCCCTTGGGTCACGTGTGGGCTTAGGGTTCGAATTTGAGCCAGCCGCATGAATTTCTGGAAACGCCACGATTTGGAAGCAGCCACACCCGATGTCAGCCACAACCCCAAACTGTCGGCCCCGCGCGCGCCGCTGAGGGCCGGATGAGGCTGTCTCCGGCTTAACGCCGTAGCTGGTCTTGCACCACGTCCGTCCGACTGCCGAGCGGAGCTGCCCCATCCGCCAGGGCGGTTGAACCTGCTGGATAAATGCTGGCTCGCTGGGTAATTATCCCGAGCGTGGAGAGCTATGATGTTGACAAATCAAGATTGTCTTGGGGGAATATCTTGAAATGGGTTCATGAGCCATGCTCATGCTGCCTTGATATCAATACGTGGCTATTGTGCTTTTAGGCTGGAACTTTGTGAGCTCGAAGAGAGTCTACGGCGAACATCCTGTCAACAGTGGACAATTCAGAGCAAGTCTGTAGCTGATTTGATGCCATCATCTTGCCAAAGTGCAGGCTCAGCAAAGCCGCATCTGTGGAGGCGCAAAGTTCCCAACTACCATAAAAGGAAATTCCCTCAACTTGTTGAATGCTAGACCCTGATCAAGCGGTTTGTCTTGAACAACTGGATGGAGTAGTGCCTGCCTTTTCCGCCCCAATAGCTTCTTCCTGAAGATCAAGCCGACACCGGGGAGAGGAGGGGTTGGTGCGGATAACACAACACGATCCTGGGCCGAGTCGGACATCAAAGTCCGACGGATTGGGCGATTCATTCACGTCTCGAGAACCTGAAAGACGGAGAGGGAAGCGTGCTTTTATGTGGCTATCAGATAGCCAGGCCCCGTGCCGTCCCAGGGTCTCATCCATGGCATAGGTTGGGGTTGTTGAGACGTCGCCGCCAGCCAGACGGTGCGCCAAGGTAGGGATCAGGGGCGGCGGTGGGCCTTGACTGGCAAGTCGAACCGCTGCGTGTCACTCCGAGGACCCCTTGAGAAGTATCCATGAGAGACCGCGGTTGGGCCGCCGAGGCAGATGCTCATATGCAGATATACCAGCACCGAGGCCAACGGTTTGTTTGGGCTCTGTTCCAACGGCGACGACAGCCGTTCCAAGAGTGGGCGCAACCTCCAAAGGCCTCAGATGCGTCTCAGGCTGGCAAATAGCGAGACAGGGACAGTCCAGGATGTCCAGGATCGGCCGTCCCGCCCAACGGAAGACTGTCCGCTGGGCAACGGCAACAATACCGACCAAAACGAACAAGACAGAGACAGCTTGATAATCGACCCCCAGTGCGACTTGGGGTGGACCAGGACTGTTCCGCGTTGGGGTGAACTGGGCGCCAGACACCTCTGGGCGGTGGCGGGCGGCCTATGCCCCTCTCTCACCCTCGCTCGCCGAAGCCAGGACTCGGTGAGGAATCGATGTCCGGGCAAGCCGGGCTGGCTGACAAAGAAGTTGGATGGATGCAGTGATGTTTAGTTGCAAAAGCAAGCTGCTTCGTAATGCTCACGGCACACAGCACATTGCACAAGTACCAACCAATATGTGCCGCCTTGGACAATCACGAGAGGAAAAGAGGAGAAGGGGGAGGGAGGGAGAAGGAGTAGAGCTGATGATACATGTTCATGATGGGCAATGGATGAGATGAGACAAGACAAGCTCCTGGCTTGAAGATGTGGAAACACCATACGTCAACTCCACGACATCCAGTAAGACCTCGAGATGGGTCCATGGATGCCATCCATTCGTTGCCCCCAACCCGCGGAGACGATTCGACCGCCTGCATGCCCGTGACTGACCAGCAAGGGGGACGATGGAGGTACTGTGCCGTTTTTAAATATCCGACCGGTCAAAACAGGCAAAAAAGAAATACATAAGAGAAAAAAAAAATGCGAAGATCCGGGAATCAAGTCACCGAGCGAGCGAGTGAGCTGGGCCTGTATCTTTAAACTTGGCGCTTGGACGGGCGTGGGATTTGGATTTTCGGAGCGGGAGGGGGAGGGATGGACATGGGGCGGCATCACGGCCTTACCGCATGGAGCCAGGTCAAGCACCTCAAAGGGGAGCTTCAACCAGTGTGACAGTGGGTGGCCCGCCCGTAAGGTACCTACAGTAAGGTACCTTACCTGCCCGCCCAGCACCAGCAGGCGGCGGGCAGCCCCAGCGACCTTACCCACCCACCTTAGGTACTGCATCATAGCCCCGTCGCTCACGCAGCAGCCATTAGCTCCCCGACTCTGCATGCTCGTCATAAAACCTTCCAGGCCTGCTGCCCGCAAACCTCAGCGTCACCTCTTCCTCAGATCCTCTCTTCTGCTGTCCTCCGAGTCCTGTCTCTCTCTCTGCGACTGCTCGGCTTGGTCCTCCGTGGCCCATTTCACCCGACTTTTTCTCCTCTTGCTTCTCGTGTTGCTTCCCCTCCCTCAATCCCTCAACATTCCCAACCGCAATCATGGATCCGTAGGTGCTATCTAAACCCCCACCATGATTCTAGCTTGCTCCCTCGCCAGCAGCAGCTCGCCCTTGGGTGCGAGTTTGCGCCCTCGGTCCTTCGGTCGTGTCGGAATAGTATCGCTAACTGTATTTTTTCTCTCAGGTGCATGGAGCTCAAGCAAAACACCACCATCGTCGTCCTCGGCGCTTCTGGTGATCTTGCGAAAAAGAAGACGGTGGGGAGCTCTCCCATCCTCGCCCCTCATTTGTGCCTTGCGCTAACATGCTTGTCTTTGCTTCATGATAGTACCCTGCGCTTTTCGGTCTGGTAAGCTTCACTTTTGGACGCTCGGTAAGATGATTCCGTTGCTAACATTGTCTTTAGTACCGCAACCAGTTCCTCCCTCAGGATGTCAAAATCGTCGGATATGCCCGCACCAAGATGGACCACGAGGAGTACATTCGACGTATCAAGTCATACATGAAGACCCCTACAAAGGAATCCGAGCAACAACTCGAGGAGTTCTGCGACCTCTGCACTTATGTCTCTGGTCAGTACGACAAGGATGAGTCGTTCCAGGTTCTCGAGCAGCACCTCCAGGAGATCGAGAAGGGTCGCGCCGAGACTCATCGACTCTTCTACATGGCCCTGCCTCCTAGTGTCTTCACCATTGTTTCGCAGCACCTGAAGAAGGTGTGCTACCCCAAGAAGGGCATTGCGCGCGTCATTGTATGTGATTCTTCCCCGTCACCTGTGGGCAGCTCGCTAATATCCTGGATAGGTCGAGAAGCCCTTTGGCAAGGATCTTGCCAGCTCCCGTGAGCTTCAAAAGTCCCTGGAGCCTGATTGGAACGAGCAAGAACTGTTCCGAATTGACCACTACCTGGGCAAGGAGATGGTAAAGAACATCCTGATTCTCCGATTTGGTAACTCATTCCTGGGCGCTACCTGGAACCGTCACCACATCGACAACGTTCAGATCTCCTTCAAGGAGCCTTTCGGTACCGAGGGCCGCGGTGGCTACTTTGACGAGTTCGGCATTATTCGCGATGTCATGCAGAACCATCTTCTCCAGGTCCTTACCCTCCTGGCCATGGAGCGACCTATCTCCTTCAACGCTGAGGATATCCGTGACGAGAAGGTCCGCGTCCTCCGTGCCATTCCCGCCATTGAGCCCAAGAACGTCATCATTGGCCAGTACGGCAAGTCTCTCGACGGCAGCAAGCCTGCCTACCGCGAGGATGACACTGTCCCCAAGGACTCTCGATGCCCTACCTTCTGCGCCATGGTTGCGTACATCAAGAACGAGCGATGGGACGGAGTTCCTTTCATCATCAAGGCCGGCAAGGCACTTAACGAGCAAAAGACAGAGATTCGAATCCAGTTCAAGGATGTCACTTCGGGTATCTTTAAGGACATTCCCCGAAACGAGCTTGTCATGCGCATCCAGCCCAACGAGAGTGTCTACATCAAGATGAACTCTAAGCTTCCTGGTCTGAGCATGCAGACTGTCGTCACCGAGCTCGATCTGACCTACCGCCGACGATTCTCGGATCTCAAGATCCCCGAGGCTTACGAGTCTCTGGTGCTCGACTGCCTGAAGGGCGACCAGTCCAACTTTGTCCGTGACGACGAGCTCGACGCCAGTTGGCGAATCTTCACTCCCCTCCTCCACTACCTGGACGAGAACAAGGAGATTATTCCCATGGAGTATCCCTATGGTAGGTGACATGCATAGCCGGCATTGGAGCGTAACTCACAATTCTCTTTAGGATCTCGCGGCCCCGCTGTCCTCGACGACTTCACAGCCTCGTATGGCTACAAGTTCAGTGATGCTGCCGGTTACCAGTGGCCCACGACCACTGCCACCCCCAACAAGTTGTAAGTGAGGACCAGCATCCTGTATGCTCATCCAAGTTGAAAGGACGAAATCAAATGGACTAATTTGGCTTGTAGTTAATGACGCCTCCCGTGCGACAAGAGTCGCAACCGTCTTCGGACTATGATATCCCGAGCCTTGAGAGGCGAGCAAAAACCAACGGATGATGATCTCTATAAAATTGGCGAGAACGGGAGGGGTTCTGGCGAGATAATGGACACATGCTTGTTGGGTTTATTAGATGTAACGACGTGGGGCTTGGCTCAGGCTTTGCGTTATGAAAGGTCAGGTAGATTAAAGAAGATTTCCAATCTCAACCAACCTTGAATGGGCCGTACATACTGTACAAACAGGCGAGATCTCGACTATCAGACATCATGCAATTCTTACGTATCTCGGCGGGGGAGGTTTCCAGAAGTTGGAGATAATCTGGACCCTGAACGCCACAACCGTCACCAAAAGAATGCGAGCGACGGAGTGAGCGTGTCCGTCGTGGAGTGACTTTGACACCGATAACGTGCATAACCCCTGTTGGCGCACGTTATGCACGGGTTGTGCAGGTAGCCATTTTGCTCGCCTCAAATTATGCACTGTCTCCATCTCACATGACCTGGCCTGTTACCCCAGCGCCCTCCGTCCCGTCCTTTGGTCAGTCAGGCAAGGCGTGGTAACCGGGGGAAAATCGAGAGGCTGCCCTGCGCATCAATCACAGTCCTTCACCATATCCTTCTTTCATCACCATTCTCGATCGCGTCGTCTCTTACTCCAACGCCCTCTCGCTTGAACCCCTCAAGACCATCGCGAATATTGAATTATCGACCTATTCTTGACGACTCCTGAATCGCGTTACGCTCGCTTCCTAAATCGACGACTTTTTCGCCGCGCCTCGCCTCTTTACCCTCTCGCGAGACTGCCTAGCCCGACGAGCAACCAGCGAAGAGGACAGCGACACACACCCTCAACACCTAGAGCCTCTAATTGATACGAACCTCCCTCGCGCACAGAGTCCGCCGGTCGGTGCAGACGATTGCGACTGTCATGCAGCACCGGGATCGCCGATAAAGAGATCCCGCCTGCCTCTCATGCCACATAAGAGCAGATAAACGACACGACGAGAAAGATTTGCCATACCATCTAGAGACGTCGAATTCTTTTCATTCTGGCTCGGGGAGCGCCTGAACCAGAGACCAGATAGTGGATGCCGGGCGTCATCAGCATGGAGAATGGCGGCCCGAATGGCGCGCGCTCTAACCACGACATAGATTCAACGCTCAATGGCGTGAACGGCGCGGGCGCTGACGGACATCAAAATGCCTTGGATAAGGGAAAGGCCGTGTCTGGCGGCGATGCCAGTGGTGTCATGGCCAATGGGAGCACCATCACCGGCCCTCTGGTGAACGGCTCTTCTCGACCAAATGCGCCGGCATCAGACCAAATCCCGAGAATGAACGACCTCCCCGACGAGATCGTCCACATCACTCAGGGCTACATCTCCCTGTCGACATTTCTTACTCGACTAGCGCAATCCACGCACAACAACCTCGAAGATCAAATCACCAAAATGGCCAAGATGCCACTTCCGGTAGCCGCCATGAACGGAAACTCTTCAATACCGAACAACGACATGGACGACATGTCGAACGAGAACATCATCAAAAAGAAGTCCATCCTGGACTTTGCGTACAAGGAGCATCAAAGATGGGTCAAGGCCCTCGTCATCACGGAATGGAGCCGCAAGGCAGAGATGGTCAGCAAACTGATCGACTTGAGAGCCCACATCATGAAGCAGCAGGTTCTCTGCGACACGGCTTTTGACACCATGGTCAATGTCAAGAGGGACTTGACATTTGCGAGAATGCCAAGCCCTGATTTGAAAACAGCCCTCCAGGTTCTGTCAACCGGGAAGGCTGCCTGGATGCCTGATGTAAGTGCCAGCCTTGGTATCTAGGAAAAGACTATAAACTGACCCGATGACCAGCTTCAATACATTGAGCCACCCCCTTTGACTTTGCAAGAGCAGTCCCAGTGGATGAGTGATGTCAACACCCTGCTATCACTCAGGCTGAACCTGGAAGATTTCGATAAAATCCCATACCATTTCAGGAACTACGATATCAAGTCGGGACGAGTCACCTTTAAAGTTCCTGGCGAATTCGAGGTCGATCTCACAATCGCGGATGAGGATTTCGAGAAGCAGTTTTGGTTCATCGACCTGAGGTTCACATTCAAGCCATCGGCAGCATCGATTCCCGAATCCCTCAAGGACTACTTAGAGAGGCACGTGAACGGGGTCCTCAGCGCAGAGGGATTGCTAGGGTGCTACCAATTCTTGCACGAGTTGGTGCTCACTCATAAGCTCAACGAACTGAGACGCCAAGCCAACCAACTGAGCAAAGGCTCCTGGACTGGCACTCTCAAGGTTGAGCCACTCAATCGAGCCTTGGCAATTCAGTACTGGACGTCTCGGGCACCGCCAACTAGCCCCAAGAGCTGGGTGCTGGTTGCTGTGAACAGTGGACGAAAGGCAAATGGCCAGGCAAATCCCAAGTCATCGAGTTTCCTGCAAGCAAAATGGTACCGGGATAACAAGGAAGTCAAGGATGTGGAAGTACCCTTCGATGCCGACAACCTGTCGGCGGAGGCGCTTCTCAAGACAGTTATCGGCCTGCATATCGATTTTCTCCTCAGCAGCATACACGACAAGCTTATGGCAACGCCTCGTTTCCGCAATCGCGAAGCTGCTATGGAACTGCGCACCTCTCAGGAAGACCCAGTCACACCCTCCCTATCCATGCAGGTTGGGTATAAGGATAGCGTCTCGCTACTCATCGAGCCGACAACTGGTGTCTTTGCTGTCAAGCCACATTCAAAGTTCATCTATCAACACGAGCTCCATCTCAACGGCGGGAGGAACCCTACAGATGATGGTGTGGTATGCCTGGAGAACGTGAGGTGCGTGATCATGGAAGAGGAGCTCAACCGCCGAGGAAGCCCAATGGGATGGAGCATTAAGAAGTGCCCACTGAGCAACGAAGAGTTGAGATCTGCTACCAAGAACCGCGAATTGACAAAGACCATCTGGCTCCAGAGAGCTGGATGGAGACCTACATGGTTCATTGTGGTCGTACTGAGTCGAAGCGGTGATGAATGGTTGCTGCTCGAAGTGTAAGTTGAACTTGACATGTGGCAAATGGAAACTTGCTAACACGGGCAATAGGGACCGCAATACTCCTGGACCGGTGGTGAAACTAACAGCAAAGCTTCCGCTCAACAAGGGCTATCCTAGCCTCCACAACTCTTTCTGGAATAGCATGACGGTATTTGCCACGGGTATGATTGCTCAGGCAATAGACATGCGCGAACTCCACAAGCAACAGATCAAGTTTAAGCCCAACGAGACCAAGAGCTGGTCTCTCCCGCGACAAGTTCGACTTCCCTCGATCGAGATTGCCCTCTCGGGCATCTTCCCGTCGATGGTATTTGACAGCTCCGAGAAGGAGGCCAGCAAAGCCTCAAGCCAGAGGGATTTGGAGCAACTAGGACTCGCCTCGATTACACAACCTGCGACTGGACTGAAGCTCTCGACGATAGAACCGTGGGCGAATGATATTGTGTCGATCAGGTTCATGGGGGCTCAGCTCCCCGAGGCGGAACTCGCAGCTCCAGAGGGTGTCAACCCCCAGGATGTCAAGCAAGATGCCCCCTTGGTGTGTATATCAGACGCCATCATCAAGGTCCGCAGACCGGCCAAGTTCACCTCGATCAAGGGTGCTCTGGTCGGTCAGGATGTCTCGTACAACCTTCTCAAGGGCGAGTTTCGACTACGGATGCGCCACAGTCTTGGGCAGTCGATACTGGAGAGTTTGAAGTCGCGAGTCAAGGCAGTCGATCGCTTTGTCAGCTTTGTCGAGTCTATGGATAAGGCTAAGGGGTCTATCCAGAGCGAAACAGTGAGCCTTCAAGAGGTTGTGTTCTCTTACAGGGACCAAACCAATGACTCGCTCAATGACAATGCATCGACGGCACGGAGATGGAGGGTGGCACTCAATCTGTCCAAGGATGTTATCGACATCAAGATGGAGGAGGGTAACCCTCATCTTCGAGTGGTCGACCTGATGCAGAACCTCGTTAACAGCGATGGCGGGATCGAGGCTCTCATGGCCTGGCTGCCTACGTCGCTACCAGCCCTGGAGGCAATCCAGAAGACAGAAGAACTCTGGGCGGATATCAAGGCGCGGAACCAGGGGCGATTCCAGTTCTCGATGAACTCTCTAGAGTGGATGACGCTCGATTACTCTATATCTGGGCCAGGACAGATGCAGCGCCGAGTTGCATTCGAGGGCCGGATCAAGAGCCGTCGAGGCGAGCCATGGTGGCATATATGGCGTGTACCCGTGGCCAACGACACATCTGTGCCCAACGACGATCTCACCACGGCTCTCAAGCACGTGTGGGAGGGCAAAGGTGACGACTGGACCGGTCTGGTGACAAGCGCAGTCGGCGGACCGAGCAGGGGCGTCGTGGGCATCTTGAAGGCCATCGACGACGCCATCCGACCTATGGCGGGCCAGGGCAACTCGGAGGTGGTTGTCCTGGAGTAGTAATAGAAGAATTAAGAAGAGGACGGTGTCTAAAGCGCTGGGTGATGATGGGTTTTTACACTCTGGACTTTTGGGGGGGGGGGGGGGGGGGTGGGTTTAGAACAGCGGCGAAAAAGGGATCAAACAAAGCGGGTGGTTGTGTTTTTGTGATAGCTTAATGATACCTCCAAATGAACCAATGGAATGTTACTTGCATGGGCTGCGTTATGTGTTGGGTTTGGATTTTGGGTATGGTTGTGATGGCTGTCTTGGAGGATTGGAGGTACAAAAGGAGAGGGTAGATAGATAATCAACACTTTCATCTCATTCATGCTGGGAAGTGTTTCAAAGAGCCTTCGGCCTTAATAGTTAGACATATTCTATCTGTGGCGTCTCCTGGCTTGGTGTGGTGACCCTCCAAGCAACAATTTGATACTCCCCTATGACACGACACCAAGCCATCGCACATATATCAATCAACACGAGCGACATGATTGTACAGTCCAGTTTTGTCCTTCTATTCATCTATAATAATATACAGCTTTGCACACTTAAAGTAACTCTTCCCATCATGGCAACCCCCTTTTTATAATGCTATTGTTTTTCTTCATCACCCCAAACCCACACAATACACACCCTACTCACTTCAAGTCCCGCACGGGAATCTTCTCGAGAGGTACAACGGCAAATTCCGTCAGCGAGTTCAAGTACTCGAGGCCAGTCTTGTCGAGCCCGGATTTCGTCGAGAGGGCAACGTCGTAGCCTGCGCGGAGGCTTGCGATGGCGCCGATGCGGTTGTATGAGCCTCCCGCGACTGCAAGGCGGCCTTCAAAGTGGTCGGTGAGCTCCTTGTGCGCGTCACGGAGGAGGTCCTGGTGGCCGACGTTGTGCTGCGGGATGCAGTTCTTGGCGAGGCTTGCTAGAGCGTGGCATGGTGCGTCGCGGGGGATGCCGAGATGGCGCTCGAGGAGGTTGCGTGCTTGGACGACGGCCTCGTCCTTTGAAGGGATCTTGACGCCGGGTTGGTCATAGTAGTGGCCGCCCATGAGGACAAAGAGCTTAGTGCCAGCAGGTTCCTTAGCGGAGCGTTCCTGGACGTCCGAGTCGAAGAAGACGCCGAGGGCGTGCTCCGGGTTCATCCCTGGGGCCACCGTGTTGGGGATAAGGTAGCCCAGGCCCGGGGGCTTGAGGTTCTCCTGGGGGAACCAGAGGTTGACTCTCATGATGGAGACTGAATGGGTGTTTGCAAAGGCATGGAGCTTGTCAGGGGCGAGACTGGCCGTGTCCTGGCTTGAGAGGGTTGAGATGACCTTGTCGAACGTCTGAGGCTGATCACTAGACTTGGAACTGGCGATCTAAGTGGTGTTCTATGTCAGCGCGTTCTCTCCGTGTAGGATACAAGTCTAGTTACCTTGATCTTCTTGTTTTCCTGATCATAAGTCAGACTCTTCACATACTCGCCCGTCTTAATGGTGACATTTGGCTGGCTCCGCAAAGCGTCAGCCATGGCTCGAGGCAACGTCTCCATTCCCGACTCGTTAAAGTCGAATAGAGAATTCTTCGGAAGCAGCGCCATCTTCTGGATCTCCTTATCCTTTCCCAAAGTCTCGAGAAGCTCCTTTTCAGGCATGGGCATGGGACGCGCGTGCTGGCCCGGGTTCGGCAGGTACCAGGCCCAATACATGCGGTCGAGGACAGAGCGGGCGCTCAGCTTGTTGATGTCGCCGCCGTAGATGCCGTGCATCATGGCCGAGGCCATGGTTCCCGCCGCCTTGCGGCTGTTTGTGAGCTTGTAGAGCCACTCGGCGACCGAGTAGTCCTTGGCGGGGAGCTGCCGCGCGCGAAGCGTTTTGAGGGCCAGGGCGAAACCTGCGCCGAAGCTCTGGAGGAAGAGAGGCTCACGGAAGAAGTCGGCGATCGTGGCGTAGGGTGGCATGGCGACTAGGTGGTCGGGATAGTAGATGTATCGTGCCTTTTGAGCGGGCGAGCTGATCTTGAGGCCGAGATCGAGAGCCTGGCAGGGAGGTCAGCAATGCAATTGTGTGCTGGGGAGCTTCAAGATGCCCACAAGGTCGTAGAGGACGAGGTCATCGTATCTAAAGGTATTTCCAGCCAGTGAAGTCAGAGATCGCGCGCCGCGCTCAAACAAGACGGTCCCCTGCTTGCCCCCAACGTCAACGGGCACCTTGTCCGTCTTGATCCATCCTCCAAGACGATCGGCAGACTCGTACAATGTAATGTTGGCGGTCGATGGGAGCTTCTTTGCGAGGTAGTATGCAGCCGAGAGACCGGTCAATCCGCCTCCGAGGACAGCAATGTCGGCGTCCTTGGGCTCGGTGGTGTAGGCCCGTCGGCCGTTGATGCTCCGGCGTTGAGCGGCGACGATGGCGTAGAGGCTGTTGCTGCCATTGAGGCGGTGGGAGGCGGCGGCCGAGCTCAGGCGAGCAGCCGGGAGGGATCCTGCACGGCAGAGACTCATGACGAGGGCTCAATTGGTCATGGCCAAGGTGTTGGTCTCGTCGCGAGATGGTGGAGTGTTGCTAGCTTACAGTCAGGTGGGATGGGAGTTTTGGCGGGGAGGTAGGTAGTTCAGAGGGTCCTTCTCGGTAGCATGAGCCGGTATTCATCCGTGCGTCGTTGACATCACGGAAGGAAGAAACATTATAGATTCATATAGATTAGTATAGATTGGATGATAGATAGATAGACATGGTTCATTTCATCCCAAGTTAGTATGGTCAATCACGTCAATCATGGGATAATAGAAAACTCTGAGGCATGGCCATGGGCCCTTGTTTGCATTCTCCCCCCCTCGCGCATCTGCTTTGAAGCATCTTCATGATGCGCGACCTTTTGGCCATCATTCTCTGACCTCTATGTACCTATATAGGGATAAACAAGATATAGCCTGCCTCGTGGCAAATTCGCAAAAAGAAATCAAACTCCAAAACTCCCTTCCATGCTCTTGCCACCCCCGGCCAACGACATTAGAAAGCAGACCGTAGTAGTACATATCCTTCATTCACCATATCGTCCCTCTTTCAGTTCATCAGCCGTTGCCCTGCTGGTCCCGGTCCTAGGACGGGACTGAACCTTGAACCCTGGGTATCGTGTGATTTGATCTGCTTGTTGATCATCTCATCCCTCCAATCCACCCTTTTTTGTTTTCATCTAACCAATAATGTCGGTGTCCTGCTTAGGGTCCTCCTCCGCCTTGATCAGCTCTTCACCAGCTTGCTCATCCACAAACTTCCTCTCGCTGACGTGCTCCTCCTTGCCGTCTGCAGTCCAGACCTTATCCTTGAAACCTCCCTGCTGGCCCTCCTCGTGCGCAAAGGCGCAGTTGGGGTTCAGGCACGGGTTGAACTTGCATTTTGTCTTGACGTGCGTGAACTTGCAGTTGGCCGTTGTGCAGTCAGCTCCGTTGCGGCACAGGGGCATCGATGGGTGCTTGAACGGGCATCGCGGGTTCTGGCAGTTGGGGAAGAACTTGCAGTCCTGCTCGCTCTGGTGCGCAAGACGAGCCGCTGGTGAAGGGTGTCGAGCAACGCATTTTCGGTTCTTGCACGCAGCTCCGAAAGTGCAAATGTCGTTGACATCGACCGAGACACCGTGAGGCGCTGCCGGTGACTGGTGGGCAAACTTGCAGTCCTTGTTGGTGCAGTTGAGGTTGTACTTGCACACCGTGTCGTCGGGGTTCGGGGGCTCGCGCTTCTCTCCAGACATGTCCACATCCTCGCCTTCACCCTCGCCCTCAGGCTTGTTGCTGCCTTGCCTGTCGTGGTGGTGGTTCTGTCCCCTGCGGAAGTTTCCCCTGGGCGAGTTCTGTCCTCGCTCGAAGCCACCCTTTCCTCCTCGGCGATGTTGCCCGAATTGGCCCGGGTTTCCGCCGTTGGCCATGATTTGTTGCGAGAGCTGGAACATCATCTGGTTCTGCTGCTCAAGCATGGCCACGAGCTCCATCTGGTTGGGCGCGCCGCCCTGCATCATCCACTGACCCTGAGGTCCGCCAGCGGCCATGGCGTTCAAGCCTGCTTGGAGGTTGGCGGCACGGTTGTTGTTGTTGCGGCCCATACCACCTCGGCCTGTCCTGGGCCCGGTCGGGGGGTTGCGGCCGTGGGTGTTGATGCGTTCACCGCCCGTCTGGCCTCTAACACGATGAAGAGCAGCGTCGCCAGTACGGTCCATAGCCTTGTTGATCTGGCCAAACATGCGCTTATCCCGTCCACCTCGTTGGTTTCCGTTTCGCATTGAGCGGGGGCCGGTTGGTCTGAGAAAAGTCAGTACATCTATGATCAAGCGCAAGGAAATCAGGGGGACATACGCATTCAGTTCTGATACATCTCCGGCATTCATGTCGGTATCCATGTCGCCAGCACCTGCGCCTTCTTGGGAAGCGTCAGGCATTGAGCTACCACCGTTGACTTGAGAGTTCAGGGCATCGATCTGTTGAAATAGCCACTGGGAAAAGTCGCGAGTGCTGGGGTCGTCGGGTCCGAGGTTCAGAAGATCGCCAGAAAGCTCAGAGGCGATCTGGTCCTGGGTCTTTCCGTTGACCAGCATCAGGATGATGTACTCGGCCAAGGCGGAATCATCAGCGCCACCGGTTCCCCATCCAACCTCGACGAGCTTGGGCTGGATGGCGGCATTGAGAGCCTCCGCCAGGGGCGTGTTGAGGCTGACTTCGACAGGCATATTGAGTGAATGCGCCGTCACGGGAGGGAAGTAGGGGATGTTGAAAGAGCGGGTGGCGGGTAGTTTCGCCGCAGAGTCTAATCGAGACTTAAGCAGCCTTTGAGCGACGCGTTTTTTTCGATGGTCTTTGACAATTCGCGTCGCGTAAAAAGGAAACGGGTCGCAAGGCTACAGAATATGCTTGGGCGCTTGCGCAAAGTTGTGTTTGTCGAGTTGGTGATGCTGCGTCGTCACACCGAGCGGCGATGAAGCAGGCTTTGAGGTTGGTTTGTGTTGGAGTTGACAAAAGCTCTGCCAGAGTGACGGAGAAGGTCGGGAAATGGGTCTTTCTGTCACGTGATATGTCGATCAGTCATTGTGTATGTATCTGGTCGAGAAGCCGTTTGGTTGGTAATAAACGTTTGAAGGCAGAGGGGAAAGTCAAAGAATTAAGCCCTTTGATTTGGTTATTTCAAAGGTTTCTTGTACAATTGATAATATTTATCGACCATGTTCAAACAAAGCAAAGCCAGCTCAAAGATGCGTTTGTCAGTGAACAGGCACACACCTGTGATGTTGCCACCACGGACCAGAAGATTCGGTGAGCAACGAATAGCTGTCGGTGCAGTGATTAGTCATGCATGTGCCACACTTTTTCCCTTTCAAGCCTTTTTACTCCGTATGCACTAGGTACGTACATATTTTATGCAGCTTCAACACAACGCGAGCTACCGATCAGGAGGTTGCCGCGAAGCTATTTATGGCATCCATCCATTGATCTTTAATCAAAGAGTTCCTTGCTCTCTCTCACAAGATCAAGTTCCAAGACGTTGTCCCGAGATGGCGTTCCTTTGTCCCACCCTCTTTCCATCTCCCCCGCAGATTGAGGTTCAAACCAAGGGACCTGGACCTGTCTTTCATGTTCCAGTGCGGGGGAAGGCCAACAAACGTCCATGGGTGTTTACATGTTACATTTCTCCTCCTCCTTACAATCCATCATGCTGCCATCCATGATGTTTGTCTAGGTATCTAGGGCTGCATTCCCCTCATTTACCAGATGATCAGTACCCATCCCAATGCCAAATAGATGAGGCCAGTGGCCCCATCTGGGTGCATGCAGCAAGATTGGGGGGGCTGGGACTGCGAGAAACCACCGAGACAACGACTCGGAACTGCAGCAGGCTACATACAATGGAACGTGCCAAGTCGGTTTCTTGCTACGCACAAACGATGCGATGAAGCCGTCCCGACCAGTCTTTTGAAGCATCCGAATGCCAAGTGTAAAAGTAACGTGAGAAATCGCCTGGAAACTGCACAGTCGAAACACGTCGAGAAACATCACGTCCAATGAATGTCATCAGCACCGGCATCGCAGCTGCAGTTCAACGCCAGCCTCGTCCTCGCCGAGTCCAGCCGGTGCGAGTGGCCGACTGGCGCTGACACCGCTGACTTTGGCGCCGCGGCTCAGCCCATTTTTGGTGCTGTCTGGACCTATTTTCCCACTGAGCAGAGGGGAGGTCGGGTCTCAGCTCATCATCTCATCTCCCGTCCTTCGTGCATTTACCTCAAGCAGGCTGTCGCAAATATAGCAATGGACGCACACTTCGGCCTCTGGGATTCGTCTGGTCTATATCTGCCGCAAGCCTCTTTCACATCCAAGCTGTTTTCCGACATCACGGGTCGCTGTGAGGTCCTGCCAATCCCCGCCCCCTTCCCTGTCCTGCCTGCCAGTCTCCAGTGAATCCTACCTTTACGTCAACGTCCAATCTCAGCTCAGACGACGCCGTCATCGGTCATCAGATTCATCAACAACAGCAACAACAACAGTCATCACCACTTGATACTCTCCATTACTATCAAAAGTTCTCTATCTTTCATCTCGAAAACAGCAATCGCAACCTCTCGGGTGGTCGTGTAACGTTGCGGCTGTGCCACATGGTCGCCCGGGACATCGCAGCCTGGCCATCCATCACATCACAATCTGCCGCCCTTGGAGCCCCCAAATCAGGCTCGGCACGATTGCTTCACGCTTATGCGCTTGCTCTGCCCTGCAAGGTGCCGGGGAGAAACTAGCGCCAATCCTTCTGCCCTGCTGGCCCTGCCCTACCGTACAGCAAACGCCCATAGAAACGAGTGACAAGCCTCTCCCGCGTCTCCAGGCCAGGGGCCCCTAGCGGTGGTTGAATGGAGGAGGATCGACGTCCCTATTTAACTGACGTCCCCGTATTCCTTTGGACGGGACTCGGCACTTAAATCTCACCTACCGGCCTTGGTTCTTATATCTCTGCGACCTTCTCTGCGACCATTTCTTGGATAGCATCTTGTATTCTGCATCCTCCATTGTCTTTCGCGATGTGGTCCAAGGCCTTCGCCGTGGCGGCCCTCGCCCTCACCCCCGTCAACGCCATATGGCCCATCCCCAGAGAAATCTCCACGGGAGAGAAAGCTCTCTTCATTGACCAGAGCCTCGAGATCACCTACAATGGGGACTTTGTACGCTGGACTTCTCCTCTCCCTGGATTTGTTGCGCAGCTGGACACTAAGACCATGTTTGACGAGCAGATTCCCTACACTTACCAGTACTCCCCAGCCGCTGGCTCAGACTTTAGCAGCAAGCAGATTGTCCAGGCCGGTGTCTCACGTGCCCTACAGGCCATCTTCAAGGACAACTTTGTGCCCTGGAAGCTTCGTCCGCGCCACTCTGACTTTGAGCCTGCTCTGAAGGACAAGAAGTGGGTCAAGTCGCTCGAGATCACCCAGACTGAGGAAGACGACAAGGCCACCTTCAAGCCGCTAGCCGGCGAGGTCGACGAGTCCTACACGCTCACTCTCTCTGAGAATGGCGAGGCCGTCATCAAGGCCAAGTCTTCCACTGGTTGCCTGCACGGCCTCGAGACCTTTGTCCAGCTCTTCTTCAAGCACAGCTCCGGCACCTCTTGGTACACTCAACAGGCCCCCGTCACCATTAAGGATGAGCCCGTCTATCCCCATCGAGGCATCCTTCTCGATGTCGCCCGCAGCTTCTTCGAGGTCGAACACATCAAGCGTACCATTGATGCCATGGCCTGGAACAAGCTGAACCGCCTGCACCTCCACATCACGGATTCGCAATCATGGCCCCTCGAGATCCCTGCTCTGCCCAAGCTGGCCGAAGAGGGTGCCTACAGCAAGGGTCTTTCTTACTCGCCCAAGGATGTTGCCGACATTTACGAGTATGGTATCCACCGTGGAGTCGAGGTGGTGATGGAGATTGACATGCCCGGCCATATCGGTGTCGTCGAGCTAGCTTACAAGGACCTCATTGTTGCGTACAACGAGAAGCCCTACCAATGGTGGTGCAAGCAGCCTCCTTGCGGCGCGTTCCGCATGAACAGCAGCGAGGTGTACGACTTCCTCGACACACTGTTTGGTGATCTCTTCCCCCGCATCTCGCCCTACACGGCCTACTTCCACACTGGTGGAGACGAGCTCAACCACAACGACTCGATGCTCGACCCAGGCGTTCGATCCAACGAGACTGAAGTGTTGGCTCCTCTGCTGCAAAAGTTCCTCGACTACGCCCACGGAAAGGTCCGCGACGCTGGCCTCACACCCCTGGTGTGGGAGGAGATGATCACAGAGTGGAACATGACCCTGGGCAAGGACGTTGTTATTCAGTCCTGGCTGGGCGGTACCGCCGTTAAGGACCTGGTTGCAGCTGGCCACAAGGTCATTGACAGCGATTACAACTTCTGGGTAAGTTAACTTGAGATGAAAGAAAGCGAGCCTTACTAACCTTATATCCAACAGTACCTCGACTGCGGCCGAGGCCAGTGGCTCAACTTTGACAATGGCCAATCCTTCCAGACATTCTACCCCTTTAACGACTGGTGCAGCCCCAGCAAGAGCTGGCGCCTCATCTACTCGCACGACCCCCGAGCAGGCCTTTCCGAGGAGGATGCCAAGCTTGTGCTCGGCGGAGAGGTAGCAGTTTGGTCCGAGACTATCGACAGCGTCAACCTCGACTCCCTCGTGTGGCCACGTGCAGGCGCTGCAGGCGAGGTGCTCTGGTCGGGCCGTACCGACGCCTCTGGCAAGAACCGAACACAGTATGATGCCGCACCACGGTTGGCCGAGTTTCGCGAGCGCATGGTGGCCCGTGGTGTAGGTGCTTCGCCGGTGCAGATGCCGTTCTGCACACAGGGCGGCCCGGAGGAGTGTGCTTATTTCGAGCCCTAGAAGCGCCGACGGGAGTTTTTGTACATACCAATTTCTATTCTCTTCAACAGATTCTCAGCATTTTTTCAAGTTTAACCACGAGAATACACCAAGCATCCAACGACGATAAGAATTGATGTATTGCATAGTGATGTTAAGACGGCTCCGGAGCGGGGCCGGAGCCTTGATACGGAGCGAGGTCCGCGGGTCCGAATCTTGTGGGGTAAGTCCGGGGCGAATGTTGCACCGGTCGTCTCCTGTGGACGGGCTGCCGGGATCATAAAAGTTCCCGGATGTTGCATAGGGTTACAATGCCAGCATGTGACAAGGGACCTACCTCAGGTCTTGATGCGCGTTATGCATCCTGATTTGGGTCCTCTAGTCCGCTTGGCATCGGGATGTCTCTCTTTCGTAATGGGTGGAATGGGATTGGGGAGGAGGTCAAGTTTCCGCATTGGGCATCCTGATCGCGAGCGCGGTATTCAGCCACAGGAACAGGTTCACGTGTTCGTGTTTGTTTGCTGTGAGTCTGGAGCTTTGAAAGATGACGCTGGGCAAGTTATGGATAGCTAACAAACCGTCAGTGCTCACTATGATGAACAACAGATGATGACACAACAGCATACAACGACTACACTTGATACAATATCAATTGATATCATTCAACAAGCCCTATTCTACACTCAAAGTCGAAAGCCGTTTACCCCACCATCTGATCTGATCTCAAACTCTGCCGCACACCCATGGCCCATCCATATGCATCTCCAACCGAGACCCCTCCCCTCAGCCAAAAAGCGCCTCGGCAAAAGCCAACCTCTTCCCCCGCAAAATCTTGTCGTAGCCAAGAACATCTGAAAAAGGTGGCGTCTTGTGCATTTCTATTTGCAGCGTCTGCGGTGACCCGGTTCATCTCGAAGTACCCGATGGAGGGCGGCGTCTCGTAGGGATAGGCTGGCGCAAGCTGTAGATCCTGTTACACTGCGTTTTTTACTCTTCCTCGGATTATTGAGGCCAAGTCAGTGATATTTATGTACAGGCCTAGTTCCCGTGGACTGGTTTGCCTTTGTCTTTTTTCCCCCAAAGTCTGTTATACATCAATTAACTTTTAACTGAATTGAGTTGTCATCTTGTTTCTCAAGCGGCCTTGTTAACCAACATCATATCATCATGAGCCTTGTTGAAGCCTTCCTGGAGCAGGCCTCCTTCAAGGCCATCTTTTTCATCATCGTAGCTTTCTATACCATCTACTACATCGGATGCCGCATAGACGAGCACATACGGATTCGTCGCCTCGGACGCTATGGACCATATCTCAGAACCTACGCTCCATGGGGTGAGTGAATCTCCTTACACATTAACCCTCTCCTAACTTCAGCCTCCCAGGCCTCGACCGCATAGTCAAGTTCGTCTACGCGACGGCAAAGCATCGAAACATGGATGTCTGGCGCGACAACATCTTTGGCGCTCACAACTCGTGGACCGTCGAGTCGAGGCTCCTAGGCGTCCGCACCATCTTCACTGCCGACCCTGCAAACGTCAAGGCCATCCTGGCGACGCAGTTCGGTGACTATGGAAAAGGTAAACCCTTTCATCGTGAGTGGAGCGACTTTCTAGGTGATAGCATCTTCACCACTGATGGTGCCAAGTGGCACGCCAGCCGACATCTCATCCGACCACAGTTCACCAGGGACCGTGTGAGCGATCTACACTGCTTCGAGTCGCATGTCCAGACGCTTTTCAAGGCTATTGCCAATGGAGGACCGCTACTAGGTGAGGGCCAGGTTGTGGATATGCATAGTCTGGATGGAAAGGTTCTGGATATCAGTGATCTCTTCTTTCGCTTCACTCTTGATGTGACGACCGAGTTTCTCCTAGGTTCAGACATCAAGTCTCTGACGTAAGTGTACAGCTATCAGATATTAGCAGTCAACAACCAACCACTGACATATCCAGACACCCGAGGCAAGAGTTCGCAGAGGCCTTCAACGAGATCCAGCACATCCAAAACATCATCGCCCGCACTGGCAAGCTCCGCCACTTCTACCCCAAGCCACGCTTCTGGCACTGCCTCCGTATCGTCGACAACTTCATCAACAAGTACATTGACCGGGCGCTCTGCCTAAGTCCCGAGGAACTGGCCTCCAAGTCCAAGGACGACCACAGTTACACGTTTCTACACGCCTTGGCCGGCTTCACGCGTGACCGCAAGGTTCTACGGGATCAGATCATCGCTGTTCTACTTGCTGGTCGCGATACTACTGCTTCGACGCTGTCGTGGGCTCTCTATGAGCTTGGTCGATACCCTCATGCTGTCGCCAAGCTACGTGCCGAGATTCTGTCTACCGTGGGCCCGAACGAGACTCCGACGTATGAGCATCTTAAGAACATGCCCTACCTCAAATCAATCCTCAACGAGACTCTCCGTCTATACCCATCCGTTCCTTTCAACGTCCGCATAGCTCTCAAAGACACAACCCTCCCCCGAGGCGGCGGCCCTGACGGCTCCGAACCCCTCCCCGTCCTCAAAGACTCGCCCGTAGCATACTCTACGCTCGTGATGCATCGCCGCTCCGATCTGTACCCCCCAGTATCCGAGAAATTTGCCGATCCTCAGATCTTCAGCCCGGAGCGGTGGGCGCACTGGTTCCCAAAGCCTCACGATTACATCCCCTTTAATGCAGGCCCGCGCATCTGCATCGGTCAGCAGTTTGCCCTAACAGAGATGAGCTACACCCTCTGTCGTATGTTTCAGAGGTACGAGCGCGTCGTGAGCTACATGAAGGAGGTCGACGGTGGGAAGCCGCTGCTCAAGGCGGATATTGTGTTATCACCAGGGCAGGGTGTAAAGGTGGCTTTCTGGGAGGCTCGGCCGTGAAGCTTGGATGTATCAAATTGATTTTTTTTTTGTCATGATTCGGAGCGAGAGTGTTTTATGAAGCTTCAGTTTTTCTCTTTTTCACTATGTAAAGTTGCTAAATGCGCCATCACTGTTAACCCCTATCCAATATCCAATACCATTCTCAACACATTTCCACCCATCCCTCACCAAACCCGTTCTACTACTTTCTTCCAAAGCTATCTTTCACGGCCTTGCCGAATCTCTCGATAGCCTTGTTCATGTTCTCAGGCGTCGCTGAGGCGTAAGTAGCTCGGAAGTACAGTCCAGGTGGCGGCTTGTCCTTTTCGGTCAGGAACCAAGAACCCCTTGCCACGAGGACGCCGCTCTCGATGCACGAGTTGAAGATTTCCTCCTCGATATCTACTATGCTGCGTTCTCCGGCTTGGGGATGCTTAGTGTGGTCAACTTTGAGCCACATCTACAGATCTTGTTAGTCGAGTCTCCCTCAAAGTGAGTGTGTGTATACTCAGGGGCACTTACAAACATGCCAGCCCTAGGAGGAGTCCAGCTCACGAGGTCACTCGGAAGATGATCCTCACAAGCAGCAAGCAGAGCATTCCGCCTCTTGGTATACTCCAACCTCAAGTTCATCAACCACCGCAGATATCCCTCGTGTCCCCACGTCTCGTCCAATAGCTTATACAGAATAAGCTGGGAGAAGCCGCTAGGTCCTTGACTCGCGACCTCTGCATGTCGGACGTACCGCTCAACGATTTGCGCCGACGCTGTGATCCATCCAAGTCGTGATCCTGGCACGAGAACCTTGGAGAACGAGTCCATGCGCATGACTCGCCCGTCGATGTCGATGCTCAGGAGAGAGGGGATGAGAGATGAGACAAACTCCTCGACAGTCTTGGGCGGTGGCACGTCGGGTTGGTCGCGTCCCGTGTAGGGCTGCATCTGGAGGAAGTAGTACGGTTCGTCCTCGATGATGTATAGGTCGTGTTTCTGCGCCACGGCGTATATGGCTTTTCGTCGCTCCGTTCCTTGAGTCGCTCCTGTAGGGTTCTGTCCCGAAGGAACCGTGTAAAGCAGATGAGGTTTCCGTGCTCCTCGCTCCTTAGCATCCCAGTTGGACAAGAGCTCGTCCATGCGCTCAGGAATGAGACCCTCTTCGTCAATTGCAGCGCCAAAGGCCTTTACACCCAAAGGTCCAACCGTCTCGAGAGCTGTTGAGAAGCTAAAGTCTTCGGTCAGAATAGAGTCGCCCCGGTCCTTGTCGCAGAACATTCGAAATGCCTCCTCCAAAGCTCCAGTGCTACCGATAGTCTGGCAGACCTGCCAGTCCGCATATAGGGGCTTATATACGATCTCAGTATGCTCCGTCAGGTACCGCATCATCTGAGGGGATCCTGTGGCCTGGCCGTAATTGCATGCAATGGACAGGTCATAAGTGCCATCGCGGTCTCTAACGTCGTATTTTCCAATAGTAACCGTCTGTCCCGACTCCTGCGTATCTTTTTCAGAGAAATTGGGAGCCACAGGCACTTTGAACCCCAGCTCTGCAATGGGGAAAACCTCACTTGAGGGAAGACCGCCGCCGAGTGAGATGAGACCGGGCTTCTTCATGTGGCGAGCGGCTTGCTTAAGAGTACAAGGTCCTCGTACGCTGCTCTCGTGGCTTAAATGACCTATAATTTGATGTAAGCTACCACCTCAAGGATTTTCTAGTTTATACATACTATCCCATCGCTTAGACTTGGGCAAACCGGTCGTCTATGATATCGGGATAAGCCTCCGATGCTCAACTCGGTGACACTCATGATAACTCACCGGCCCCTTAAACATGTCACTATCCGAAGCAGCCGCAACTCCAGCAACCAACCTCCCAGCCTTGGCACGTCTCGCTTTGACTTGGTCAATGGCTGAGAGCTGTTGCGAGTTGTCATAGTGAGCCGGACGAGCAGCCGGTGCGGCCTCGGCACTTGACAGATGCTGAGACTTGGAGTGGAACAAACGTCTGTATCCAGTTACGGACCGAAGCCGCACCGCTCTCGTGGCCAGGAGCATTGCGCCGAGTGTCAAGTCCGGCGGATGTGATAAGTAATTGGAACGAAAGGAGGGGGTCGTGTAAGTGGAGGGGATACTATTACGACTACTGGATATTTCGACTTCGTCCTGAAAGAAATCAAATATCGCCTTCAATGGCTGACCAAGTCGAGTTGTTGTAGATGGTCATTCAAGGTCACATACAAAGATAGCGCCCTACAAAGAGGGTCGTCTTAATAATCGTCCATCCATCCATCTACCGGGACCCGGGCACACCTTGATAACAGGCCGGTGCCGGACGCGACCTCCGACCGCACTTAGCCGGCTGTATCCTTGTCAATTTCCCCGGCGGTGGAGCCCCCGATCCTCTGGAGTTCGCCTACCCTACACCGGAACCACGGACACGAGCGGGGTTTCGAGGTCACTGGGCTTCACCACGTGAGCAACCGATGCTTTATAGTTGTTTAATTATTACGTACAACTTCGATCAACCGCCCGCTCTCTCAGACTAGGTGAGGAGTTGTTGTGCCGCTGGTTACGAGAGCACTTGTCTATCGTCTTAGGGTTGGGCGCGCCTTGTCCCTTGTCAAGCTACGCCCCATAACATATGTCACAACTAACGTCTCCATTCCACGATAGCATGAACCAATGTTAGACAAGAAGAGCTCTCCCCGCAGAATCCACGATCCACCCCGGGAGCACCGAGCTGTCCGGCATCGCACAGGGAGATAACGAGAACTGGTGGAGATATGAGGACATGCAGGCGGATGGATACTGAGTGTTCCCAAGATACCGAGACTTGCGAAATCCTATGTTGGATTGCCTCTGTGAGTGTTGCTAGTTTAGCTGTTGTTCATATCTCATCAAGTACTATCTTTTTTTTTTCTTGCCCAAGTTTTTGCCAGTTTCTAACCTGCATCAAGCCTCCAATAAAACCTGTGATGAATGTATACAAGACAAATAAGAACAAAGGAAACCTCGCTTTACATGGTTATGTAGTTGTAAGAGCCTAGAGCGGCTCAACCCATCTCCCTCACGGAAGCACACGCTGGATACGGAGGAAAATGACACTGGCAAACATGGCCAGGCACGTCGCCCATGATACATGAACCAGTAGGATATAGTTGGCACTTGCCCCGGTGCATTTCCCAAGCACAGCCCCAAGCGAGACACAGGCCGCAAAGATAAAGGGCTGGTAGGGGTCTAGAAACCGTCGCCTGTGAATAAATGAGGCGATCGAACAGCCATAGACGAGACAAGCTGTAAGCGCCAACCACTGCGATGGCCGGGTAAGAACATTGACCCGTGCTGCTTGTGGCCAGGCCTGGTAATATCGACGTCAGTCAGATGGCACTTCTGGGAACGGAAAGACATGTATGGCTGATGTCCTATGCTTCGAGGCGAGCGGCTTGGATAGCCATACCCAATAACCATGCCATTCCCCAGCACAACTTACTATATAGGTTGGGTGGAACTGCCGCATATAGGCAGACATGATCCAGGAACTGAGAGTCGCCGGCACCAGTTCAACCAGCTCGATAACGAGCTGATAGACTGAAACATGCTGGCTGGTCTCTTTGCTGTGGATCGCAGGCTGGTTGTTTGGCTGAATGGTCATGAATTCGGTCTTATTGCGTTAGTTGATGTTGAGCACGAGTAACAATGAAGAATTGATTTGCTCTTCACCCTCGTAGATTGAAAAGTCCCCATTTTCGAGCCGATATAAAATGTTTATATCTTCCAATGCTTGTCCGAGTGCTGACTCAATTCCCTCGTGAACAGATAACACGCCGAGTAATGGCAGGCCTCAATTCGGCTGCCTGCACAGCCCTGGTCGTTTCGTAACTCGGGGGAAGCATTAGCAACGTGAATGCAAAACCTTTCCCGAACGAGACTTGGTATAACTGAGACATTGTAAACACCATCATCTATCCGCCTCACTGGCGAGAGACCTGACGCTTCATTTAATGCATGTGTGCCCAAGCCGTCGGGCCGACGGGGTTGAAAATAGACGTCTAGGCGTACTAGGCCCTGACTTTGCTGGTAACCTCATAAGCCAACCATTTCCGCCTCTGCGACGTCAGCCCAGTTGGAACTCAAGTTCAACTGTCCCTGTCCAAACCGAGCCTCGACAGCCTCACAAAAGTCACTTACCTACGTTGGGTACTGAAACCGTCCGGGCCCAATTGCCTCGCTATGCGTGTCCAACTCACTCACACCTCTGGTCTGCAGGCCATAAGTGGCGGTCTTAGGCACTTTCCACCCAGTCAATCCGGTGATGCTGTTACTTGAAGCCATGTTGAGAGGTCTGCCGTCTCGTTTCAAAAAGCGGTTAGATAGTGTTGCCATAACTCGCCGGTCAGCCTCCATCCAAGCTATAAGACGCCTCAGGCCCTTATCGGCGGCCTGAATTTTGCCACACAAGCAGTTCATCAGTCTCTTCTAGACCGACATGTCGTTATAGGCGTACCGACAACGGTTCCCTGTTCGCTCTCTTCGCCAACTCCCCCCACGCTTCGGATCACTTGACACAATGCCAGCCTTCACCGAAAGGATGGGCGGTGGCCTTTGGAATACCCTGCAGCATGTGTCTGTGATTCTTCCTGCCGGGATATTCTTGGGTTCGGCAATCGCCCTGAGTCTACCCCGGCACAACGGTCTCAATGCAGTGTGAGTAAACGCAAACCTGATGGCGACTCCTGAAACTGACCGTGTTAGCACCATCATACTCCTGTTTGCCTCGGGAGCAGTCTCTGTGCTCCTGTACAGGAATACGTTTCAACAGTGAGCGTGGTGTCCCAGCCAGAGTTGGAGTTGGGAGCTGACTAGGTCCGCTGCAGAGTTCTGTTCGGTCGTGTTACCGCTGTGGTTACCTTCGTCTTCATCGCTTCTCGTTTGCCGCCCCTAATCAAGTCACTGTCGTTTGTGGATGTGGCAATCTCGTGCATTCAGTTTTTTGCAGTGAGCGTGGTAGTCATTACCTCTGCCGTTGCCATGAGAAGACCAAATACGATTCCGCCAATACAGCAAACTGAAGATGTTGCCAATGAGGAGGTGGATTCCATGGCCCCAGGTGCAAGGTCACAGCCAGGCACTCCCGAGTCGAGTGTCGGTGATCCCGATGAAGCGAAATCAGACCTTGATCCCCTCCGATTTGAGCACATGGAAGGACAGAAGTTGCAGCCTCCCGAATCCCCAGGCGGCGAGGCCTCAACACTCGCACTCTTCCCGGACTCCAAACGTGATCCGGCGTGGCTCTTTGAGATTCTTGGATGGGTCAAAACCGTCCGTCAAGAGGACTCTGGTAAAGAAGATGAGACGAAAATCCGTCTTCAAGTGTAGGTAAGTTGAACAAGGCCAGCCCAAGTGGGATGGTGTGTCTGGAGGATGTCACACCACGGCGAGTCTTGAGCTCCAGCTCAGCATCAGGATGAGTCGCACAGGTGAGCTCGACTCTTGGACCTTCAGGATTCTTTGGCCATGATCTGCCCACCCTAGGACATCTTGGATATTTTGTGATGGCATATTATGTGTGGTTGACTATGTCATTTTTGCGCTTTGCTTGATCCCTTCTTCTCCACGTTGGACTGTCGCGGCTCGAAGCTTGGACTTGGAATCTAGTTTTGGGATGGTCTCCGTCATTGCATACAGCGACACATGGGAAAGGACATACCCGGAAGAGCCATTGGTGTTTCTGTTGTTCCCGCTGCTTCCATTTTGAACCAAAGGCTACCATGTTAATGGGAAACTGGGCCGCAGGAGGAACCTTATTTCTTAGGAGGGCGATGTTGTATTCCGACATTTCGTTTTGTTCGGTTGTGAATCCCGTAGGATTGTTGGGGGACGAGGAAAGAAAAGCAGCACGCGCGGGGGTTCTCATTGTATCAAGTGTATGGGACATGAAGCACGGTCATTAATAAGAGACGGACGGTATCTTTGAGATAGACGAGTCGATGTAATAACAACCGCTGATTGATGATGAAATAATTTCGATGATGAGAAAGCAAAGTTTGATGCCATGCTGCGGTGATGAACCTAGAATTTCGAGATACACGCAGCAGGCACAGTAGAGTTTGATATGTTTTTGTTTTGTCAAGAGCAACCTTGATTGAAAATTGACCAGGATAAAGGAGAACTGGAAAGAGCTGATGCCCAGGAACAGGGTGCAAGGATCAAGCCAAGCGACTTATGTAATCTTTCGGAGCCGTACCGCCACCAATGAGGCCTGCCTGTACAGTACAATGACAGCACCCCTAGGAGCTGGCCCGCGACACTGAGATAACCTACTAACCTCCATCCATACCTACGGAACCTCCCTCGTATCCATTCCCGCTCGACGCAAACCTCAAGCCAATGGCCCCGGGAGACTATTCTCGAGCCAGCGTACAGGGTCATGCTTGAGCCCCTGCAGCGCTGCAGGATATTTCAAATCGAAGCGCTACGCTCCTGAAGTGTTGCGCATCTACACCCAGCTGAGGAGCGAGCTGCCGCCATGTATTGGCCCATTGGAACTCCTCGCATTCATGCTACCAGCAGCAGTCGAGCTCCTGCCTTCAAGCTAGTCGTCTCCAATGATGGCCTCACAAGTCCTTCCGAGTCCAGCTTGACCGCTTCGCCCGGCCTTGCCAGCGCCCAGCCCCGCGGCCACGCCCTCGACGATCTCGATTCCCTCCCCCCGCCGACACCAATAACGCCTGTGACACCGGGAGTCCGTCCTGTCGAACACGATGATTACACAACGAGCCGACCGCAGCCGTCTCTGGAAGGCGCCGATGCCGATGGGATTCCAATAAAAGACCCTATTCTAGCACTTCGCGTCTCCCGCTCCGGGCACTTGTTTGCCGTCATCACAACCACCTCCATCACCATTTGGCAGACAAAGGTGCGATCGCAAGGGCTTTTTCTCTGAGCCCACATGGCTGACCTATGTAGCCCGCTGTTATCCTCGCTGTCGTCGTGCGATCCGATTATTCCCTCGAAACATACGGCAAGAATGTCGACCTCTTGCTCCGACCCGACTCGGCCATTCTTGTCATACACACCGACCAGGGCTACCTCATCACCTACTCTCTAGCCACCGATTCTGATTCGCGAGTATACAAACCTCATTTCGCAAACTACCACAATGTTCAGCGACGAAGACAGAGCCTCATCGGAGGCCTCACTGGGTTGCCTCCTGAGCAGATCTTATGGGGCGCTGGCGAAGGACCAGGGGTCCGCGACCTGAGCGTCCGCTTTAGGATGGTTATCAAGGTCGATGCAGGCATCGAAAGTGCACTGGCCCTCGACGATGAGCTGGTGGTAGCCACGAGAAAACCAGCCGCAGTCCAATGCATTCGCTGGACACCCGATAGTACCGGGAGCCAGACGAGGACCGAGATCATCAGCCGGATGGGCTGGGTTGAGAAGAAGGCTACCATTGTCGAGATGACGCATGACCGGCCTATGAATCTGCTCACTTGGATCACTAGCAGTGGGCGAGCTTATGCTGTTCAGCGTTACAACCATCACGGAGACTCAAATCAGGCCGACGACGCGGATGCTAAACGGCTATTCAAAGGCCACTGTTTCCATGTTCCGAAAGGTCACAACGACCGTGCTGTCGCAGCCGTCATAAACGCACGGTTCTCGCTCATTGCCGTGGGATGTTGCGATGGCACAGTGCAAGTCTATTCCGTCCGGGATTATTCTGGCAACATTCCTCACTCACATACCCATAAGATCCCTGTATCACCATCTTCCTCGGGCCCGTTTACTAGCTTGAGTTACTCCCCCGATGGTTACTGTCTGTTCGCAGGTTTTAAAAAGGGATGGTCAACCTGGAGTATGTTTGGCAAGCTCGGGAGCCACAGCTTCAGCTCAGAAGAGACGGCGTCTCGAGCCAACGGTGAAGAGTGGCTTTCAGGGGTTTCTGGGGCCACATGGGTAGGGGGAGGCTCTGAGATTCTAATGATCGGCCATCGACATGAAGCCATCTGGTCACTCGAGATGGCTAAGAATGCCGTCACTGGGTGTTACAATGAGGCCAACGTTTTCCGAACAGTACTACAGACGCCGTCAGGCGTCATGGTCTATAGAGGTTACGACGTGCCAGATCTTACTAGTATCTCGGCCGAGCCCTTCCTGTGGCATACAGCGAAAATCCCTGCAACTTACCTCCTGAACCAGTGGCCAATCCGACAAACCGTCATCTCGTCGGATGGTCGATACGTTGCCGTGGCCGGCCGTCGTGGACTTGCTCATTACAGCGTCAACAGTGGCCGATGGAAGACGTTTGCTAACGAGGCGATGGAGAACGAGTTTCAGGTCAGAGGAGGCATGTGTTGGCATCAGCACATCCTCGTGGCCGCAGTTGAGGCTAACAGAACATTTGAATTGCGGCTTTTCTCTCGAGAGACGGGACTCGATTCGTCTCAAATTCTTCATAAGCAAACAATCCCGGCTCCGGTGGTTCTCGTGACCACCTCTGGAGAGGACTCGCTTCTCGTTTACACATACGAGAACCTATTATACCACTTTATCTTCACACCCCATGGTGGTTCGGTACGACTCATCCAAGTGGGTCAGATTGCTTTCCATGGCATTGTTAGATCTCCAGCTCGAGTCCGAGGCTTGAGCTGGATACTACCAGATACCCAGTTGACAGACGGGGATCCTTCCCAGGACGTGGCAGTAGCGTCGGTGATTTTCCTTGTTGACGGGAAGCTCGTGCTGCTGCGGCCCTCATTAAACGACGAGGGCCAGTTGAAGTATGACATGCGGGTAATTGCACAGAACGTGGAATACCATGCCAGCATGCGAGACCAACCATTGCGAAATGCCAATCGCCAGCTGGAGGACACTCCTCAGCGGAACGGACCGTCAGTTCTTAGGGATTCTCTCTGGGTGTTTGATGGGATGGAGCTCAAGGCCTGGCCGAACATTAACGACGTGCTTGAGGCAGCAGGGGACAACAATAGGGAGCCACCAACACCAGTGTCGGTACCGGTTGATTTTTATCCGCTTTCGGTTCTTCTCGAGAAGGGCATTGTGCTGGGAGTCGAGTCAGATCTGGTCCAGCGTCGTGATGTGAACTTTTCCTATTTCCACTTCACAATCAGGGTATGTTAAACCGTTCACTGTTGGTAAGCAATGGCTAATCATTCGCAGACACATCTTGTACTCCCGGACCTGCTTCGCTTCTACCTCCGCCAAAGTAGATCAGTTGAGGCGGCACATCTTGCCCAGCAGTATCAAGAACTCGAGTACTTTGCCCACGGTCTTGAGATTCTATTACATCGCGTATTGGACGAAGAGGTGGACACATCGCCGAAGCCTGCGGACGCTGTCCTACCTCGTGTACTATCGCTCCTGTCGTCCTTCAAGGAGTATCTTGACATTGTGCTACAGTGCACACGCAAGACCGAAGTGCGGCAGTGGAAGACGCTATTTGCGTACCTCCCTCCAGCGCAGGAACTCTTTGAAGAATCCCTTCAAAGGGGCTCGCTGAAGACGGCAGGAGGATATCTCATTGTGTTACATACATTGGACGAACTGGGTTCATCAACCGAGCAATCTGTGCGACTATTGTCTCGGGCGATGCGGGAAGGAGACTGGGAACTATGCAAGGAGCTCGCCCGGTTTTTGGCAGCTATGGACGAGACGGGTGAGACGTTGCAAGAGGCCATGAGGATGGTGGAGGTGGTGCTACGACAAGATTCGCCTCAGGACAGTATAGGAAGTCGGCTACAGATTCCGTCGACAAGGACAGTGAACGGTGGAGGGAGCGGAATGACCAGCGGTGATGAAGACGGCACCTCGGAGTCGGATAGACGCTCAGCCAGCGACGGAGGTAGTATTGCCTCAACGATCAGCGCGCCGTAGATGATGGGACGGCCTTTGGATTATATTTCGGGAATGTTTTTCAGCCATGGGAGTTTGTCATGTTGGGAGCAGGCTGGGTAGGTTCTATTGGTATCTGGGAGGTTAGGCATGACTTGCATATCGCGATATGTGATGTTACTACTGCCACTGATTTGAGTAGATGCTACAAAAAGAGGTAGATGGGTTATTTATAGATGACGATTCTGCTTACCTGCCTAGGTATTGGAGAAAGACCCTTTTGGGTTGGTGTCGTGCTTGTAAGTGGTGATGATTTCATGGTGTTGAGGTACGTACCCATCCCACCCAGTCACGTTACCTCACCTTTCCGTCAAGGTTAAGTCTCGGTGGTGAAGCAGAGCGACCCCACCAAGCCCAGACCTCGACCGACCGACGACGGTGACCGTGACCCAGCCCGAGCCAAAGCCAAAACCAGCAGGGAATAGATAACGCCTCTTGATCTTGCTTGACTTGACTACGACGCCTCTCGTTTGACCTTGTTTTGCCGTCGCCGCATATCATCGCCTTGCGCTCTGTTCCTGCCGAATCCTGTTACGCCTCCGACGTCCAGCCTGTTCTGCGAGCGATGGTTGCTCGTTTTTGAGCCTCCTTTGATCAACTTCCACCCTCTCCTCCTCTTATCCTCGCGAGCCCAACATGATGGATGACTACGTTAGCGAGTCCGATAGCGACTACACAAGTTATTGGCGAGACTGGGTGAGTGATGGGATGGGATAGTCAATGGCCGTTGTTGCCGATTATGCGGTCTCACGCGCTTCCTCGACGCCGCCAGCCGTGATCCTCGGGGGACAAACTATTTGTTTGATGAAAGAAATGCCCGTCGAGGATGGCGGGGTCGAGGAAAAATGCACGACGCACGGCTTCTTTTTTTTTTATTATTTTTATTCATCTTGATCCGATCCACGGCACGGGCTAACCAGGATGTTTGTTTGTGCGCAGTTCATCTCTTCGAGGGGCAACGAGTACTTTTGCGAAATCGACGAAGACTACCTCACCGACAGGTTCAACTTGACGGGCCTTAACACGGAAGTCCAGTATTACCAGTATGCTCTCGATCTCGTCACCGATGTCTTTGACCTCGAGTGCGACGATGAGATGCGCGAGGCCATCGAGAAGTCGGCGAGGCACCTCTACGGCCTCGTGCATGCCCGGTACATTGTCACCACAAGAGGCTTGACAAAAATGGTACTACATACCCAACGACCTTTATATAAGACCGACTGCTGACACTTTTAACAGCTCGACAAGTATAAAAAGGCCGAATTCGGAAAATGCCCTCGCGTCATGTGCCACTCGCACCCCCTACTCCCCATGGGCCTCTCGGACGTGTCCAACCTCAAGCCCGTCAAGCTCTACTGCGCGCGCTGCGAGGACATCTATAACCCCAAGTCGTCGCGCCACGCCGCCATCGACGGCGCCTACTTTGGCACCTCGTTCCACAACATCCTCTTCCAGGTCTACCCGGCCCTCATCCCCACCAAGAGCGTCGTCCGCTACATCCCCCGCGTCTACGGCTTCAAGGTCCACGCCTCGGCAGCCCTGATCCGCTGGCAGAGCGTCAAGCGCGACGACATGCGCCGACGCCTCCGCAAGCTCGAGATCGATACTGGGTTCCGTGATGAGATGGAAGAGGAAGAGGATGATGAGGAAGAGGATGTCGAGTTTGAGGGTATAGATGGCCGGATGGCTGTTGTGGAAGGCCTATAGGAGCGACCGCGCACCGCGGGATACCTTGGACGCAGTTGGCAGCAAGACGAGAAGTAGTACTCGGACGACTCTGATGCTTGGATGACCCTCGTGAGGCGCCTCTAGAAACGATGGTGCCCACTGAGGGTCTGGAGGAGAAGGCAACGCATGGCAAGCCGGAATATAGCACGTCTCGCAGTGAGTGCTTGTCTCAAACGTCTGCTGGTGGTAGTAGGCCACGGCGCAAGACGAGCCAAGCTGGTACCCTAAGAGAGCATCGTCCACCTTCCTCCCCCGACATCCACGTGGACGGATTTCTCCCTACTCAAGACTCTTCGGTTCCGTCTTGTTCTGCTGTTGGTTGGTTCTGGATTGGCGTTTAGCGGCAAGACATGGGGGGCTGGGCTGGGCTGGGCTGGCTGGTATAAACCAGAGTACGACATAGGTTTTTGAATTATAGCTGTTAAATAAGAAGCGATGTTGATTTCTTCAGTCTATATCTATCTATAACTTGTATCTATAGAGACCATATCAACTCAACCCAACTCTTTCAGGGAATAGGGGTACTACACAGACTCGTTATTCAGGGGTTACAACACTGAACACAACGTACATAAACACAAGCCTCGAATTGATTAATCGGTCATTTCATTGTTCGTAACATGCCTGTCGTACCAAAAAAAGCAAAAGATTCTAACTACCCAAAGCTTATCGCTTTCCGTACCACACAACCCAATACACATACACACAAGAGTTTGTTTGCCCTGAATCTAATCAAAGATTTCCACTTTTTGCCCTGTTATCCCAGGCAGGGGAAAAGTAAACCGTACGTAGATATATCCTGGAATGAATCACACATGCGCACGACGCTCATGGTCTAAACCTCCATGCAATAAAGGAAAAAAATCCGCATGCTCTAGACATGTACCCCTTTACACGCGGTTGTCGAGAGGCTCAGGGAATCGGTTCTCTGGTCGGCCTCTATCATCCATTTGCTGGAGCTCAACGTCCTGGAAGTTTTGGCTGGGTCGGGGCTCGTCTGCCGATTCATCGCGCGGGCGCACGTTGCGCTGTGCGAGAGCAGACGTCATGGGGTATGAAGTGTCAGCCGAGACACCCTGAGTCGGCCGTCGAGATGGCAGAGCCAGCTCCTCATCAGTTCCAGCATAACCCAGACGACCAACGCCGGCCCAGAAAGCTCGCTCGTCGCTACGGGGACCCCAGGCCCAACCTGCACCGGCTCGGATGGGGAGATGGTAGTAGCGGAAGGCAAAGATGGAGGCAATGACTCCCATGAGGTAGCCGAACATAATATCGAAGCCATGGTGACGGCGATCATGCCAACGAGAACCGGCGATGAAGATGGAGACGCCAAAGGGCAAAAGTCCAAATACGAGGAGATAGACCGGGGGAGCAGCGGCTTGGCGGCGCAGGGATTGGACCTTGGCGTTGTGCTGACCGGCGTTGTCAGCAAAGGGGGAGCCCTTGGTGGGCGACATGGAAGCAGATCCGTCGTCGAAACCGCGGCCGCGAGTCGGCTCGAAGGGGTCGATTTCGGGGCGAACAAGGCGCGAGGGGAAAGCGGCGTGCGCAGCAGCCCCAGAAGCTCCGGCGGCAGAAGCAGCTGAGGGCATGACGAAGGGAACTGTGATGGAGAACTTGCTGGCGAGGAAGAGTGAGGCGTAGATGAGACCACCCGCTGCGGAGGACGAATGACCGCTGGGGTACGAGCGGAAGCCATCGTCGAGCTTGTACTTGTCCGTCTGCGTGCAAATGTCGGCAGACACGAGCTGGCCGGTCATGCTGCCCCAGCTGAAGCCACCGACAATGAAATCTTCGAGCTTGTCCAAGTCCGGCTTGCAGCGGGCGAGCATGTCGGGGCGGGGCTTTCCAAAGAGGTTCTTCATGGTGCTGGTGAAGAACCATGACAGCGTGAGAGAGAGGACGAGGCCCAGCAGGCCAACGTGGAGCTCCCATAGCTTGCGCTGCCAGATGAGGGCGGCGGGTGTGCCCTTGGGTACGGTCGGTCCGGGGACAAAGATCAACGAGACGACGGCGACGATGACGATGGGGACGCCGATGGCAAGGGTAAAGAGGAGGTAGGCGGGGACGAGTTCCTGTTCCTCGAATGGGTAGCTGTTGCAACATGTTAGCTTTGGATGTCAAATATCAACAGTAAAGGGTCGTCGAGTACTCACGAGATACTAGGGTCAACAAGAGAAAAGGGCCGCTTGGCGGGTGAGAGACGGTCAAAGACGCCGCCGATTCCAGCAAAGACCAAGCAGACGATCCAGTCAAAGAGATATGAAAAGATGAGCCTTAATGGGAGGCGACGGCCTCTGAAGCTCTTCCCTATACCCGTATCTGCCATCTTGACATACGAGTGCATGGTTGAGAAGAAAAGAAGGAGATCGGATCGGAGGAGGAGGGGGGGGCGTGTTAAGGTTATTTGAAAGCTTGGACGCTTCTTTTTTGTTGCTTCTTTTGCTTCACACCGTCTTGGCCCTCGTCACACGCACACTCCCCGTTTCTATCGGGCCCTCAGGGCAATTAAGGTCTCCAACGGTGCGTCTGGGGGGGTGTACGATAGTAGGGCGTTTGGGAGCTTGTTGCTGCTTCTGCCAGGGGTAGGGAGAGAGGAGTATCGGGGACGGGGACGGGAAACGGAGTACGGGGCTCTCGGCGGCCGATCTACCAAACTCAGTGTGTGTCGCGCGCGTTGGGTCGCCTCGCGGGTCGGGGATCGGTCTCTCTTTTTCAGGTCTTCGTTTTCGCGATTGCTGTAGCGGGATCCAGTCGGTGGAGGGATTGGAAACTTGGGGAAGTTAAAGATGGGGCTGCAATTGGGCGGTTACGTGGACTTGGGAACCGGGGGGTCTGTCAGACAGAGAGGGAAAAGGTACATGGCTCAGGCTCGGACTAAGGATGCCAAGAAAAAGGGAGGCAGGATTTTATGCTTGGCTTTTGTGTACGAGATATTGCATTTTTGCCTTGTGTAAACTGATGTTTCATCTTACTGGATATTATTATCTTCTTCTTTATTTAAACACTCTTTATCCTCCCCTTTTGTTTGAACATGCGCGCGCTTGTGTCGTCAAAGGGTCTCGCATGAGGTCAGGCCCTCACCAAGTACCGCTCCTGCCGGGGGAGGCTATGACGCTGTAATGTGGAGCACCAACCAAGCGCTATGAGTGGCGCAACTCAGCCTTTATTGGGGAATTGATCGCGTGGTTGCAGCCCCTGCCGGGGCTAGGTCAGGTAGCCCAGTCTCAACCCTACCCCCCGTCATCTTTAGGTAGGTAGCGTTTATCCGCTGTCAATGCTATTTTTTACTGAGGCAGAGCCCCCGTTTTGGCACCTGAACGACGCCTCAGCACGCGCCAGCAATCAGGGCTAGCACTAGTCCAGCTCACCTCATCCATCGTTTTACGATTACAGGAGAATTTGCGATGCTCGTCGGCCTCACTCTCGTCCAACATTTAGACCATCGAGGAATGGATTGGCAATGCTGGCGATGATATTTTACCGCACGTGTCCTAGCCCATCACACTCCTCCCCCGCCCAAGGTGCACTGCAGGTTTTGGGCGACGGCTGTAGCTCGGCGCTCCATTATCCCAGGAAGAGCAACAATCTGCCGCAGAACCATGGAAAAAAAAAACTAACTCAATGCTGACTGACGTTACTCGTCTCTGCCGTGCCGATCCGTCATCTTCTTCGCTCTCACTACTAATGCCAAGATGCCCAAGATCTGCGCTCATCTCTCAGTTCCCAGGGCTTCCGAGGCCGAGATGCTTCATCCAGTGATGTGCCGGAAATGACTAATAACCTTAATTTTGCTGCCCGCCCGTCTGGGCTACGTCAGCGACCCCAATCTAGACATCCATCTTATCCTGCGCCAGCGGCTATCCGCTACGAGGCGGCAAATCATGAATGTTTATCGTGACCTCGCGACTACTCAGCTCTAAAGGGCTCTGCCTCGTCTACGCCACAATATCCTCTGTCAGCCTTTTTCTTTCGCTCCCATCAGCCGACTATCTGTGTCTGTCTCTCTTCAGGTTGTCAGGGGTTGTTAATGGGCTGTGGAGAGGTAAGCGTTACGTGGCCTGGCGAGGCTGTGCAAACCATCCATCTCAAAGGGCTTTTCGGCGCATGCTCGCCCCTACCCCGTCAGCGTCTTCTGTCATTCGCTACCTCGGATGCGGACCTTTAATTGCCAATACGGAGTACGGACGGACACAACAGACAGACCCCCGCTACGTGATGGATTCTTTTATATGTGGAGCGATGCTGATGCTCAACAATGGATTCAACGGCAAAGGCGGCATCTACTCGTACAATTTCACCTTTGCCAGGCTTTCCTCAGCCAACTATTCGTCCTTTCGTAAGGATAAACGGCACAGGTTCAACTTCTTGGTAAAAAATCTGATGCATTGGTGCATGATGGTTTAACATTCAGAAATCCTCGAGTCTTGTTTCAGACCAACAAGCCCACACCCCTGACTAGCCGATGGTCCTTGTCCTTCCTGCTCACCGACGGTGCTCCCTGGCTGCTGAAACGCTGTAACCACAGTGAAATGGTCTTTGTCGTGTCAGGGGTCGGCATAAATGCTGTTTGCTGTTCAAATCTGCCGACAATATCGCAAATACGATTTTTGGACTCGGTTGATCTGCCGTCTTCAAGGTTGACTTTGATGGATATCTTCCGAGACACATCCAAGGTTGTTGTCACATCTATCACTAAGCTCTTCTCCGAATGATTTCCCCTATTCTTTCTCTTTCTGATCTCTAACATTGAGGTTCACTCACATAAGACATGTTCACACAGCCTAGCCTTGTGGACTGCTCAGCCTGGATACTGTGGCACACTGAGCTTCTTGTTGAGGCTTTTGCGAAGAGCTCAGCCTCAGTGTCTAGCTTCAAGTCCGCTCTAAATTTGTGCTTCTGTCGCAAAAATGCTCCTCTGGAAGAATACAAGTGTCCAACAGGGCGCAGACAACTCATTCCGCCTTGAGACTACAAGCTTCCTCGTTAGAGCCGAACATTGACTGAAGCCGACCTAATGATGGGCCTTAAACTTGAGCCACGTTCTGGGTTCGTAAACACAACATTCGTGCCTCCTCAGACCTCAGCAGCTCTTGCCTTTGTGATGGGAAGAGTAAGAGGTGCCCTTGGGGAGATCATTAATCCTCGCGAGGGTCTTGAGAACCACTTCGACCTGGACCGCAGAGTATTGCTCGCCTCGAAAATATTATCCTGTCCCCCCCCCCCCCCATGTGATAATATATCCCCAAGACCGCTGAACTCACACCAGGAATATGTCCACAGGTGATGTCTTGACTTGTGCTCGTCCGACCCATTATCTCATCGCTATACCATCAAGAGTATCAAATGGAGAGGTCTGGCATGCTTATTCATCAAACGCACATTGCGCCTTCGTCTATAATGTCACATATGGTACAATGCAGCGTCATAATATACAAAGCACCGGCGCTCGTCTCATACACAACTCTGCATGTGCTCTACTCTCTCTTCCTCGCTTCGCCGCTCTGCGCCTCTCTGGTGCTAATACTCAGTTGGCCTTGTCGCGTCGCTTGCCGTGGTTTCGAGGTCGAGGTACCACAACCCACTTGTTGATGTTGTGCTTGCGTCTGGTCTTGTAACCACTCTTTGTCTATAGGGACATGTCAGTGATGCGTGAAACGTCTCGCTGTCAGATGGTGATCTTACCGGTACACCCCAAGGGCTGACGGGATGACGGTTACCCTTGGACTTGCCTCGACCACCTCCGTGAGGATGATCGACTACACAAATGTTAGCCTCTGTGTCACGGTCGGTGATGTTTGTTCCTTACCTTTGTTCATGGCAACACCACGAACCGTGGGGCGGATGTTCAGCCATCGGCTTCGTCCAGCCTTACCCAACTGTCGGTAGTTATGGTGAATGTTGCTGGCCACGCCAATGGTTGCACAAGCATCCTTGCTGACCCTGCGCACTTCGCCACTCTGGAGTCGGACCTCGACGTACTTGCCGGTCATGACCCTAGTTCCATCATCCTTTGTCTCTTCGTTCTTGTTGACGACGACGGCTGATGTTCCAGCACTGCGGCAGAAGACAGCACCCCGCTTGGCGGCTGAACCAACGGCAAAGACGGTGGTACCGACTGGAATCATGTGCATGGGGAGACAGTTGCCGCGGAAGGCTGTCTTGGCTGCAAGAATACCAGGATCGATGATACCACCCATGCTGTCGAGGAGATCCTGGGGGATACCGGCGCGGTAGCTATGAACAATGTCTCCAGATCTCAGACCCTCGGCGGCGAGGATATAAGTGTGGCGTCCAGTGGCTCGCTCGGTCACAAGGGCAATGTGAGCACTTCGTCCAGGGTCATACTCGATGCGCTCCACCAAGTGAGGTCCTGGCCGGTTCCGGATGAAGTCGACCGTTCTTATTCTCCTCTTAGCACCGCCGCCACGATGTCGTACAGTGATTCTTCCAGACACATTTCGTCCACCCTTGGATTGACCCTTCTTGGGGAAAGTCAATGGCAGAAAAGGACGTCCCTTCCAGAGATGGTCGTTGATTGGCCGCTTCAAATGTCGCACACCAGGTGTTCGGGGTTTGTAGGTCCGTAGAATAGCAGACTGGCCGGTAGGTCTCTCTGCAGCATCGGTAGTGGCGGCCGTGGTGGTCTCGTTTGAGCGCTTGATAGTCGCATAAGATCGGGGTAGGGACCTATTGAGGGCCAGGCGCAGAGCGCTCTGCCTCGCAGCGGCAAGGGAAAGGCCGGATTGAAGCATCTTCAGTCTCGGTCTAACAGATTATTAGAAAATGCTAACGATATGACCCCATTGGCGCCGAGTTGCGTGGTTTGTGAGGGGTGGCTTTGAGTTTTGCTCGGCGGAGAATGGGAACTAGCTACCTTGAATTGGGTGATGGAGCTCGTTCAAAGAACAGCCCGGAGGCATTGGCTGACGAAAAGACTTTCCCGAACGGCCAATGTCCCTCAGAGCAATGTCGAGACTAGATTGGGGCACTCGGGCAAACGTCAAGCTCACCAGGTGCGGTTGTATGTCGTCCAACCGGCAAGGCCCAGACTTGGAAATTTCTTCGGATCACCAACAACTTTGATCCGAGACAGGGCTGTCTGTCGTCTGTCTCCGGCCGGCGTGCACCGCCACTGGTAGCTAGACGTGTCTGTGGCGTCGACCTCGCGACTAGCCACCATGGCCTGTGCGCACCGCGAATGAGGCTCCTGCCAATGACAGAAGAGTTGCCCGGCGGTTACCACAGAGACATGTCGCTAGCCCCAGCAGGCACGTCCGTTTTCTGGTGCTCCGCGCCGCGCCCGGGGCAGTCGCGCTATTCTTTCCTGCTCAACCAGCCTCCAGCCCGCCTAATAAAATCAAGGCCACTTCCTGTCCGGTTTGTCGCTTGTGGTTTGTGTCTGTCCATATCCATCCGTCTCTACAACCAACTCTTTTCGTTTCGCATCATCCTGGCCTGTTGTTCCTTCTTCTTTCTACCAGTCTGCCACGTTCTCCTCCACGGCCTCCACTCATCAACCAAATCAAACCGAACCAAGTCCTCACTCATCGTCCTTTCCCATCTGCATATTGGGCACCAGCAAGCAAATTCCTCGCGCGTCTATCGACCTACTACGTAGTACGTCTCGTCTCGTCCTCGAAAAGCCTTGACCTATCCCTTTGCATCTAGTGCAAGGTGTGGGTCCTTGGCCTTGGAGCAACCAGCAACCAGCAACGCAACGCGACTAGCAGGTACGTACCTACCCACGCATCGCGCCTGCCCGCGCGAAGGTGGCCCACTTCCTTGGCTGCTCCGCTCCTGTCCGCTCCAAAACAACATCATCCTTCACATCCAACCTTCCTTTGTCTTTTTCAACATAAACATCTCCCCTCGCCCGTTTGTTTTTGCACCCTCCTTGCATCATCTTTGCTTGATCATACAAGCCTTGCGTCGCGGCTCGACTCACACATCTCACAGCTTGCATCAGCCCTACACCCATATCTGCCATCACACCGGGCACACCATTCCTTTCACGGTGCTGCATCGGCCATTCATAGAGGAAGGTCAGTGGCCGAATTCCTCTTCTGACTCGACTGTCTCAGTAACTGGACGCCTGTTTCCATATTTACTGTCGACAATTCAGCCATCTTTTCTTCCACGTTCTGTTGTCGACGCGTCAAACTGACAGTTTTTCACAGCACCCACTTCTCCCATTATTTCATCAGTCAACAACAGCTAGACCTTCAAGATGCCTCCGGTATGTGGTGGAACGCGCCCAGAAGGGTCATGTCTGTCCTCAATGGTTCCTTCCTAACATATTCAGCAGAGTCGTGTTGCTCGTACGCGCCTCGCCGGCACCGAGAACGACGAGAACAGTGGCACGACGCGTCTTACACGGGCGCAAGCCGCCGCTCTCAAAGTCGATGAGCTAGCCAACGCCTCCAAGGGCGCTCTTCAAACGAAAAAGTCCACAGTTAACGGTGCTGGCACCACCAACACACGGAAACGCGCCGCATTGGGTGATGTCAGCAATGTTGGAAAGGCTGATGGTGTTGCTGGAAAGAAGGCCAAGGCGGGGTTGATCTCCAAGGCTGCTCAGCCTACCGGTATCGAGAAGAAGACCTCGCGATCCACTCGAACTGCTCTCACCTCCAAGCCTACCAACGGTAAGACGGAGCGATCTGGTCATGGTACCATCAAGGCTGCCGCGAAGCCCAAGGCCCCCGCATCCCATGCCACAAAGCCCAAGGCTGTCGTCGACGAGAACAAGCCTTCAGTTCCCGAGCGTGAGAGATCAGAGACACCTCAAGAGCCTGAGGTCGTTAAGGCCGAGCCTGTCGCTCAGGCTGAGCCCGAGGTTAAGGATGGGCCGGTTTACCCTCCTGGAGTCAAGGACTTGGACAGCGAGGATCTCGAGGACCCTCTGATGGTTGCCGAATATGCCAACGAAATTTTCGAGTATCTGAGAGATCTCGAGGTCAAGTCCATCCCCAACCCTGACTACATGGACCACCAGGACGATCTCGAATGGAAGACCCGTGGTATCTTGGTCGACTGGCTCGTCGAAGTCCACACCCGCTTCCACCTTCTTCCCGAAACTCTCTTCCTGGCTGTCAACATCATCGACCGTTTCCTGTCCGCTAAGGTCGTCCAGCTTGACCGTCTTCAACTTGTTGGAATCACGGCCATGTTCATTGCCTCCAAGTACGAGGAGGTTCTCTCCCCCCACGTCGAGAACTTTAAGCGCATCGCGGACGATGGTTTTAGCGAGGCTGAGATTCTGAGCGCCGAGCGATTTGTTCTGAGCACTCTCAACTATGACCTCAGCTACCCCAACCCAATGAACTTCCTGCGACGAGTCTCGAAGGCGGACAACTACGACATCCAATCTCGCACCATCGGCAAGTATCTAATGGAGATCAGCCTTTTGGACCACCGATTCATGCGTTACCGCCCAAGCCATGTTGCTGCCGGTGCTATGTACCTGGCGCGACTGCTCCTTGACCGTGGTGAATGGGTATGTAAACAAACATTGACCCACCCTGATGCATGCAGTTGAGATTAACTCCTTTCCAGGACGAGACCCTTTCATACTACGCCGGCTACACGGAGGATGAGATCGAGCCTGTCGTCAACCTCATGGTTGACTACCTTGCTCGACCCGTCGTCCACGAAGCATTCTTCAAGAAGTATGCTAGCAAGAAGTTTTTGAAGTGTATGTCTACTTCATCCATCCCTCATGAACATTACTAACATGCTGCAGCGTCTATCCTCTCTCGCCAATGGGCCAAGAAGAACGCTGTCCTCTTCGGCATCGACGACATTGAGTTGACCCTTGATCAAATATCATGAACATCCTCGACACTTGGCAACCTCGAGCGCCCACTCTCCGTCCTTGGGCAACCTGGAAGTTAGGATACACGCCTCTGTCTGGATTCTGTCTACATGGGCGGCTTATGACGTTAATACACACCCAACGCCCGCTTGGTCACGGGCCATCACGATACCTCGACACCTACCAATGGGGCGATGAGGGGCACTGAAGAGCTCCCACTGCCTCTAGATTCACATTCTCGCTGTCTGCTACATGGACAGCATTGCATTTTTCGATTGTCTGGTTATTGAACACTGCTGTTGTAAGGAATTCGGCTTCATACATGGCGCACGGAGTCACGGGCGAAGGAAGTTCAGGGCATGATTTGGCAGGTTGGAGTTGGGCTACGCCTTCTTACGGCACCTGCCCGGAGTAATGGAAGCTATCTGTCCGCGACTGGACCGTTGACGAGCTGAGCTGGGTTGAGTTGCGCTATGCGCCTGGTGGTTGGAGGAAGATTGTCTTGTCAATGGCTCAACTGTGGGACGTCTCTGGATGGCTCTCGTTGCATCTTGGCTGTTGTCTTGGGAAGTACCCGTGAATGAAAATTGTACATATACCATGACCGGAAGACGGAAGAGCCGACACAGTCGGAATGAAGTTTACATTTGAGCGATACCTTGCTCTATACGACGAATGCTTAGTTGGATCGTGCCGGCCGCTTCAGGCCAAGTGAGGATTTGTTGTTCGGTCCAGACCTGAAGTTCGTGAAGTGGTTGCCGTTGGATACATCAAAATGCGCACGTGCGTCATGTAAACATCACACGCCACGCCTTCCCGATGCCGTCAAGGCCCCACCTGATTGGGGCCTGTTTCGGGTACTGGCCTGTGCGACGGACACCACCCACAAGCGGAATGACTGCCAACCAGTAGCTCTGGGCCAACTCCAACCACAGTTCTACGGCATCCTGCATACAACAGAGCTTCTAAGACATCTTATCCAAACGTGTCTGCGGACCCGATGAATTAATTCCGTTCGGATAGACGTTGCTCCCGTATATTTGGCAACAATCCAGTGCAATCTACAGGTCAAACGAGAGGCCCCAGCTCAGCTCAGAAAGCCAGTAGTTGACCCAGTTCTCCAAGATGGCACCCGTCCTCCGGGCCAGACAGAGTCTGTCCAAGGACAAGTTTTCCAGTTACTTTGGTAACCTCCGGAGTCAGCCATACAACGACCCCAACAGCTCGCGAGGCGCGAGTGCAAACAGGTGCGTTGTCGGATGAATGGCTGCGTCGGGCTCCATTTTCTTTGTGTATCTGCTAACGCTGATGGTAGTCTACGGTGTATCGCATGGAATCCGCTCGGTACATTGGTGGCTACAGGGTCGTCGGAGAGAGTGCTGAGAGTGTGTGAGTTGGCCAAATCGATGATTTTTGCCTAGACCAAGGGCCAAGACCAAGACTAAACGATGCAGGGAACCCTGAGAAGCCTCATGTTAAGTTCTCAACAGAGCTCAAAGGCCACTCGGCCTCTATCGAAAAGGTTGCTTTCAACCCCACCAAGGATGCAGAGCTGTGCAGCGTGAGCAGCGACGGCGTGGTCAAGTTCTGGGATGTGCGGACAAAGGCGTGCTTCAACGAAGTGAAGGGTCTTGGTGATGCATTCACCCTCGTCTGGGCCCCTGACGGACAGACGCTCCTAGTTGGAAACAAGGTCCGCACGAGACATTTAAGCAAGCTGCAGCGGATACTAACTATTCTACCAGGCCGACACCATCTATGTCTTGTCGCCTACTCAAGCTACGCCCATCAGCTCACACCAACAACATGTGCAAACCAACCAGATCGCTTTCTGCTGGAGCGGTGAGAAGATATTCGCAACGACAGCAGAGGGACGCATCAGAGTCCTCTCGTATCCGGGTTTCGAGCCTATTCTCCATACCAACCATGGCGACGAGTCCGAGGAATTCCAACTCAATGGGCACACTTCGTCATGCTTGACGGCTGAGTTGCAGCCAACAGGACGGTATCTTGCCACGGGTGGCTCGGACTCGATCATTGCGCTGTGGGATACGACGGATTGGATCTGTCAGAGGACTATCACAAGGATGGTTGGGCCGGTTCGAAGCCTTAGTAGGTCTATCATAGAAAGACAAGCGCCGCATCTATCTAACATGTCGACTCTTAGGTTTCACGTTTGACGGCAGCTTTGTGGTGGGAGGAAGTGACGAAGGTAAGGAGTATTTACTTGCTGATAATGCGGACGAGAACTCTTGTTAACGTTGCATGATCAACCTAGGTTCTGGCCTCGAGATCTCTCACGTTGAAACTGGGGAGCACGTCCACACGTTCAAGACGGCAGGGGCTTGCCCTGTAGTGGCTTGGGCACCGACGCGATATTGCCTTGCTTACAGCGATCTGGGGATTCTCCGGATCGTGGGGGTTGACGTTGACAGGAAATAGAGATCCCGTGCACGTGCTTCTCGAGGCTGATTCAAACACATCTGAGTAAGATTCCCAGATGCCACGAACTTGTCGATCTCGGGAGTGTCACAGCGGGAGCAAACATGACGGCCTCGTGCGAAGCCGACGGTGTATGTCTTTTTTGAGGTGAATACTCGAAACAAAGCTGAGCTGGATCTCGTCCATGACTGGTCAATACAGGTACTTTTCTGGTGTCAGACGGGATAAAGGGACACCGAGCGACGACATAGGGGGGTGAGCAGGTAGCGCATCGCCACCTTTGAAAGCGAGATAAACGAGAAATCAGCCGCTCTGCACTGATTTTTGTTTGAATTATTCAAAATGACCATGATGAGCTTACTGTCATATATTTCCTACATTGTGCGCGTGAGACAGTTTAGAGTGAACGCCAGAGAGTTATTGGCCGTGACGTTGATATTGGGTGCCATGGAATGTTCCTAAATTTAGACGATGGCGCCGCCTCAAACAATTGGCATTCTGCCTCTCGAGAGGAAATTAACAAGGCGGAATTCATGCTCGACCCATATCCAGTCGCGTTGGATCATGATGAAGCTGCTGTAGGCTGCTTCTCCATCTGTCAAGGTGGCCTCTTTTGAGAGGACAAGGCCATGTTACTGTAATAGGCAAGATGGGCTTGCTCAACTTGGACGAGGCAGTGCAAGAACAGCGATTGGTAGACGGGTACTCTCACTCCAGCAACGAGTTTGCAGGGTTGTAGAGATCCATGACGAGGAGCATCGTGATCATGTCCGAGCTGAATGTGAAAACATGGAAACGTTGACCGCATTTCTCTTCATTCCAAGTTTTTTAATGCCATAGTCTAGAAAATAAAAATAAACAAGAGAGGGAGGCAATAACACGAAAGAAGTTGTTATTCCATAATGTTTGTTATGGCCTCGAATCTGCGGCCATGTAAAAAAAAAAAAATCACAGACAATAATCAACAACGAGCAAATATCATGACGACAACAAATGGGCTACCTAATAACTGCAAAATAAGTATCAATGAGGGGTTTTCGCTTAGCAGGAGGAATTAATTATTCCTTGCAGGTAGTAGTATAAGGGACGCGTCAACAGGGCTGAGTGCCTGATGTGAGTTGTTGTAGTCGAGATGCCGGGCATCCGGTAAGTCGGAGTCTACCAAGAACCCGTTAAGCATAACCTAGACATGATGCCGGTGCTGTCGCGTTTCAAGGTGAGCAGAGCAGACAGTATGACGATTATTACTTGAATTGAAACGGTGAGAAAAAAAACTCGTCGCTGTCTTCTGTCTTAGACAGGCCTCGGCAGTGACCTCTTGTACCGGGTCCTCGTTCACGGGCGCAAGCCAAGTCTCGAAAGCAGCAGCCATTGGCGTCATTTGGCTAGACCAAAGGTTAATTGAAGCTGCGAGTCGGCCGCCCGGTTGCATCCCTGGGCGCCGCTAGTTAGCTTGGAGCTTCGGAAGCAAGCGACGCGTGTGGCTATGCTGGGGAGATGTAGGGTATGTGTTGGATCGTACTCGGGATGGATTGATTGATAACTTGGATCTATGCGCGGATAGACAAGATGAAAATTCGGACGTTGTATTTAATTATCGTTGAGTACTAAGAACCGTGCACTTTACTTACCTATTCGAGGCATAGATTGTTGAGGGAAAATGGTGGACTTGAAAAGTGCACCGGCCATGGATGATTAATAATTGCTTCATGCCTCCTGTCCATACAACAACCTACGTCGCTGCACATCCCCATCCCCATCCCCCTCAGAGCCTGGAGAGTAGACCATCAAAAGGACCCTTACACCCCTGCAGGTGCTGCGATAGCCTTCCGGTAGGGCTGCTTGAGCCCAAATCGACCTACAACAGTACCAGCACCAGGCAGCCAGCGCATCGCGGCACCGCACCCTCCCCTCTGAACCCCACCGAGAACCTGAAATCATACTCTGCTCCGCTAGCTACAGTAGGTTGGGGTTAACCGGCTTTTAGTTATCAGCTCCACATGCGACTTCAGTCTCAAGTTTGGTCGCATTGTTTCGTCTGTTCCCCCCCCCCATTCCTTTTAAACATATTCATACTCCGTGATCCGCATCCGCATCGCCGGTCCTTCTCGGCTTCCCCATTTCAACCTGTCCCCTCCCCGTCCGCCCCGGGCTTGAACTACATCCGACGACTATTTTCTCGCCGCTCTCGCTTTTCCCGACCTCCTCCGGAAGGAGCGGGCCCCTCGTCGTGCACGCCCTGCGACTCCCGTCTCCGTCTTGTCTCGAGTCCTCCTCCTGGCTACCCGCCCCCACGGGCCTTGCAAGGCTTCTCCTTCATAGCCCCTCCACCATCGGCCGCCCCTCGAGTCTCGTTTGTTGAAGGAAGGAAGCCTACCCATCGTCATGACGGATTCGCCCGAGAACGGTACCGGCACTGGCGCCGGCCAGAAGCGCCCCCGGAGCCCCAACACGGACCGAGACGACACCGCGCCTCCCGTCCCCGACAACTCGAGCGTCCCCAAGCCAAAGCGATTGGCATGCATGATATGCCGGAAGCGCAAGCTCAAGTGCGACGGCGTCCGACCCAGCTGCAGCACCTGTTCCCGCTTAGGACACGCCTGCGCCTATGATGAACAGAGGAGAAAGAGCGGTCCCAAGCGCGGCTATGTCAAGGCCCTCGAGGAGCGACTGAGTGAGCTCTTCTCCCGTCCTGATGTCGAACTGTTCACCCGCTGACCTGCCGCGATCTGTAGAGCAAGTCGAGACGCTGCTAAAGACACAAGAGCCGCCCACCAATGTGCCAAAGACTTTGAACGTCCCCATGCCCGCGCCGCCCCAGACGACATCGCCTGCTAACCTCAACATTCCGAATGCGACCATGGGCTTGACGGGTGATCGCGATATGGATCGATGGAACTTCAATGGCGAGTCGCCGCAGACAGGCGCCATCGAGGATTTTAACTTCAATGCCAGTATGGGCATGGGCGGTATGAACAATGTCGGCGGCACATTTACCTGGGAGATGATCGGTCTGGGTCTCGAGGAGCCTCTGCCGCCCCAGGAGACGATTGATGAGCTTCACCAGATCTACTTTGAAAAGGTTCATCCGTCGATCCCCATGATCCACAAGTACCGATACCTCGCCGCCATGAATCTGTACGTTTGACCGTTGCCCCTCCTCAAGACGTCAAGGCTTACTGACCTTGCATGTGCAGTGCGCCGAACCAGCGCCCACCCGTTTGTCTGCGTTATGCCATGTGGACCCTAGCATGCACCATCACAGACAAGTATGCAGACCTGAAAGATCTGTTTTACAGGAGAGCGCGCAAGTATGTCGAGGCGGATTATGTCAAGGGCTACGGAGAGCACATGATCTCGATCGCTCATTGCCAGACGCATATCCTGCTGTCGTCGTATGAGATGAAGATGATGTATTTTCCCCGAGCCTGGGTGAATACAGGATCTGCCATTCGTCTCGCTCAGATGTAGGTCCCGACTGCTTTTGATATTGTTGAGTTGGGCTAAGAAATGATAGGACTGGTCTTCATAGACTGGACGGCACTGGTCTCGACGTCAAGCAATGTCTTGCACCCCCGAAAGATTGGACTGAGAGAGAAGAGCGTCGTCGAACATTCTGGATGGCATTCTGCCAAGATCGATATGCCAGTATTGGCACCGGTTGGCCCATGACAATCGATGAACGCGACATCATGACCAACCTCCCTTCCTCAGAAGAGGCTTTCAACATGAGCAGACCAGAGCAGACACAATCACTGAGTGAATGCACCAGTCCCATGGGAGCGGGTAAATTGTCCCCTTATGGAGGCATCGTGCTCATGGCCTGCTTATTCGGTCGAAACTTGGTGCATCTGCATCGTCCTGATGTTGACGATCTCGATCACGACCTCAACGGCCCGTTCTGGAAGCGTCATCGCCAGATGGATAACATCCTCCTCAACACATCCCTCTGTCTCCCCCCTCAACTCAAACTCCCCGTGGGCTTGTCGAACCCTAATATTGTCTTTACAAACATGAGCATCCACACTTCGACCATCTGTCTGCACCAAGCCGCCATCTTCAAGGCGGAAAAGAACAAGCTTCCTGCGTCGGTTAGCGCAGAAAGCAAGGTTCGATGTATTACAGCGGCAAACGAAATCGCCAGCATCATGCGAATGATTTCTCATATGGACCTCTCAACAGTGAGTTTGGACGACCATGGGCATAGTTCTGGATACTGATGAATTAGGTGAACCCCTTTATCTCCTTCTGCCTCTATGTGTCGGCACGAGTGTTTGTGCAGTACCTTAAGAGCCGACCCGATGATAGCCAAACGGCCGACTCGCTCCGATTCCTCCTCTCAGCTATGAACGCTCTGAAACGACGGAACCCTCTAACCGAATCGTTCCTCGTCCAGCTCGATGTCGATTTGGAGGCCCTTGCTTTGAGGATCCCCAAGCTCAAGACTGCGTTTCCACGCAACAGCGATAGCGTAGGTTGAAATTAGGTGTGGCAAAGGATGACTTGCTAACGTTGGGTAGCCCTCGAACAAGAATCCGGGATCCCCTAGTGTTCCTAGATGCGACAACCCTGAAGGTGTTCAGGGCATTCTCGCGTATCGCAATGAATGCCATTTCATGAAGATGGCTGGCGACGATGGAAACCCAGCAGCAGCCCCCGACATCGTGGAACCCAACAACGTTGGCGGAGATGGACAGAACATGGGGACAGCTGGCGATGGGAGCTTCAGTGGCCAGACATGGATATCATCTGATCAACAGTTACCTATTCTCACGCCAAGCTCCGGAGCAACCTTTGACAAGAACGGGACTGGAAGCGGACCAATGTCAGGCTTTGGGGATCTTGGAGGAGACGGGCAGGACGCATCAGGATCGCCGGATGGAGTACAATCGAACCGACCGACACCGAACTCGAGTACAGGATCTGACCAACGAGGTCACTTGGCTCCCGGACAGCTGAACGGATCGAACCCCAACTCTTTCAACACGAGCCCAATATCACCGAACCAGACAATGATGAACACTGGCGTGCTTGATGGAAACACACAAGGGTTCTTTGCAGATCCCTCTGGTTTCACGATACCGGCTGGTCTAGATCAGAACGGAGCGTTCACGATGCCGGACGGCTGGGACATTCAAGGACAGACGGGAGTGCCACAAGTGGGCGAGGGCGTTTTGAGGGCGTTGATGAACATGGGACCAATGGATGCCATGGATTTGGGATCGTGGGAAACAAGAAATAACTGAAAAGGGTCGAGTGACTCTTGTCAGAGACTCGACGATAGGGCTTTATTGAGCCCAGTAATGAAAATAAAGAGAAGGAAAGACAAGGAACCCGACAAGGGGCACAACAGGGCAGGCGTTTTTCACTGGGGAGGCGAATACGTTGACCGTCTTTGTACGATATGAATATGGGTTGGGACACTCTCAATGAAAGGATGGGTGGGCGGGATGAGTGCATTAAGCAACTGGAGAAATACCCGGAATCTAACGACAATGAGACATCACTACTTGTAATTGGGGGGGATTGATGATAATATGCTGGAGTGAGGCGGAATAGCAGTTGATGAAGTTGGTCGAGTGAAGCCATCGTCACCCTCGTCCGTCCTCACAATGCGACTGGGCTCGTCTTGAAGCATCAACTCGAGCCACGCCCGGTTAGCTCAATCGGTAGAGCGTGAGACTCTTAAATTCTAAAACGAGTACGCGATCTCAAGGTTGCGGGTTCGACCCCCGCATCGGGCTGTTCCTATGATTCGATTGCGAGCAAAATTGCGAGGCTTTCTTTTTTGTCGTCTTTTCATCTTTTTTGATATTTTTATGTGTCAGTTCGATAAAAGTGGAGCTTTTGATGGTGTTGACAAATTGATGGCCCGTGCATCGGGTTGCCGCCTTGTCGCACCTGCCCATTCATGACATGCGGCTGAAAAAAAATATGTCACCCAACAATAAAAAACAAAGCCCCTCTTTCTTACACCAACGTCTTGGGAGACATCCCATTGTTAAAGCAGCAACGTAAAAAAATAAAATAAAAAAGAATAAAACACAAACTCCGAAATATCCCTGTCTTTTCATCCGGAGTTAAAAAATCACGGCCCCACATGGCGGCACCTTCAGCTCCGGGCCCCGGCTCCGGTCCGTTCGCGGCGCAGTATCACCGAGTCGCCCTCGGTATTGGACTCAACGGGTACGTCGCGCCGGATCTCGACGAGGCATATAGGCTGCATGCCGCGCAGAGCGGTGCTGCAGTCACGGCTCCAGCTCCGCCGGGTCAGTTTGGTATACTCGCCCCGACGGCGGTGCCTGTGCCTGTGCCGGTCGTGGAGACGCAGCAGATACAGGGCGTGTTTGGTGCGCAACTACCGCCGCAGCAGGTTGAGAGGTCGAATGGGCAGTTGAGCAGCAAGATTGTGGTTGATCCTCCAGACTTGGAGGCTTGGCGGGACAAGCTGTTTAATGTTGACGAAATGATTGTCCTCACTCATGAACAGTAGCTCTCCTCCACTGTCCCAAGATGCTTATCTATAAGATCACACTGCTGATGCTTTTGCAGGTTTGAGACGTATTTCCCCCATGTAGACAACGTCTACTCGCACCGCTCGACGCAGCGTTATAAGCGAAAACCCTTTGTATCGCACTACTGGGACTGTCGCATGAAGGGTCGACCCCCCGGTACACCCAAGTCAGATGATCCCAACAAGAAGAAGCGCAAACGAAACGCTCGCGAGCGTGATTTATGTGACGTAAAGATCAAGATCACAGAGTATCTACCCGGCGCGCAGCTGCAGCTTGAACCTTCGGATCAGGGGCCTGCGATCCTCGGTGGGTTTGCAGGTGTTGCTGGTCAACAGCGTTTCTGGACGGTTCAAAGGGTTAATGGTAACGGAGGTAATGGAAAGGGGGATGGCGTTGCTGGTCCTCACAAGCACACGTTGGAGAAGAGCGATGAGATTAAAAAGAATAGCGTGCAACGGTACTTGGCCAAGCAAGAGAGGGAGACGAAAAAGGCCCAGGTGAGTCGTGAATGCTTGAAGAAAGGTTGACCAAGAAATATGACTGAAGATATTTAAGAAGCCCCCGAGTCGGAAAACCACAGGCGCCGCGCTCACAACGGCCAGGAAACACGCCAAAGAGAACGCCCTGAAGCTATATGGGGCATGCTTCTGGTAACTCATCATCCCCTGCAACTACTTGAACCGTACTAACGTCCCCTCCAGTCCTTTCTCTCAGCGCGTCTGGATAGCCCTCGAGGCAAAGGGAATGGCCTATCAATACTGTGAGACAGACCCTTTTCGACGTCCAACCCCAACACACCTCCTTGAGGCGAACCCGCATGGTTGTGTACCTGCGATGAGGCAGGGTGAATGGACTTGCGCAGAGAGTGGTGTAATCCTAGAATATGTACGTCGTCAGCTCTCTAAAAGGGGATACCATGTCTAACACTCTTGTAGCTTGAGGATTTAGGACAAGGCATGCCTCTTCTTCCCACTGACCCGCAGTCAAAGGCTACTTGTCGACTATGGATAGACCATGTAGGCATCTCTTCTATAGCTTAACGAGCAATCGAGTCTGACATGGGGCTTAGATCAACAACCGCATAGTACCCCCCTTGTTCACTCTCCTTCAAACACAGGAAATAGCCTTGCAACACGACGCCTCTGAACGACTCCAGACCAGCATAGATAGCCTCGTCCAGGCGGCTGACGAACAGGTACGTTATCCACTCTGCTCTACACAACACGAGACATGAGAAGCTGACATGCACTATAGGGTCCTTTCTTCCTCGGCCCAAACCTCAGTCTCGTCGATATCCATCTTGCCCCTTTTGCTCTCCGTCTCCCACGTATACTCACTTCTCTGCGCGGCTGGTCGCCTCCTCCGCCTGGGTCGAGATGGGCGAGGTGGTTGGATGCCATAGAGGCTGATGAGAGTATAAGGTCTACGACTAGTGATCACGAGTTGTATGCTGACACTGTTGATTTACTGGTTCGGCGGAATGGGCTTGGCGGGTAAAGGGGAAGTAGGGGGTCGAATGGTATTATTGGAGTGTCGCTCTCGATATGAGAGAGGATTATAAACAAGAACAGCACTTGTAGTGATCAGAACCGGGCCAAACACCACGGCGATACAGCATAGTAATCAAGAAGACACAATGCTCAAAATATCCAATCATCATGTTTATAGGGTATCCGTTACTTGTGTATATACAAATTACAAAAAAAGGCCCGTCGGGGGTTCATAATACAAACAGGTGTTCTATCCGCCCATCCTATATCGTAAATCCAACAAAAACATGCGCAATTATGTAGCCCCATCGGGTATCGAAGGGTCACTCCTCTGGGAGCCCCTTTTCCTCCTCTTGATCTCATCCCACTTCTCCTCAATAGTGACCAACTCGCCAGTGAGCCGCGCCTTGACCCTGCCCTCGCCCAGCTCCTCAAGCGTCTTTGACTCGAGGTACTTTTTGCCGTCGTACTCGACCCAGCGTTGCGAGTTGGGTAGATATGCCCATGAAAAGATGGCTCCGACTGCCGCCACCGATCCGAATAGGAGAAAGATAAGGCCTTGTCGAGTGTCGGCGTCGTATGACTGGTTGATGCCGTATACCACGAGTACTGCTACGAGACTGCCGAGCTTGCCCGCTGCCGCTGAGATACCGTGGCACATACATCGATAACAGGTTGGAAAGATCTCGGCGGGAATCATAAACGTCAACGTGTTGGCGCCTAGAAACACTCCCTGTTAGTATGTATTCGACCTAGTTCCAGGGGCTCAACTCACCAAAGTTGAACATAAAATGGCAGATAGCCACAAACACCACTGTGGCAGGTGCGCCATCCTTCTGATGAACACCATAATAGACACAGCCGGTAACCACAAAGAAACCGGCCAAGACAAGAAACGAGGCCGTAAGCCACTGTCGCCGGGGGATCCGGCTCGAAAACAAGACAAAGCACGCACTTCCAGCGATAGACGCAAGCGAGACGGTCAGCAGATATTGCTTAGTCTGCTCGATCAGCACGTCGTAGATGGTGTTGCAGGGGTGTGTCGCGTCGGTCGACCAAACCGGTAGTCCGTCGATGGCCCATTGTGGCACTGTAGAGTTGCCTCCTTGGAGGGATGAGTTCCAACACTCGAGTCTCTCGTCGATCGGTGTCGGTTTCGTCGTCGCCCACATTGTCGACAGAGTTCCTCTGTTATCAAGGCTCATTCCATAAAATGATACATCCAAGAAAAACCATGTTGCCGCTGTTCCCAGGAGGTAGGCCCAGTTCCCATCGCGGATAAAATAGTTGTGCATGTCCTCCTTGGAAAACTGGATAGGCATGGCTTCCTGCGAGGTGCTCGTAAGATGCATATTGTTAGGCGGCGCGTTTGTTCGGTAAGAAGGTGCCGTGTGATTTCCATTGGGCGGGTTCATCTGATATGTCGTCGATGGCGGAGGATGGTTGAGTTGGCTCATCGGGAACGAGCCGTTCATCGGGGGGCGCCCATTGACACCGCCAGGAAAGGCTTCGGTGCCGCCTCCCTGAGGTGCTCCGTAAATCCTCTGTGTGTTCATTAGCGCAATGGCTGGTTTGTTGCGGACTTCGAGACTGTAGATGCCGCAGTCGAATAGGAAGAAACGGAAGATGATGGCCAACAACGCAGGCACCGCGCCGGAACCGATAACAATGCGCCAGATTCCATCCAAGGCCTTCTTACACTCCTCTTCGTGCAAGTTATCCAGACCACAGCGCATTCCTTGAAGGTCATGACTCCTTTGGAAGCCTAGAAGCACGAAAAGACCGACCAACTGGGCCAGGGCCTGGCCGATCGGCTGCATCATGAAAACGGAGGACAACATGGTAGCTCGAGACTGCGTGCTGGACCATTCCGACGTAATTACTGCGCTCAGGGGATATTCGGCTCCGATTCCTGCCAAGTTTGTTAGCATCCCATCCTTGGTGATATCGTCGAGGTTTGGTTGATTTGGGGTGACGAACCAATTCCCATGACAAAGCGCCACCAGATAAAGAGACCCAAGAAGGAGAGATCATTGTAGCCGTGACTGCTAGTGGCTACACCAATCGTAGAAACAATTACAAGAACTAGTTCGATGCCGTAGAGGCGGGTTCGACCATACCGGTCCGCGAGGTAGCCGAAGAGAAGTTGGCCGATGACGGAGCCAAGAAGCGTAAAGAAGTTGATGAGAAGTCCAGACCACTCTGGGCCATTAGGCCAGTAGACAAATGCGATGGAAGCGAGAATGACGTTTGTGGAAAAGAGGTTATATCTGCAAGAGCGTTAGGGCGCGGTTATTGGAACCAAAGTATGCGACAAAATCATGTGGAAGTATGGATGTAAATGTCGACAATGGGTGCAACGGAAGAGCTTACGAGTCTGTTAGAAATCCCGATGCACAAACGCCCCAAATGCGAAAGTTCCATGCGTTCAAATCGAGCTCGTAACGCAATTGTTGACGATCCTATTTCCAGGAAGTGCTCATTAGCCGGGAGGTCTGGGTTTTCATGACAGGGGATCCATAGGCGATAGTCACCGAGGGCGGACTTGACAGCAAAGATGGGCACTCAATGCGACAAAGCATTGGCTGAACTTACTTGGGCATCTTGTGAAGGTAATGCAGAGCTGTCCGAACCTAGGAAGCCTCGGTTCTGGCGCATAGAATATCTGGAGAAGAGAGGCATGGCTTGCGACAGGAAAGTGAAGCGACGCGTCGCAGCAGCTCCAAGAAGGACGAATGAATGGCCTGAGCTGCGCCGCGAATTCAAATAGGCAAACTCAGCTAGAGCTGGCAGCCAGGAGGCCGAAAAATCGGACAGGAGTTGGCGGACAAGAAATGCCCAGAACAAGAGACAGAGCGACAGAGATTCTCATGGCCGTGCCTCGTTCAGAAGTGATGGAATGGAAGAGATATGGAACTGCCAGGTTGAAGCAGGCTGCGCAGCATGGTGTGGGAGGGCATCGCAGGACTGTGCGGCAGTTGCGTGAGGACTGTGCGCCAAGCAAACGCCGTAATGGATGGCGCCGTACGAAAAAAGCAGCTGGTTCCTTTTAGCTGACCCTTGGCTCGACTTGGCTGGGCTTGGCTGAATCTTTTGAGACCCTTGCTCGAGCTTGGCCGGAGCTTGGCTGTTGCGGGTGGGAAATGACAGGTGAAGTAGGTAGGTATTAAACGGAACAGGGCGTCCAGGGCATCGTCCCCGGGGGAGCGGCTTGGGGTGGTTGACCTTTGTGAAAAAAAACTTGAGTCCAGTTGATTCGAGTTGACCAGAGCAGATTGGAACCCGGCCAGCGCGGAATGACTTCTGCAGCGTTGGGTCGGTTCCTCGTCCCCTTGTCGACTGGGTCCTCGTCCGTCGGCAGGAAATTGTGAGACTTGCCTGTGACTTGAGCACTCAAGAAACCGGGGAGGGACTCGTTGCCCGAGTCTGGAGTCTGGAGCGATTGTGGCTTGCAGTGCTTGCAGGGAATCGACCGTTCAGCCCGTTGAGAAAATTCCCTAGACAGACAGCGGGATGGGGGCTAATAATGCGTGCTGCGAGCTCCGGGGGGAGAGACGTGCTAATGAGACAGTGCCAATATCTCGGCGAGGGCACGTGGTGTTGAAGCTTGGTTGTCATGAACGGAGACGTGGGGGGATCTCCGTGTTACATAAGCGCACAAGGCGTCTAACCCCAAGAGACTGAACTGCACTTCTCAACTGGGGATGTACAATTCTGCAATCTGGGGAAGTTGTGCCACCCACTCCATTTTAGGACGGGTTAATAAATGTCATGATTTCCTATTGAAGAAGTAAAGACATTGTATTTTCAGAGCAAGGCGTGCACTTTTAGAATCTCGTGGAGCAAGTTTTTGGTGAACCCACCTGTGTAAGTCAGTACTAGCTGACTATGCGTCAACACTATCTCCTAGCCCTTTGCCCAGAGTTTCTGAAATTAACGGGAGCAACTATCGAAACTCTTGGGTCTCTACCGTATTGGGCTAGGCACTCCCAAGACCGAACGATGGAATCCCAGATCGACGTAATCAGTCGAGATCCAAGTGGATGGATGGTAAGTTTGAGTCTTGTCTTGTGCTTGGGTATCAAAGGCGTTCAAGGTACTTGGCCTAATCCCGGGTCGCCTTCCCTGTTCCTTCGCTCCTTCCTTTGAATGCTCGGTACCTACTCTGTACAGGCGCCTTCCATTATTTGCTTTTCTTTACTTTGGTAGGTGCCTAGGCAGTCATCGACAACCATCCATCATCGAAAGATGCTACTCTACCCTCCTCCTCCATCATTTTCATCCTCCAAGTTTTCACTCGATTCACACCAGTAGAGAACACAACCGCCGCACCAATGGCATTACTCGGATAGAGGATGGTGTTGGACCCGACCATTCCTGAGCCAGGGGGTGTCGGAGGCTCCAATGGAAATTACTTACACCACAGCACAGCATTGTCGGCTGTACGTACCACATACATACGCATAGAAACGTGGGTGACACAGCAGTTGGATCCACGGCTCCGAACACGCGCCTTTATCTTTACTCTTTTTGTCGCGCCCCAGCGGAACACGTCGTCGCCATGTCAAGTGACTTTGGAACTAAACATCGACTCTCCCCTGTCTACAACACGCGATATGATGCGAGTGCTGGCGAAAACGGTGAGCCGGCTGTCCAGACAGTCGGGAATTGTCAGCGGAACAGCGACCCGACGGCCTAGTGCGCTCCAAAGCAAGCAAGAAGGGGAAGAGGAAGAAAAAAACGAGGCCCCGCGAATAAGAGCCCCACGGGACCAGGATCGCTTAGTGTGTCCAAGCCAAGATTCTTCCAACCAAAGGCCACCAGAGACCAAGATGGCTCCAGAAAGACGGGCCCCAAAACGGCTCCAAGACGGATGCACCCCTTGCACCCAGCCCATCAGGATGCCGCATCGACCCCCGTGCGCGATGCTCCCGTCGTCAGTGGACCACCAATCGACGACAAGCTTCTGTCCATGTGGCGCTGGCCCTTGGCTCTCCGTTGCTGAACTATGATTCTCCCCGTCTCCGGACGACGACCTCTGTCGATGCGCTTCTCTCTGCTGGCAAACAACTGGCCCTCCTGCGGCTTTGCGACGGGCAGCGTGCGGCGTGCCTGTCTGTGTGTGGCTAGCCTTGTGGTCTTGGCTGCCGACGACGTGGGACCTGGCTCTCGGGACAGAGCGAGACGGAAGAGCCCCTCGTCGACCGTGGAAACCGACCGCGTCTGTCTGCCTCCCAACGATTTGCGAATGGATGGATGATGCTGGCCCGCAGCTGGTCTAGGAACAAACGAAAGACTTCTTCTAGGATCTGACCTTGGACTCTCTACGCTGGAACTGCTGCAGGACTCTGGATTCCGGCTGTTGCATCTCCAGTTTGGGCTGGCTGCTCCGATTGCGCCCACGCCTACAGTACCCATCTCTACGTCAGGTGTCGTTCTGCGCCGTGCAGCTCCCAACTCTGCCTCGTCTGTAAAGTTGGAGACCATCAGCACCTTGCGCCGTCCCAAGTCTGCGATCTGCCTGCCTGTGTGTCTGCGCATCCGTGACTGAGACTCCGACCAAGTCCGTATCGGAGGGGTAGGTTAATGCACCAGCAGCATCCGAGCTACCCATGCCGTCAAGTGCCTGAGTCCGCCCTTGCTTGTCTGAGTGTATGCGGTGCGGTGCCTCTACGTATATCGACTTGTTGAGAGTCCGTTACTTGCGCCAGCCTGGGCATCCACGAGCCCAGCCTCAGCAGCAGCAGCCAAGAGCACGCCTAATCGCTCTTCCTTCTTATTCACACAAGCTTCCACCATCCGCACACATTCTCACACACACACTCAACACTTTCCCGTCACCGAGAGCTCGAGAGCCAAGAAGTAGTACGGCATCAATCTGGACAAGACGTTCTTGGGGTTGGTAACTGGGATCTTCGAGACGGCGCCGGCAGAGACCACTCGCACTTTCTTTGCCGTTGTGACCGTGTCATGACATGTCCCCACAGCTCGGTCAGTCTGATCGCCCTCGACTGCCACCAGCGACAGCATGTCGTCTTCGGGCTCATCCTTCACATCTTCGTCGCTCGGCCGCCCACCAACATACGGACGAACCTACGTCAGTCCCGTTGACTCGACGTGGACCCCGACCTCCGGCATATCGACCATTTCCGCTCCGACCACCGAGGGGTCGACCACTGAAACCTCGGCGCTTGATCTGGGGCCTCCGGGCTTCCAGGCAACGATGTACGCTCCCACGAAGCCCGACGATGCCTCTGCCTATGCCGCTGCATGACGCTGACTTCGGCCTTGCAGAATCCTCTTTCAAGATACACCGGACGAGCGAGTCGTCTACCTAGGGCCATGGGAGGTGGTGGGATCTGAGCAACGCCGCGTGCTCTGGCAAGGGAGCTACCAGAACGAGCTTCTCGAGCATTTCTGTGCGTCTCGCCGTCGACGCTGTGCCAATTCAATGTCAGCTAATTCGTCGCATCGCAGTGCCTTCGGACATACCTTCAGACATCCATCCTCATACCCTCCACTCGCGCCATCGCCCGTATTATGACCCCGCGGACATGGAGCGATATATTACGTTTCAGGAACCCCATCGAGTTCGATACACGACGGACGAGGGCGTTTGCATCCACGACCAATTCATCAAGATAAGATACGAGTTCACGACAATCGAGAGCTCGATCCAATTTCAGGGCGATTTGCGCCGCAAGGACCTGGTTGACTTTTATGACGTCGACGTAGTCTGGACCAATGTTCATGGTCGCACCGATAGCTTTGGGAAAGTAAAGGGCATCGGAGCTATCCAGAGGCTCAAGCTGTGGAGAGATCGCTATACGACATTCCACTCACTCAGCGTGTGGGCGAACAAGACGGATGGGCAATACCGTGAATACGATATCCACTGTTTCGACGGTGAGGTTCGAGGACGGGATGACAGGGCAAAACAGCTTCGTCTAAATGCCTCTGGTCGGCGGCATAATACGGGCGACGATCATCATTCGCATCGGCGCTTCTCCCTGGCGCATCGCATGCGACCTCGAACCAGAACGAGCGATTCATCGGAGCCAAGGTCGATGCAGCCGACGCTTGACATACGATACTTGGCTATCCAGTTTACCGAGCGTCAAGGTGATTAATCGTATCTCAAGGTGGCATTGGTTGCTATCCTTGAGCTTCCAAACCGGTTTCGAAGCATCAGCTAACGGTCAGCCCAGCATATCGTCGATTCCTCGAGACGTGGCTCTATTGCCACAGTTCGGACCGCGAATTTAATGGGATCCCATTCCCACCGAACCACTTTGAGTTGCCCTCACCGCAGATTTTACCGGGACATTCTCCCGATTTACCGCTATCTGGTTGGCAGAACCACACGCTAGACTCGGTGCCCGAACCCTCGGATGCGGCCGAAGCTACGCCTTGAGGCAGTATCAAAGTGTCAAGTGCCAGATGCAGCAGCGGTAACCAACCAGTTGCACCACTAGGCCGAACCACATGCCTACGGCGCAGCATGCGGGTGGGGTGACAACCGTTTGCAGGGTTCCAAAAAGCGATAGATCGCAGTTTCGCTTGACCCAAGGACCTGAAAGTGCCGGGGACGGAGTGATTTTCGGCGGTCGTGGGGGGTCATGTCAGGTTGGCTGACGGCAGAGACAGCGGCTTGGTTAGCATGGGACTGTGGGCGGCGCGGCGGCGGACAGCCGTTTGCATCTGCCACATGTTGCCCTCCGTGGGCAGACTGCTCGGGCGTACTCAAGCCCCACCCCGAGCCTACAAACCCCGCGATACCTAGTATCAGACCACGGTCCTTGTGTCGTCATTGCAAAGGGTAAGGCAAGCCCAGCCAGGAGGGGGGGTCATAAAACAGAAGCTCCCTTGGCTAGTTGCGGTGCTCCCTCCTCGACATCCATCCATTGGCTTTTTTCAGCTTGATATTGTCGTCATGAAGGTTATCCTCGCCATCAATGCCGGGTCCAGCTCGGTCAAAATCTCAGTCTACACGTCGGAGCAGAACGCGGTGCCCCGCGAGATCGCAGAAGCTCAGATCAGCGGCCTCACTGCCCCACCAGCACAGCTCACTTACAAACGTCTGGGCGAAAAGGTCATCAAGGGCAAAGAGGTTGGCGATGCTGTCAAGAACCAGGAGGACGCCTTCGATCTGCTTCTCGATACATTTGTTGAAGATGCGGAGCTGAAGGAGATCTCGTCAAAGCAGGACATTGCAATTGCCAGCCACCGCATCGTCCATGGCGGCGACTACGACTGCTCCCAGATCATCACATCAGACACGTATCACCACCTCGAAGAACTCAGCGACCTCGCGCCTCTTCACAATGGTGTTGCCTTGAGCATTGTCGACACATGTATCAAGGCTCTCCCCGAGACTGTCAATGTCGCCTGCTTTGACTCTCAGTTTCACACGACCCTACCACCTCATATCTACACATATCCCATCAACCCCAAGATCGCAAAGAGCAACCGGCTGCGGAAGTATGGCTTCCACGGCATCAGCTACGCCTTCATTACGCGATCGGTAGCGGAATACCTCAATAAGGACGCCAGCGAGCTGAACATGATCGCTCTCCATCTTGGCAGCGGTGCCAGTGCCTGCGCCATCAAGGGAGGCAAGAGCTGGGATACGAGCATGGGATTGACGCCTCTTGCCGGCCTCCCAGGTGCAACCCGAAGCGGCAGTGTTGATCCAAGGTGAGACAGCCCAGCCAGGCACCCCAGCCCCACCGGATGAAGCGGAATCCTACATTCATCAGATCATCCAAGAGATCCAGAACCGATGAGGGTTCCCTTCTAAATAAAGTCCCTTGCATGCTAACCCCTTGTCAACCTTACAGTCTCGTCTTCCACTACGCCAGCGATGTGGGGAAGCTGTCCCCTGCCTCCACCAAACACCTTCACATCTCGCGCGCGGAGGAGATTCTCAACAAGGAGAGCGGATGGAAATCCATGACGGGCACCACTAACTTTGGAGTTGTTGCCGAGTCGGACGACCCCACCCACCGCCTCGCTTTTGACATCTTTGTTGACCGCGTCTCGGCCTTTATCGGATCCTACTATGTATCTCTGGAAGGTCGCGTTGATGCTCTTGTCTTTGCCGGTGGCATTGGCGAGCACAGCGCCAAGCTTCGGGCCGCTGTAGTTGAGAAAATCGCATGTCTAGGCTTTGCGATTGATGAGACTCGCAACCAGGAGCCCCTCAAGGACGTGGTCCAGGAACTTGGCAGTCCCAGCGCCTCTGAACGAGTGCTTGTTTGCCAGACGGACGAACAACTTGAGATGGCCAGACTATGCGCAGAAAAGGAAGATCTGTGGTAACCAACCAACTAACTAACGACTACGCCCGCTTGACGCGGGTATGATGTGACACGGCTGGAGTTAGTTATGATGACAGAAACGAACTGAGCAACTCTAGCGATTGAATGATAGACTTGGGAATAGATAAATACACACAAAAATTAGAAAATGACTAGACGAATGCAGGTAGTATTAAATTAAATGACAAGGGTCGATAGAACCGGATTCATACAAAGATGAATGTAAATTCACATGTGGTCGTGACGAGGGACTGAGAGTATCCATCATGTATTGTGACAGCCACCCACAACCTTTGAAGATAAGCAACCGAACAACTCTATTCTCACGCCATAAGCAAAGTCAGTCACAATCACTCACTCAAATCACCGGATTCGTATAAACTGTAAATATGAAGAGCAAAATGGTATCAATTGCGCACAGCTCGGGCTTTCGTTCCCCTCCCTCTAACTCTGCATTGCGCCGAATCAGCGCCCTCAGTCGACAACTCGAGAGTGAATATGAATATACAGGTATGTGAATAATCCAATCCAACAGTGGCCGGCGTCTAGTCACGGCGCCCAGCAGCCGTGTACTGTACCGCTGTCAATCCTTTGTCAATCCTTTTTGCGCCCCCCGCCTCCAGCCCCGGAGATGCCCGGAACGGCTCTCTCGACCTTGAGGCCGCTGCCGCAGCCGCAGCCGCGCCCCTCCCCCATCCTCGTATACGTTTGCTAACATGGAAGACAAGAAAATCATATCATCAACCAAAATAAAACCTTTCAACGCCGTGCGTTTGTTTTCCGCCCCCCCGAACTTCCTTCGGGGCTCCAATGGGGCGCTGCCTGTCGTTTATCTAATCCGTAGTAGTGTGGGAGAATAACCATGCCGTGACGCCATGTCGTGTACTTGCGACACTGTCCATGTCCCTGAGAACCTTTTTTAATAAAAAAAAAATGTCAAAAAGAAATCACCGTGATAAAACGCCGTTTGTCCGTTCGGGTTGTTGTTCCTCGTGTACTCATATACAATCCCGCAGGTTGAAACATGTCCGAGTGGGTTTGAGAGAAAAAAAAATACGCCCTTTGTGTGTGGGGGGGCGGTAGTCATAAAATAGTGTCGAGAATTTTTTGCGCTGAAGAGGAGAGAGGATGAAGAGCGGTGGCGGGGTTGGTGTTGGTGGTGTTTGGGCGGGCGTGCGTGCGTGCGAGATTGGAAACGATTAGGATTATCAATAGAGCGTATGTGACGATGGTGGTTTGAAAAATGTCAAGGATGCTTCAAACACCAGAATCCTCTTGGCAGGCCACCGCCATGGCTAGAGCATCGAGACCGCTTGGTGTTCTGTCAGCAACAGGGCGGCTGAGAAGCGAGAGGTTGCGGCCTCGAACGTCCCAAGATCCACTGCCAACACTCGGTGAGGCCAGTGGGGGCGTAGGAAGAGGATAAGGGTCGGCGTCGCGACGGCTTCTAGAATCCCTGGAAGAAGACGCGCGGCTTGCAGAAGGGCGTCCAGATGTCGAGTTGCGTCGTCCGTCGGCCAGAGATGCCCGGTGACCACGCTGAGAGCCCGAGGACCGGCTCTTGTCCTTGTAGTGAGTCTCGAGGTGCTGCTTCATGTTGTCGGCGCGGGTAAACTTCTTCTGACAGCCCGCAAAGGTGCATTGGACAGCCTTCTCGGCGGTGTGGATCTTGGAATGGCGCGAGGCGTGGCCAGAGGTGGTGAATGTCTTTTCGCATCCGTGAGTGTCGCGGTACCGGCAGGGGTACCGCTTTCCGGGTCGCTCGGGCATGGGCGACGACCGAGGCTGGCTAACCATCTCAGCGTCGTAGGAGGCCGAGCGGCTGCTGTCGGCGTATGCAGCTTGCTTGGGATCGAGGCTGTAGTCGTGAGGAATAGTATACACGGATTGATGTCGTGGGTAGTAGTCAACGCTGGGTGTCAGAGGCGACACTGGGTCGTTGCTCATCTGGGAGTCGTAGGAGTCGGAGCGTAGCAGCTCGGGCGTGTTGGGTGAGGAAGCATTGCTGCCAGGGGTGGGGTACGACTGGGCGAGAACATAGCTAGAGTGGAAGCTGACGGGTCGCGGTTGTTGAGGAGCAGCGCTCTCGTCGTTGAGTAGGGATACGACCCGGCCGGCGGAGTTGACGGCGTGCATTGTCATGGGAGGCAACGGCTCAGGCTGAACGGTTGATGTTGATGGTTCACGTAGAATCGCAGTCGCAGAGCAAGCAAGCAAGCAATTGCAGATCAGGGCGTCTCACAGATACGTAGTACACCAAAAGGTGCCTGGAATCGGTGACAGCGAGGGTGGTGGAGTCGTCCGGGAGCCGAAGCGGAGCTAAAGGGCGGGATGTCTAGCCACGGAGCTTGTCTAGACTCGAGGGGCAACGATGCGATGGATGGCCTCCGCTTTTTTCAGGACACGGGACCGATTGATTTATCGCGGGTGTTTGTTTGCGCCTGAAAGACGACAGGGGTTTGTTCGGAGGCGTTATTGGCGTAAGGTAGGGATGAGAGACGAGCTGAAGGTGGAGATGGAGGCGCTGGTGATAGCGGTGACGGCTCTGCAGGTTCTGGTGGGGAGAGCAAGGAGAGCGTCGGATGTCGAAATCATGAAGCGACGAGACGCGTAAATGTCGGTGGTGTGAGAAGCTGTCGCGGTGGTGTTGTAGTTGGTTGCTGTGTCGTTGAAGTGGTGAGAGGGGACAAGACGAGACGGAAGTGTCGAGGCGTGTCCAAGGTGTGTAAGAGCTCCCGGTGAGGTAAGGTAAGCCAAGCCAGGCACAGAAAAGGGCAGCAGCCAAAGAGGACGAATGGCTTTGCTTGTTTGCTTGTATATAGATATGTTACAGCGAAGGACTGATCAAGAACAGAAGACTTGATTCAAGAAAGCAATATCAGTCAGCCAGAGGGGAGGAACCTTGTTGAAGATACAGGAACAAGAGGAGAAGAGGAGTAAGAAGTCAAACATCAAGCGAAACGAGGCTGGACGGATGGCTGGAGCTTTAAGTTTATAACCTGCACCAAGCGGAGAGAGGAGAACAGTCAGTCAGTCGCAGTCACAGTGAGTGAGCGGGAGAGAGGTGAGTGGGAAGCAACGGGAACATGGGGAGTGAGCACAGCAAACACAAGCACAGACAGACAGTACAGTAATGGTCGGTACACGCCTCCTCAGTCCTGAGTCCTCAGATGGGGAGTGGAGAGGTGGGGATGAAAAGAAGGGATAGAGGGGATGGGATAGGGTGAAAGCCAGCATGGGAATTTTTGCGCAACCCCATCGATCGATGGGATCGAGAAAAAAGTCGAGTGAGCGCAGAGAGAGGCCGCAGTTACGATGTACAGCGCAGCCTGTGGTCGGGCCCGGGGCATGCACTGTAGGTCCGTAGCTGGGGGCATGAGCCACGGGGATGGGTCCGCCCCTACCGATAGCAGTGGCGTGCGGTTTCCAAGAAGGAAACCTAAGGTCAGTCCGGGTCTTAGGAGGGGGTGCGGGGTGTGGCGCAAGGCGTGCCCCTAGCTTGACGGCAAGTATACGTACCGCTCGAGCTTCAAGTTTGCTTGAGGCTTTGAGTGCAAGCTAGCACAACTCATCACAACTCACAACTCACTCTCTCCAAAGAGGCACCTGCCCTGGGAGTCATCACTAAGCAAGCTCCCGCTCCCCCTCACCACGCCCATCGGCCATCAGCGACCGCTGCCAGACGGTTTTGGCCGGGGTTGCATAACAAAAGCAGAGCATCCAAGTGGGCCAGAAAACTGGTGGTGTGGGGTCGCTTTCCCAGGGACAAGGGGGACAGAGACGCATCGCATGGGTGATGGGCCACCAAGAAAATGTGAGTGACAGGGATTATGGAAACCGGGGCTTATTCTGAGATGCTGCCAGGGTCGTGGTTGTGGTCGTGGCAGAGAAGGTATCAGGGCGCGCGCCAGGCTTACCTTGCGCTTGCCAACCTTGCCAGGGCAAGGCAAGGCAAGCACGGGCAAGCAGGGGGTCCAAGAAAAGCCAAGGGCAAGCAGAAGCATCAGAAGGAGAAGAAGAAGGAAAAAAAAAAAAGAAGGGCAGGGGCTTTGATACTGACTGCCCGCCCAACGCAAGCCATCGCCATCACACCCGGGACGCTAGACCCAATGTGGCTCCTTCTCACAAAGAACGGCCTTGCGACTGTCGACTCCATCCTTCACGCGAATGAGTCCGGCATTGTCGATCACTCACTCACTCTTCGCGACTTCAACTTCTCCGCATGGCAAGGCCTGCTGCCCTGGCCTGCCTGGTCTGGCGCTCACTGAAGCGATGTGTGTAACACACACGCACACGCACACGCGCACTCGACCAGCTGCACCACCCAACGCGCCTCAATTGTTGCTGACCCTGGATGTCCATCATCCATCCCCTCGACCCAAACCCAAGCTACTGTGATGTAGCCCTACTGGCACCGCAATGGCTTTGACAACGCTCCGCCCTACCAGCAGCCGCCTCCATCCCGTCCTTATCAAACTTAGGCAGCACGTTGTGCACCTCTGCAACTCGGGCGAGATTTGCTTACTCGGCCGCATCCAGTCTGCCGCGGCGCAACGACGCGTTGTAATCTCAACACCAAGCCGTTGGCTAACATCCACTGCGCAGCTGATAAGGTACCTACAGAGAACCTCTCCCACGGAACGGTACTCCGGATCCTGGACCCTGATTTCCCAACCATAATCTCGATCCCCGGGTGCCTTCAGCGTCACCATGACGGATAGTGGGATAAAAGAAGCTAGCACGGGAGGTACCCAGGACCCCGAGACCCTGTACACCTAGAATCGCACCATGGTGACGTCAAGCTCAGAGCAGCAAGTCGTCAGCTAGAGGTTCGAGACTTTTGCGTTCGTCAAAGAAGGTTGAGGATCGCGCTTACGGCAAACTGTCCAATCTTCAGCTATTCTCGCGACTCCATGTTCAGGTACCCTCGACCCCAACTAGTTACTGGGCAGTATCTCTGGGTTCGAGACGGTCCCGGTCGCTTAACACCAGACGAGAAATCAAATCACAGGCTAGGGAGCACAACATAAACTCTCTTCCGTTGCTCATGCAGGGCAATCCCGTCGCCTCCAGGATCTCGGTGAGCGTTGGGGAGGACCCTGCACATCCCCAATTGAAACCCCAATGTCTCCTATTGTCCCAGCTAACGCCGAATGGCTTCTTCGAGGCGGGGAATAACATGGCTGTGAGGCTCTCTTGGGACACACACAAAGGAAAGGCGGCAAGGGAAGCCAAGGCGATCGCAGAATAATACGAAATGTTTTACCCCCCTCTCTTCGCCTACGATGGGCTTATGCAGCGCCAATGGCGATGCCAACGCGGCCAAACATTTGCAGGATATGAGAGGGGCACAGCGTTGAGCAAAGAGCTCCGTCATTCTGACAGCGCCCTGGACTGCGATGTTGGAAGGCATCCATCCATCCATCCCTACTGTCAAACAAGTCAAGGACCTCGGGGCTGACGGGGAGTCAAGTCGTGTCTTCCTAGCCTTGGCCCTGGCTGGGCTGGGGAACGTACCCCCGTCGCAATCCACTCGGGCCTATCCTTGTCTCAACCCTTGGCCCGTCGCCGGTTGCGGGCGCCGAGAGGAGCAAGTGGGCCAGCGTGCGGTTGGACCAGGGCAGCTCACAAACACCCTACTTCTCGTTTGGACTAGCTTCTCTTCGCCTCTGCAGCCAGCAGCAAAATCTCGGCGAGTGGAGGCGGGCGGAGGCGGACGACAGTCCCCTGGGCGCTAACGCTTCCAGGGTCGTTCCCCAAGGGTCCCCATCAAGGCAGGGGATGAGCTTCAACCAATAATCGGGCAGATCGAGAAAATTGCGATCAAGGGAGCGAAAATGTGGAAGAGCTGTGGAGCGAGGCCAATGCCAACTCTTGCACCTGCTTCTGACCGGCATCACCAGCCCCATCGCCCGGCTTTACGCCAGTTCAGTCCAGTCAGGGGAGCCTCTCCAGCCATTGTCTAGAGATGTTCGACTCGCAACGGGCAGAAAACTTGGACGTTTGAGACAACACCGCCCGGCTGGGGGTGGGTGGCAGTAAGCCATTACAGTGCAGTGCTGCTTTCAAGAAGTTTCAGCGGGGGGTCGACATCCACCACCAGGTCAACCAGCTTACTGATGAATTTCCGCGTGCGCCGGTCATCAGAATGGCGTGCCTTGGACGTCTCGCCAAAGCTGTTAAAGACGCCGAGAACCAATGACAAAGTTCCGGAGGGCCTCCGGAGGGTCGGCTCAGAAACTCTATCTGCAGAGCTCCGTACGCCTGCCCATGCTGGCTTCGGCGCGGAGGAGACCCCCGGGCCCGAAGGGCGTCGCAGATGGCTGCCACAAACCCTTTTATCTCCCAGAAACGGTCACTAGGTTTTCTCGACTAAAGTTGCTCCCATCAAGAGTGCTGTCGACATTCACAACTTGGTTGCGTCCAATGACGCGAAACCATGGTCATTTGCAATTTGGCGGGATGGGCTTTTGCTCTCTCTTCCCGTTCAAGGGCCCATCCATCCTCGGTCAGACCCTGGTCTTGCTTTTTTTTCTCTACACCCCTCCCATCGCGTCAAATTGACTTTCTCTTGCAACCTGCGTCTGCCAGGGTTCAAGGTGATGGCGGATGCGGCTGCGGCTGCAGACCTCGTGCACTCAAGAGGCATCATGGTGACCCTTTCTGTAAACGCGAACCTGATCTGGTCCCCCCCCAACAATCTCTCGGTCGTTTTGCTCCGGATTGCCAGCCAGGTTCCACGAGATTCCCGCTGAACCCTGAGGCGGGCATTCAGGGTCCCCCCACCAAGGAGACCACGACCAAGGGACCGTGGGATAGTGTATGGTGTGCAGATACCTCTAGCCGTCGACGTCATCAAATCTCGCGCATGGCTGGTCCTGGATGCGGTACTCTGTCGGCCATATCCTCAAGTCCAAGGCTGTCTTTGGGGTCCCCATAAAGGCCATCGTCGCTGGGGTATCTATGTACCTCTCAACCCCTACTGTACAGTATGCCTTTACGACTGATCGTCCCGGGAATGCGGCAAGGAATGAGGCTGGACAGGGTCCTTCCAAATCTGGGTGCGGATAATGAGCTATCGGTTTCCCAATATGTGAACTCTCCGAACGCGTGCCATGGCGGGTAACAGCAGCCAAGCGAGGATAGTTCCCCGGAGAACTTGTGCCATGGTTCGTCCTACCGTATTGTCTAGTCGTCAGGGCGCCGAATCTGGGACAGTAGCACAAAACCTGGCATTGGAGAGGCAATATCGTAAGGCCCGGTGTGCAAGTCCTCGGCGCAACCGTTGCTCGCAAGACTGGCCTCTCTAAGCTATCACCGCCTTGCCTTGGAAACACCGTCTCGAACGGCTTGGGAACGAATCTTGGTTTCTCCTTCTGCACGGCCACGAAGGCGTTTCAAAACTGGGTCGCTGGTCAAAGTGGCCAAAACGACGGGGCTGGATTCCAGGAGCATGGGCGTGCGCAGACAGACGAGTCGGCAGCCGATCTGAGGTCCGGCAAGAGAGGGAAATGGGGAAAAAAAACCGCAGACGGCCAATGCTCTACGTCAAGTTCCTTGGATGAACAAGAACGCCAGCCAGGGTCCTCTCTACCGGTCAGCGGGGCAGAAAGTTGGCGGCAGCGGGAAGGGCATCGGAGGGTATTAAGGGTGATCGAGGCATCGAAAGGGATCGAGTCAACGAAGTTCAGTTCAGATCTCAACTTTGGCGGGGGATCGGCTAGTTTTGGGCACTTTGGGTTGTCCCGTGTGGAGTTGTGCCAGGCAAACGCCCTGGCAGACCAGCCTCATCGGTCCCGCCCGTGTGGCTCGTGAGGGTCCCCAACCCGGCCTGGGGCTGCGAGGAAGGGTGAGGGAAGGAGGCGAGAGGTCAAGGGTTTTGGGGCTCCAGGTGGGAAGGGGGAGTGGGAGGGAGTGAAGGCATCGTAGGGCTCGGAGGAGAGGGCCCGGAAGTACACGCAGTTACCAAGGGGAGGGGACCCGCTGCCTGGCCTGGCATGGCCTCAGAAGCCGGCGATCATTGCGGATCAAGGATGCTCAAGCGACCTCGAACAAGAAAAGACATGACCTACACAAGGCACACATGGCAAGCAGGGACTACACCATCACCACCAACAAACCACACGCCTCCGTGGTAGGGGGAGAGGGGGCCAACGTCCCTCGACGATGAGTGATGATGCGATGTCTGTCGCTCCATCTCGCCTCCGGCCCCCCTCCTCGAGACATGTTCCAAGACCTCTCTCTTCCTTTTGGCATAGATTGTCAGGCACCGGAAATCCAGCCGTGCGCCAAACCAGTCGCCCGGCGCCCGGAGCGGGTGGGCATCAGACCCGGGCGAGTCGGTGTCGTGTCGTTTTTCCTTGCGTGTGCTTTTGGATGAGACAAAACACCATGTGGTGTATCGCGGCGTCCAGGGACAAGAGAGAGCAGCTGTATCCTGGGCAACTATCCTCTTTTTTTCTCCTCATCACCGCCATTTCTGCTCGGATGCTCTCAGTCTAGAACTCGAGCCAGATCGGTCCCTTTTGACATGATGCCATACGTCATTGGCTCCTTGTCCCCTGACATCTCCAGGGAATTGGCTTCGCCAAATCTCGCTACATGCGTATTCTTTTTCTTTTTTGATTTTCGTCTACCAATCTTTTAGGTCCCGGCCTGATGGGCGTGCGCGAGCTATTGCTGTCGAAGATGCTGCAGGTGAACTGTCACTGGGACCCTACATGGCCAGTCTTTGGGTCCTGAACAGAAGTCGAGTCAGTTGGTCTTGGTCTTGGTCTCCGGGATCTTTGCTCCGTTGCTTCGACTATTGTTCCATGCTTCATCGACGATTTCCTTTCATTCTTCAGCACTCTCGGAACATGTCTACCGATCTCACCTACACTACAGTGAGGTCCCAGCTTGAGCGCTGTGTTCCCCTGACCGATGACAGCCCCTAGATGGCGCGACGACGTCATAGCGTCTTGTCTATTCTGTTTTATTTTTGATTGCTTTTTCGTCCCGCAGCCGCGACCTTCTTAGCTCAGCCTTCGCGCTCTTCGGCTTCGACTGTTGGCGGCGTCATTTTGGCTTGATTGAGCAACGTCATGTAGGAGACATGTCATGCGTCTTTGTCTACTGGCTTCTCGTCGGGGAGACCAAAATACCGCGCGCATGACTGGCGGTTATTTCGATGTAGGGTTGTCGATCTCAGGGCAGAGGACCCTTTTCCTTTCCATCGGCCTTGTCACGATACAGTACAGTACAGTACAGTACAGCATCCCCACAAACATCACCAATCTCCCCTTTCCCACAACCCACGGCTCAAGGGACCAGAAGCAACCCTCCATTGCAAATCTGACCATGTCACATGGCGACGGGAGAGTGACAGACAGATGGGCCCAATGGTTGAGCTGGGGTTGAGGGATGGATGAGATTGCTCGTCCCGTTCCCTTTGAGAGTGTGCCTTGCCATGGATATCCTTGCTCTCTCAGGCTTGTCATCTGGGACGAAGTGGCTCATCCATCAGGACGACTCCTGTCTCGTGTTCGCAGACAGCAGCACTCTGCTATGTACGCATCTCGATGCTCTGAAACAGCTGTCTTCTGGCGGTGAGGCACACCAAGCATCTCATGTCACAGGCACCACCCTTGCTCGGACAATGGGTGAATGGGGTGCACTGGGTAAGGATGTATGGATGCAGATTATCCATGGACCAGGAACAAACAAACAGCATGATCCAACAAGCTGGGATTCACGACCGAGATCTGCCAGCTACTTACCTACCCTGGATGAACCCTAGAATGCGCTGCAACCAGCAATGCCACCGTCTCGCATACCGTCGTGCCGCGGAATCTAGGGACTCTGAGCCTAGCGTACGGATAGCTGGCAACACAATGCGATGCGCCTCTCGTGATCAAAAGGGCGCTTGATGAATCCTTCTTTCTAGGGAGTGAGAGAAGAGGAACCAATATCCTGCGGCCATATCTGTCTGACAGGTCACGTTCGTGAAACAGTTGTCGATCGGTGTCGATCGATCGAGATTGGTGAAGTTCTTTTTTTTCCCATTATTTTTTCCTGTTGGTTTCGGCGCAACACCCCGGGCGCAGATACCGCCAACCTCTTTGCTACAGCACTGTACTGTACGCCGTTCTGTCGATCCGGAGGGAACAGAACCAAGTTTTCCATGTTCCCGTCCCCATTGCAGTACGAGGCTCACATTTCTACTCAGCATTCCAGGCTTGCTCTTCGTTCTTTGGTGCGATAACTCGATGATCAAATTCAAACTAGGTACCTAAAACGGGAGTAAACAGTTGATTTCTCCGCCCTTGGAAGATCGCAGATCGTCCCCCGAAACGCCTTGTTCGCCGACAATTCCCCCGCCGCATGCCTGCCTGCCTGCCTGCCTGCCTGCCTGCCTCCCTCTCTCTGGCTTGATTTGATGTCCCCTTTGCTCGGTGTAGGTGTATTATCGTGCCCACAGCATACGGCGTTGCTGTACATGGTGTACAGTGCAGGCTGTACAACCCTGTGCTGCACCGCCTCTCTACTGTATCCTGTATCCTGTATCCTGTATCCCGAGAAACCATGATCCATGGATGACAGTCGGATACATCATCATGATGATGCCAATGTTGGTATCTGTCTGATGGGGATTTTGCACATTCCCATGCGAGCCCCTCTCTCTGTCTACCACAGAGTTACATCACTTCCCATCCCCGCCTGTTTTTGCCTGATTAACTCCGGAAACCTCATGACTTGCGCGCCGGTGGAGGACCCATCTTGCTGGCCCCCGTGTCGACCCGCTTGGCGGCCGGTAGGTCCGGCACCTTGAATCCACCGCCGCTCGGCGCCCCGCCGACCTGAGTAAAAGTTCCGCCCTTGAACCACCGGTCCTCCTCGGCCTTGCGTTTCTTGCTGAGCTCGGCCTGCATCTTGGGATCCACGAGCTCCAGTCCTTGCACGGGCGTAAAGGCGAGCGATGATGCTGTGCCGGCCGCCGAGCCGACTGTGCTTCCAACGCCCGAGGCGCGCAGACCGCGTCCGCGCAGGTCGATGCTGGACGCCTGGCCAAAACCGCCAATGGACGAGGCCGCACCTCCCACGGTACTGTTTCCTCCCCAGCCCTTGTTCTTGGCGCTGAGCTTTGCACGTGTGCGCTGGTCGACCTGGATGCCTCGGATGCGCCCATCGTTGGCCTGTCCGATCATGCCCATACCGACAGTCGTCTCACCGGTACCATATCCAACTTCCTTTTCTTCCTTGCCAAAGGCCATGCGGTTCTGGGCCTTGCGCAGATCTGTCATGGCGAGTGCCTCTTTGGCCTTGCGGGCGCGTCGTCCTCCTCGTTTGCGAGCTGGCTTGTCGTCCGGCACAGGGAGTGCACGCTGACCCTTGTTGGGCGGTGGTTCTGTAAGCTTTTCTAGACGTTCGAGACAGGCCGACTTGAGCTCCTCTCCTGTAGACCCGTCCGGACTCGAGTGGATGCGATCTACTCGAGCGGCCAGCACCAACTTGGCTGAGACGATTCTCATGGCCTGTTTCCTCAGGTCGTTGGGAATACCACGAATCATTTCCGAGTTGAAGAGATAACCCTGCTGACGGATACCAATGTTTGTAGCCAGACCGGCCTGCTTCTTTTTGGAACCCCATGAGGCAATGTTACATGCCGGGGTCTTGGATAGACCTGTCAATCCACCTGCGGCATTGAGAAGCTGTGCTGCTGTAAGAGAGCCGATGAGGGCCGTCAAGTTGGGCGCAAAGATATTCATGCGTGACTGGACGTATTCTGTCAAGGTTTGCTTGGCTTTGTTGAGAGCAATGACCATCTCGCAGGCCTTGAAGACGCGCTGCAGCTCCTCCGGGGTCATCTCATGACCCTTTGATGTGGTGGCTTCCACGGTCACGATCATGAGCGACGGTCCATCGAGGACTGACTTCAGTGTTATTCCAAGAGGGTTGTCGGTCGATGTCTGGAGGGCCTTGATGCTCTCCGAGTCCATGGGACCATTGCCTAGAATGGCCACCACCTTGGCATACTCGAGAGGCGTCGTGACCAGTCGTTCCAGCTCGGGGAATCGAGTTGAGTAGTGATCGCGAATGAACTTGTGAACTAGCACCACCTCGCCGTCGATCTGGGTGGAGAGGCTGTTTGACTGGGTCAGGAGGTGATACTCGGGGTGGTCCTCGATGTTGCCCAGGCTTGTGCTCTGGGTGGCGGCTTGCGATCGATAATGTGCGATTTTCTGTAGGGTCCGAGGCAACATGTCAGGGCTGTTCGTCAAAGTGACCGATGTAAACGAATCGTCCATGAACTGGCCGCGGGGGGCATTACTAACCTCGAGGACTGGCTCCAGTGTCTGCATCAGGCTGGCGACGCTGCGGACGTCTTTGACGGCGCCGAGCTGCATCTTTTCGACCTTTACCTTTGTCGCCTCGGCGTCATCTCTGTCGTTGGATGATGGGTCGTTTTCGGATCCCTCGTCGTCCTTGTTGGCCGCGTCGCCGTCGACATCCATAGCGTCGCGATCGCCATTTGTCTCTTCGTCCTTGACGAGGCCATCGTTCTCAAACTCGTCGGCCTCGTCTCCAGAGTTACCGAAATCGTTGAGCAAGTCTTCTGCGACGGTCGACATGATGGCGGCGCGTGACAGTTGGACTATGGGGATGGATTGGGGTGATTGTCGCGACAAAGAGTCAGGTCGTGGAGCTCCAAGTTGATGAGTTGTGGCTGGCTATAAATATTTTGCCTGAATTAGGCTTCGAGGCTGAAGGCGCCACATCTGCATGGTCCGTGCACAGATACCTTTTTGCCCCTCAGCCACAGTCCATTTTTTGAGCCTTGCTCCTGTCGCGTCGTTGTCTTCGTCTTCACTTGAATCATCCATCACGCTCTTTTATTCTTCTCTGCTTGATTCTATCTCACGCCGACTGAATCGTGTGGCCCTTCTCAGCAGCTCATCACAGATACGCGTCGCCCACGATGGAGTCATCAAGAGGACCCCCGAGGGTCAAGAACAAGGCGGCCGCGCCTGTCCAGATCAGCGCAGAGCAGCTCCTCCGAGAGGCTGTCGACCGTCAAGAGGTCGGAATCCAGGCGCCGACCCAGCGGTTCGCCGACCTGGAAGAGCTTCACGAGTTTCAGGGCAGGAAACGCAAGGAGTTTGAAGATTATGTGCGACGCAATCGGCTCAACCTCAACAACTGGATGCGATATGCGCAGTGGGAGCTCGAGCAGAAGGAGTTTGCGCGCGCGCGCTCCATCTTTGAGCGCGCCCTCGACGCCCACCCCAACAACGTCCAGCTCTGGACCCGATATGTCGAGGCCGAGATGAAATCAAGGAACATCAACCATGCCCGGAACCTGCTCGACCGCGCCGTGTCGCGGCTGCCGCGAGTCGACAAGCTCTGGTACAAGTACGTCTACATGGAGGAGATGCTGGGCAACGTCCCCGGGACACGCCAGGTCTTTGATCGCTGGATGCAGTGGCGACCGGACGAGGCGGCGTGGAGCGCATACATCAAGCTGGAGAAGCGGTACGGCGAGTTCGACCGGGCACGCGAGATCTTCAAGATCTTCACCATCGTCCACCCTGAACCCCGGAACTGGATCAAGTGGGCCAAGTTTGAGGAGGAGTTTGGCACTAGCGACCAGGTGCGCGAGGTGTTTGGAGAGGCGGTCGAATCACTGGGTGACGAATTTGTTGATGAGAAGCTATTCATTGCCTATGCTCGGTTCGAAGCCAAGTTGAAGGAGTACGAGCGCGCTCGTGCCATCTACAAGTACGCCCTTGACCGCCTACCACGATCCAAGTCGGCAATCCTCCACAAGGCATACACAACTTTTGAGAAGCAATTTGGCGACAAGGATGGTGTGGAAGATGTTGTCTTGTCAAAGAGGAGGGTGCACTACGAGGAGCTCATCAAGGAGAATCCCAAGAACTACGACGCTTGGTTCGACTACGCAAAATTGGAGGAGTCTTCGCAGGACGTGGACCGGATCCGGGATGTTTACGAAAGGGCCGTGGCTCAAGTGCCACCAACACAGGAGAAGCGACACTGGAGACGATACATTTATCTATGGATCTTTTATGCCATATGGGAAGAAATGGAAGGCCAGGATATTGAGCGGACACGGCAGATCTACAAGACTTGTCTGAAGCTGATCCCACACAAGAAGTTCACATTCGCCAAGATATGGCTCCTGGCGGCTCAGTTTGAGATCCGGCAAGGCGAGCTCACGGCGGCGAGGAAGCTGCTTGGCAATGCTATCGGCATGTGCCCCAAGGACAAGATCTTTGACGGCTACGTGGACCTAGAGCGCAAGCTGTTTGAGTTTGTGAGATGCCGCACGCTCTACGAGAAGCACATCGAGTACAACCCGGCCAACTGCCAGACATGGATCAAGTTTGCCGAGCTGGAGCGTGGCCTGGACGACCTGGACCGCACACGGGCCATCTTTGAGCTCGCGGTTCAGCAGCCGCAGCTGGACATGCCGGAGCTGCTGTGGAAGGCCTACATCGACTTTGAGGAGGAGGAGGGCGAGTACGAGCGCACACGGGAGCTGTACGAGCGGCTGCTGGAGAAGACGGACCACGTCAAGGTATGGATCAGCTACGCGCACTTTGAGATCAACATTCCCGAAGACGACGAGGAAGAGGAAGAGGGCGACGAGGAGCAGCCCGTCAGCGAAGAGGCCAAGGCGAGGGCGCGCAAGGTGTTTGAGCGTGCGCACAAGAGCATGCGCGAGCAAGACCTCAAGGAAGAGCGCGTGTCGCTCCTCAACGCCTGGTTGTCGTTTGAGCGGACGCACGGTTCGGCCGAGGACATTGAGGCTGTACAGAAGCAGATGCCTCGCAAGACGAAGCGCCGGAGAAAGCTCGACGACGACTCGTGGGAGGAGTATATCGACTATGTGTTTCCTGCCGACGACCAGCAGGCAGCCAACCTGTCGAATATCATGGCAATGGCGCAAAAGTGGAAGCAACAGCAGTCAGGCGCGTAAGACAGACCAACAATACTACATACGTGGATGGGGCTGCTGCTGGCGTTGTGGAGGATATTCAAGGCAGATATGGGCCATTTTTGTCAATATACCAATTTTTCTGGCCGACACACGACTGTAATTTTCATCCCGTCTTTTAAAAAAGCAACGTGCAGTTTTCATCCCATATGGATCAATGCTTGGAAAAACGGTTGCTTTTTGAGGCTGAATCGTCAGCGCTGCAAACGACGTCAGGACGTTGAAGAGTGGATACCCTGGGCATGACGTCATGACGGCCATGACATAGTTTGGCGGCTCCAGGGGTCAAAGAACAAGATCCAAGTCCAAGGACATGGCATGGACCCCTTCGATTGGGCAAGTTTCTCTACGGGTGCAGGGACTGCCCTGACCTGGCTCGGTGAGGACCAAATTCTTCAGTTCCATCGTGTGTTTCAGCCTGAGCCTTCCCATCAGTGGACCACTGTCTTTTGTTTATGTCTCTACTACGCATAGCCAAGATGGTTGATGACGACGCTCGTCTTACAGCGCATAGGCACACACACATACACACAAACACACACGCACATAGCCAAAACATAGCAGAGATAAAACATCATTGTAAAGAAAGGGTCGTAATAAGTCGTGATTCGTTACCTTGTTCTAGCAACATCCAACCCTTCAATATCCATATCATTCCATTCCATGAGCATCATCTCGTATCATATCCAGAACAAAATCAAGGATAAAGAAAATCCAAATCGTAAACCTCGAGGGTTATCTTACCTCTCTTTCCCCGCTGACTCGTTCATATCCGTGCCCATTCCCGTTTCCCGCCGCCTCTGCCCAATGGTCGTGTATCGATCTGCAAGCCCCCCCATCCATCTCGCAAGCCGTGTTTCCCGAGCCTGGCTTTTCTCTGCTCCCACCCGTCATCATTGTGCATGCAACACACACACACACACATCTTCCCGGCTCTTACTTCCCGTCCTCGTCCCGCCTGAAACGTTGTTCCAGATCCTTCTCCACTCATCGTCCCATCGTGAGATCGCCCCAAGCAAGGTTGAACCAGTTCGTCCTTGCCAGCTGCATCACGACGTGCCGCTCTGCCGGGAATCTTGGGCTGCTTCTTGTGGGATTGGCCAGGTGCAGGTGCAGGTGCAGGTGGATGGGTTCACACCTGTTCCCGCGAGTATCGAGCCACTTGCTCAGTATCGGCGATGGTCTAGTGTAATCATGCTTATTAGTCTCTCTTCTGAAATACACGCATTGAAACGTATCTGAAAACGATTAGGGAGAAAGCACATGCATGTGCTCCATCTATCTGGTGCAAGGGGGGTTAAGCAGCAAAAGAAACAAGCCGCGCAGCGCAGTAAGCCACATCGTCACGAGGTCTTTTCTTCTTCTTCCAGAATCTTTGCCTTTCACTTGTCCTCCTCTTTCTTTATCCAACAGTATTGCCGTGTATCGTGCTCAAGATTCTCAAGAGCTATATCGTCGTGTCGTCATAATTCATGAGCTTCAATGTCCCTGGTGATACATGTCGTGAAATGAGTGTAGTGGGACATTTTCAGCCAGGCACATGAAGGCACTGGCCTCGACAAGATGCGCCATATCCAAATCCAAGAGTGCTTGCCGCCTTGGGTCTCAGTTTGAAGGGGCTGGCAACGGGGCACCGCCATAGGGGTCTCTCCTGTAGGAATCTGTCCCATACGGACTCGCCGGATAGACATTTCCTCTGTAAGGATCACCCCTATAGACTCGATGATCATACTCTTCATCCTCCGTGTCCGAGTCATACCCGTCACTTCGTCCTCGAGATGATGGTGCCCAGCTGTCAGCCCTCCTCTGCCCGCCTACACTCTGTGCTCGCATGCGTCTCTGCACACGCTTTTCGTGTCGGCGGGCCTTCTCTTGCTTGAATTCCTTGCATTCATGTGTCAAGTGCTTGGCTTCCTTCATCTCTGAGATCGCACCCTTGATCCCTAGGGCGGCAATGCCCACTGACGCGGCATCTTGCATGATTGCCTTGGTCTTGAGCTTCTTCGCCTCAGCCTCGCTGAGGCGCCCCTCGTTGACTGCCTTGTGTCTTGCCTTCCTCTTCTCCATACTAGAATAGACCTCGTGTGCTGCATGGATGGTGGCCACGGCCGCAAGGCCTGTGGTGACAAGTTGCTTACCTCTCATCTTTTTAGCCCTCCTCTCGTCTTCATCCGAGTCGCCCAAGTCGGACTCGGATGAAGAGTAATCCGATCGGCCGCCTCGTCGGCGTTCTCTTGGCTTACTCCGGTGGGAGCGGTCATCATCGTAGTAGTCTCGGTTGCTGCCATGTCGGCGGTCGTCCTCTGACATGTCGTCCTCATATCGGCGAGACCGATGTCCGCCGCGGTCACTGAATTCGTCTTGCTCCCGACGGCGGTAGTCATCGACAGCCGCGGCACCGGCTCCGGCTCCAATACCGAGCTTGGCTAGGCTGTTACGGGCCTTGTCGACAACGCTACGGCTTCGGCTGCGGTGACGGCGACGATCTGGGGAAGGACTGTAAGATTCACTCCTGCCCCGTCGGCTGCGGCTCCTGGATCGCGAACGGTCGAAGGCCTTCTTGGCGCCGAGCGCACCCAAACCAGCAGTTGCGAGAGCCGCAAGACCACTGGCTCCACCGCCGCCTCCGCTCCGAGACTTGGAGCGAGCCCGAGAGCGAGACCGGCTGCGGCCCGTCTTGCGATCCTCTTCAATGTCGTTCCTTGAACCTCGGAGCAGGCGGTTTCCGACCAAACCACCGATCACCGACTCTGCCAGACCGAGCTTTCCTCCCCTCTCATCGGTCGCTGTGTCAACGGCAGCGGCACCAGCAGCTGCGGTGAGAATACGCTTCGTCTTCTCGCCCTTCCAACCACCTGGTTCCTTGGCAACACGGAAGGCTTCAGTGGCACCGGCGAGAAGAGAGGCCATGGCAGCCTTTTGAATCTTGTTGGCACCGCCACTATGGCCACCATGAGAACGGGATCGCTCGCTGGAAGGACTACCTCCCCGACGACTTCTAGTCTCGGATCGGTGGTCATCTCCACTTCCGCCAGTAAGGGCCTTGACGGCAGCGCCAAGGCCAGTAGCAGCAATAGCATTCTCGAGGAAGTTCTTGTGGCCCTTCTTCTCCTTAGGGCCAATATCGTCGTCTGAGTAGTAATCGTTGTAGTAACCATCGCGGCCATGGTGAAGGATCATGTTGGCCTTTTGGTCCTTCTTGGCCTGTTGCTTGTTGTAGAACTGTGCGCCCTGGTAGGCGGCCAGAGCACCAACTCCAGCGAGGGCAGCAGTTGAGAGGGCGTTGCGTTGGACCTCGGTGCCATCTTCCTTGGCCTCTCGGCGATCGTAAAGTTCCTTGCCAGTCACAGCGAGGGCAGCGCCGGCAACAGCGGCAATGATCTTTTCGTTCTTGGACATGCCCTTGGGCTTGTGCTTGCGGTCATCATCGTCATAGTAGGAGCTGGTGGGGCCGCGACGGGAGCGTCGGTCATAGTCGCGGTCGTAGCGAGGATCATATCCGCGGCGATACTCGTACTCCTCCTCATAATAGTCAGGACCAGCGGATCTAGCACGGCGGATGTCGCGGCCGCTGGGAGGGGGGAAATCGCGGCGAACCTCTTCTACTGACAAGTCGCTGTCCTCTCTAGCACGAGGGACGAGCTCGCGAGTAGAGTGCGACTTTGAGTTGAAAGAGTCTCGGGGATCGAGATAGCGGGGGTCATCTCGGCGTTCCTCTCGCACGTAACGGCGAGAGTAGTCCCGATCATACGGGTCGTAGTTTGCCATGGGGGAAATCTGCGTTGTTTCTGTTTGCTTCCGAGTGAGAAGCGGGTATATGCTGTAGCCTTGTGTGTCAAGTTGAAGGTTGCGTTATGCCTGTGTAGAAGAGAACAAAAGGCAAAACAAATTGGGTATTGTGTTTGTTTGTTCGTTGTGCAAGTTGATGATGCAAGAAGGAAGAAGGGGAAGGGGAATGGAGGGGAGAGGCAGATGATGAAAAGAAAAGGAAGATGCAGGAGCAACCGACCAGCCACAGCTTCTAGTTGCAAAACAGGGTCCTTTGTGATGTGGACAACAGGGGTGAAGAGAGGAAGGAAAGATGGAAGGGACGGGAAGCAAGAGAGGGAAAGTGGGTAGAGGGCGGCGAACCTGCTTGGCTTGCTTGGATGGCAGGTGCAGTGCAAGTGGTGTGTGCCCGTGTTGTGTTGTGTGCGTGTCTGGGCAAGTGAGTGTGTGGATGGGCATCAACGAAAAAAGTGGAAGGCAGCAATGGAAGCACTGCCTTCCCTGCCTGGTGACTACCTAACGTGAGGCATACCGTAGCCTTAGCCGTCACAGTCTGCTAGGCTCGGGCGCTACGCTTGTCTCTCTCTACGACGTACGACGTCGAGAGGTACAAACTCTGGGACAGCTCCTTCTGCAAGACAGGGCGAGTAGCGGGGCAAGACCAACGACGTAATGATGAGGGGTCCTTACTAAGGTGGGCACAGGCGCTGACGCTATCCGACAGGGGTCAGGGCCCACCAGAGCCAATGCCCAGCCTCCCGAACGGCAGTCAAGTCTCCGGGGGCATCTGGGCATCAAGCACAGCCCACAGTTCAGCGAAAGCTGCGCCACAGCTCTTAAGCATCTCTATTAACTGGAATATCAACTAACGATGTCGGTAACCCCGAACAGAATATTCTTTACGAACAACTATCCACCAGAAAGCGACATCGTGATATGCCCTGCATATTCTAGTCAGGTTCTTAGTTCCCCACGAGATTTCTTTCCAGGGCCCAAACATGGCCGGAGCCCTCCGTTGTCTCTCCTCTAAGCCGGGTGTCCCCTGTGAGATCAGGCAAGGCTCTAGTGGGCACAGTCCCGAGTGAGGCTCTTGACACATTCCTCCTTCGTCATCGGCCAGGGGCTTATTCTTCCTCCGGATCTCTCTCGAGGAACGATCATCTCGGTACTGTACCTTCAAGGTGAGGCTCAGAAACGGGCCCGTGTCGTCTTGACCGGCCACCAAGGCACATGGACACATCCCTTGCTTGTCTCCCACACAACACGAGCCGCCACTTGATGAGTTGTCACTCCAAAACAAAAGCTTCTGTCATCTGCAAAGCTCAACAAAAAAAGAGAACGTGTGTCCAAAGAGTGGCCAATTCGTTCAATGCCTGCCTGGCAGGTGGCTAATCCAATGCATCCATCCATGCTCGTGTCTCAACATGTGACGCAAGTCCGCTGACTGAAGTTCATGACCGCCTGCCCTACCAAGCCACACATCCAATTCGCCTCAGCCACGCCGTTTCTCCAGACCACCAACTGTCTGCACCCCAGGATATCGGTTTTATCTTGTTGACTACTGTAGCTAGCTTTCTAGAATGACGCGCATGGAGGCTATTTCAAAGTTTCTTGCTCGAGGAAAATGCCTAGGGTTCTTTTGTGTATTCTGCCTCGCTCTACTTGCGATAGACTCTGACCCTTTTAGCCAATCACTTACGAACCAGCATATGCATGCAAACCATAGCAGCACACATCTAACGGTAGACATATTTCTTGTATCGACGTGATGTTTCGGTTAGCGTATGGTGAAGACTAGAAGGATTCTAGTTCAGTCAACTTTCAACACGTTTCCAGATCTTCCATCATATTCGTCATCGATCCAACAAGGACGCAGACACTGGACAGAGTATATACACTTTTCTGGCCTTGGAACCTCTTGGCACACATATCAGAGGGAACCAAACGAGACTCCATTGGCAAGTCTCGAGGCAGTGATTAGCGCGTCCAAGCCTGCCAGCGAACTACTCGGAACTGTATCAAACGCCACTTGCGCTTGAAGAAGAGACTTACTCTCTATGCGTCGAGTTGAAAATTAGGCAAACTGAGAGGCTGATTTAATCAATACCTTCAGAATTCAGGCTTGACCCATTGTTTTTCTTGTCTTTAGAAGGACACTTTACCGTTGCTAGATACAGTAGCTTTTACCAAATGGCCCAGCTGCTCTGTTCTCTAATGCCCACAACTACTTAGTTCCTCATCTCCGTTCAAAATAGCTGGGCATAACATTGAACAGTACTATTTTTTTTAATTAAGATATAAGCGATAGATAATGAATCTAGTTTCCATGCCCATCGTTCCTCTATCTTATATCCGTATGACCCATCAACTCGCATCAATCCAATCATCCTCCATCCCCTTTCGATAGGCAATTCCAGAAATCTCAACTCTAATTATGTCTTTAAAACAGTTTCCAGTAACAATAGACATTGTAATAATGCTCCGTGAAAACCCGTGATGGTTCCGAGTGCCCATCATTCCTCGGGTCGATCGCCCACCGTGGCCCTGGACAGTTCTCCAGCGTGCTGGGTCTCGTCAGGCTGAACACCATAGTCTGTGGGATCCGCCTCCTCGTCCACCTTCTCCAGCTGGTCGCCATCAACTAGGGCATACTTGCTCTTTCTGCGGATGCGAGAACCGTATCTGTAGAACACAAAGGGGATGAATGCCAACAACGTTGCCACCCCTCCAATGAGTGAGCCGCCTCCTCCGACGCCGAGCGCAGAGAACATTTGGTTCGTGAATAGGGGAGCTGTAGCGCTGCCAGCGGACCTGGTCACGGTGTTGGCGGCGATGACAGAGGCTGCATAGTCGGCGTATGTGTCGGTGAGGTAGTTGATGATGGCGACATAGACGAGCATCAGGGAGGTGGAGAGAAATGTCCCCGCCAAAGTAGGCACTATCCAAGGAGCTTGGCTTTCGGAAGTTAATTTCTGATACCGCGTGGGTGAATGTAAAGCCTTACTTGTATTGTGCTGACCACGCCAGCCAGAACATTGTCATGGGAAACCCGACTCCTCCAAACATGGCCATTAGAAGCCGGTCTTCTGGCAACAGCTTCTTCCCAGATGCATCGCTCCTCCTCCTCCGCTCGCTGTCGACAAATATGACGATTGCACCGAGTACGGCGCCCACGACCTGTCCGAGCAGGGGCAGCTGCGAAACCCCTGCGTTCCATCCCCTCATCTCACGGAACACGATGGGGTAGATACTGAAGAGCATGAACTGCAGTGTAAAGACTATACAAGCGTATATGGAGCAGAGGAGTGAAATGAGGTCGAACATGAGAATCCACGGCCGCGTGAGGGCCATCTTGTACAGCTGTTGCAACTTGGGCTTGTTCTCTTCGCCCTCGGTCTGGGCGCCAGTGAAGCCGGATCGCCGCGCACGTTTCGACTTTTGGGCGAGTATGGTCGGACTATGAGTCTCTGGGATTAAGAACATGAGAGCCATCGTCGGGGCGCCAAGCCAGAGGGCTGAGTACACACCCCATCTCCAGTCCCTCTTGAGTTGCACAAACCCAGAGATGACAGAGCCGAGAGAGGGACCGACCCAGGATGCCAGACTAAATATGGCTGTCGCGTTCCCTCGCTCGATGGGATCCCATAGATCGACCAGTACGCCGGGAGTTGTGCTCAGGGGCGCCGAGATGAAGGTGCCAGCCAGAAATCTCCCAACAAGCAGCCCGCCAAAGGTAGGAGGAAAGGCGCAGAGAAAGGTAAAGGCCAAGTAGGCGGTAAATGTAACGTAAAATATCCATCTGCGGCCGTAAAACTCGGACAGCGGCGCAAATATGAAGGGACCTGCGCAGAAGCCCAGGAGGAAGACGGTCGTGGTAAGGGCGGCTGTAACCTCGGAGATATTGAACTCATCAACGACAGAGTCAAGACTGCCTGCAAAGATGCTTGAAGAAAAGTTGCCGTTCAAGGCGAGGAGAACGGCAATCGATGTTATAGTCCATCGCCGCGTGCGAGACCAGTTTCGTGGGTTCTCGACGTCCCCCGGCTTGAAGTCGACGTAGCCCCGTTCGTTGACATGGGGAGACTCTTGCTTTTGGCTGTCTATATCAGGCTTTAGAGTGATAGCAGACAATAATATTTGTAAAGAGGACATTTTGAGCTTTTCGGTGTAGGTAGATTGGTTGCTTTGAGTGCGTTGCTGTCTGATAAGTATTGTTCTTTGACAAGGGAGGCATCAACTCATCTATTTATCCGCAACGGGGAAACAGCTGCTCCTCACATATACTTATGATGAAAATACTTTCTCGCCATCATCGAGTTCAGTCCAGGCAGTATCGTCCTCTGTCTTACATTTGCATCCATGCGTGGTAGGAGTTGACGTCAAGTGCTCCAGGAAATAGCATTACCATATGCCCGACTTGGAAAGAGCTTTGATCTTTCCTCCACTATATGATTCTCTCCGGAGGTCAGCTCCGCAGCTAGATCCATCTGAAGACGGAGGTGAACTCCGGGGGGTTTGCCATGTCGGTAATTTTGATGTAAAGGATCATGCTAGATCCTCATGCCATGTTCCATCCCCATTGACCCTCTACCTGGCAGAAAAACAATGGTCCTACGACGGATTCATTGACAATTCTATGGCACGAATTACTATGAGACATTCAAACTCCAAAGCCAAGAGTTTGTCTAAAAGTCCAGCCCAATTGTCGCAGAGTGTCAGCCAAGGCAGTGCGGTAGCAGATGAGTTGATCGTCAAAGGGAGCATGCGATACAACCCTATATCAAGATCTTCACACTAGGACCCACGTGGTCATGACACAGAGTCCCAGGGAAATGGCGAGTCAAGCGCGCCATATCAAGGTTTGAAGTCTTGTCCCTGGATACCAATTGTAGAAGTGGTGGGGAGGCTACCGCAACGAGGCCGCCTACAACTCAATTTGCAGCGTCAGTTATTGCTCATAGAATAGAATACAGAGGAGAAATATTAAAACCGCTTCATAGTAAGTTGCCATACTATTTTGGTGTTCTAAAAACTGAAAAGTGAGAGAACTGAAAGCCAGCTTTCTATGCTTGCCTCCATGAATATTCCACGAAGAGTCTAACAAACACACTCTCTTTGCCCAACCTCAATCATTTACCAAAAGCACATTAGCTCTATTTGTGACAGGAGCACGCGGTCCGCCGGGCCACCGCTGAAATCTCTTCTCTTCTCTTCTACTCAAGGGGCGATTGACGTAATGGCTAGATCATCGACGCTGCAGGTCTTGCCCTGACATTTCCTCTTGTGGAAGCTCAGGGTCTTTGCCGGACCTTAAATTCCTTCAAGGCTTCAGTGATTGATGCCCAGTCAGTAGTTCGTCGATGGTGACGATCCCGGCGATAGATTCACTTGGACTTCAAGCTAGATATCGACCTACCTAGTTAATTCTAGATCACACATAGTGTTTTTCTAGCTCTTCAACTCAATTACATCACAATCAGCTACCCCCAGATGTTATATCGTCTACGCACAAAATGAGAACCTTGAGATGGTCTGCTGTTGGGTCTCAAGCCCCCCCAGTCAACGCACCCCAGCAGCACAGGATGCGCTTTCAAACACAAGACCAGGAAAACATAACAGCAAAAAAAAGACAGCAAGAGCAAAAAACATACAACAGCGGGGATTCGCTGGTCGTCACCGACCCAACTACTAATCCGCCCCTCACTGGCTTATCTATGGGAGAGCGGACGGGATCCCGAGTTCTCCAGTGGGTATGGTCGTATGTGACAGAGAACCAAGCACATTCTGATGATAAACTCACGACTCATCTAGCCAAACATTTGCAAATACATCCCTCGCATCCATTTTCATATCCTCTTGGTGGTCGCCTCCCAAATAGTTACAACACCCCAACTTATCTCATTCTTCCATCAGAGGGCCGAACCCACTCATTGGCTCGTCGTCCTTGTAGTTGTAGAAATGTTGCTCCACCTGGTCAAGCTCGATATTATGGTCCCCAAAGTACGATATGATCTTGTCCTTGACTGAGCTGTAGTTCTCAATGTTCTTGAACTCGAGGATCGTTCCAAGATCGTCCTCATCCGTCGCACCATAGAAGGGCTCCAGCACCGGTAGAAACAGCCCCATCGCCACAATAGGCCAGGGTGGTTTCGGGGCTGTTTTGGAGGCAGCGTCCCTGGCAAATGGGAGGAGGCTTCTTGAGAGAGATTTGATCGAGAGATAGATAGTGCTTTCTCCCAGCCAGAGTATTCCCGTCGAGAGGAAAAAGAGAGAGCCTATGTCCTGGTTAACTAGGATCAAGTCGAAATGAAGTTGTCCTTACCTTCACCTGCCTCTACATGACTGTCTGAGACTGACTTGAGCGAGGCGAAACATTTGAACCCCGGCGGGTCTGTTGGAAGCGGCGTCTTGTCCACATACAAAATCACATTTTTGTTCTGCGGAGCCAGTTGTTCGTTCAATGCGGACTTGATTATCTTGAAGACAGGTGGTGTCCCTTCTGGGCTCTTGAACAGATGTTTCCCCATATCTGTACAAGGCCAGTGCAGTCGAATAATCTGAGGGTACTTCTTCATGACGCCAGAAGCACCAACGGCTGCAGTGGGAACTACCACCATGGTGAACGGGCCGTCTTCGGTTCTTCTAGAGACGATGATGACTTGCTCTACTGCGAATGAGCACAGGTTTCAAATTGTGTACTGTGGAGGGTAAGATACTTACCGATGTGTCGAATAGGTACAACAAAGGTGTCTGTGTGATTATCTTTGACCCTGGAAATTCGGACAGCTCCACTACCAGGCCCATCTTTACCAGCAACGACTTCAAATGTGCCCTCTCCTTCAAACGGAGAGGTAAAGTTAACTTTGGTCGTGCTAGACGGGACCGCCTCGGATTCAAGCTCGGGAAAGTCGTTGACATCCAGGCCTTGGTAGTACTGGTGCGTCCATTCATGCTTTGCCTCGGTGCTCATTATGCGGCTGCGGCGTCGATTTGATGCAGCCAATGCCCCTCCAGAAGCTTTCTTCGCCTGGTGGGGGCTTGAGAGCCGCCGTGGACGTGCAGACTTGGGTTTAGACGCTGAGGACGCCTCGGGGTTGGACTCACGCCCGGATCTTGTGGTGGGCATACTGAAAACGTGGGCTTCGAGTTCCGCAAAGATAATTCAATTGCACTCGTTGAAAGATGAATGTTTCTGTCGGCAGTTGAATGTATAAGTGAAGCGGGTGAGGTTCAGTTTATAAAGTGCCTGCCATTGGTGTTTGCGCAGTCATCATCATCGTAGCAATGCCCCGCATTCAATGACGTAGAGGGCCAATACGAGGTAACAACCCAGCCACTCAATCTTGTCATTGCCCAGGTATTTCTACTTGTGTATATATCCTCCCTGGGCTATGAAATGTGTACACAATTCTTAATGCGGAGTAACATAAAATCAATATACTTTTATTAGTGCCGGTATCGTGTGAACGGCAGTTGTGGGCTAGGGTGTAGTGACCGTTTGGTACCCGTCTTCTAGTTTGCTTGCCAGGGTAGCGTTGGGTTATTTTAGCAGAAATACTGCCATCTTTTATGCATATTAAGGCATAGATCACTGCTAGGTAATGAAATGGCCATCTATCGTATTTAATAATTCCCCGATGCCCGAGACCTGAGCGAGATTGTCATCGTCATTGCCATCATGATCAACGTATTTCCCGATTGGGACGAGAGCTACCCTAGGCCAAAACTGCCGGCCGACCAGCCCACCTCGCCGCCCAACTCAACCCCGCAAGCATGATGGACTGATTGCCCCTCATGATGGATTGGATGGCATGAACCACATCCTCCACTCCGCGCTTCATTTCTCCTGAAAATCTCAGCGGCCGACGGATGAGAAGGTCAAGTAACACAAACCTCGCTCAGCTTACAAATCGGCCACTCAAAAGAATACCCTGCCAAGACCAATTTCACTTCATGTGCCCTCGTGCCCTCTTCCCCCAAGCATTCCATCCCATCCATTCATCCAATCTCGCCCTGCATTAGCAAGCCCTAACAAAAGCATCGTGAAACCTAGCCAACCATGGATCTCAGCATCCCGATCCTCCTGCACAACTAACCGAGGGCCCAACCAGTTTATCAACCTTTTATTATTTTTTCTTGTGTGTGTTTTTTTGAAAACTATAGTACAGTGTGCAATCGCAAACCCCTCGTGTAGCAAAAATTTGGAGAGTCCCATCTAGCATCAAATCCATGGCGGGTAAAAAAAGTCCATAACAAAAAAAGACCACTGACCAAAGACCAAAAGACCAAAAACCAAAACCACCTTTGTAACCCCTTCCAAATGCAGTTGAGAAATCCCTGTGTTGTGCTGTGCTGTGGCTGAATACCATGCATGCATTTGCTTTTCTGCCCTCACTTCCAGTGTCTTTTTCTTTCTCCCCCCCTGTTCCGAAGACGCCCTAGATCCCTTCCCTTGGCTTCCTTGCCAGCCATAACACTCAGCCCATGGTAACAGCTAACCTCTACTGCCAGACTCACCCCCCTTGCGTTCTTGGCCTCTCCCTGGAGCACCTTGAGCATCTGTCAAAAGACCTGTGAGCCCGAGCTCAAAGGCTCTACTGCACATCTTTCCAACCTGTCGCCGATAGCTTTGAAACCAATAGACTGGGCCTAAAACCCATTGCATCGTCACCCCGATCCCCATTACCAGTCCGCCTGAGTTGTCCATCCTTGATACATGGGACAGGGTATAGAAGAATTTTGTTGCTGAACGTGTTTGCATCGTCCCTCCGCTCTTTTCACCCCCTTTCCACTTCGTCAGACTCCCGGGATGTTGACTTCGCATCGAATGTCGACGCTTTCATACCCGTTCCTTGTCACATTCAAGCTGTGGTCATGATCTTGATCTTGACCCCTGGGCTACCCCGGCTTGAAAGCGTAGCAACGCTCCCGCTCCGTCGTGCTCAGAACAACCATCGCAAAGTCGTTAATCCTCGAGATTTTCATACATTCGTCCTGACGAAAGAAAGATTTGCGAACCAAGAAATGTGACCGCAACTGATACAACGTCATCGCTCATGACGTTTTTTGGTGGCCAGTTTGCAACTTAGCCCTTATCATAAACATGTTTCGAATTCTGGGACGCGTAAAATCATATCGACCCAGATGTAGGCCATGACAACATCTCACTCTCGTCGTCTACGCCTCAAGACGCGAGACATAAATCCACCACTTGACCAACCCTCGCCGCCGTAAAGACCCCTCCATTTCTGGGAGGGCCCGGTTACGACTGCGTGGTCTAGGCTTGCTCGGCATGCACACCGTTCGTGAGGGGTGCAGTAGCCTCGACTTGACCATTTTGCAACTGTGTCGAGGCCTCAGCCTTGCTTGTCGGTGAGACATCGCCATCGAGACCAGCTAGAGGGATAGTGCCCGAGGGCGAAAAGTCCGGCACCTCAGCCGAGAGCTGGCTCACGCCGTTGGTGTTTATAGCTCCGTTGACGCCTTGTGCCAATTGTGTGTTATCCACAAAATGTTGGAAAGAGGGATCGTGAGCGTTGGGGTAGCCATGTTGGCCATAAGGCAGACCGTGAATGCCATTGAAATGGCCGTTGGCATAGTTATAAGATCGGTTCTTGAAAGTCAAGTGCACGGGACCGTCATTGCGAGCCAGCTCATCTCGGTCCTCCATGGGCAGGACAAACTTCTGCCAGTCCTCCCGGCGACGCAGTCGCTCACAGTCATCCTCGCCGACGACGTAGTCAACATCGACCGAATCCTCGCATACAGCACGGATGAGGTTCATATCGGCGGAGAGATCTCGCATGCGCTTGAACGCAGTGATGAAGTGCAACGGCACGAAACCCTGAGAGTCCATGCGCTGTCGCAGGTACACATCCTTGCAAAGGTTCTCAATGGAGAAGTAGTACTCGATTTGGCTCTTGAGTATGGGCATCACCATGTTGTCCCAGTAAGGGTGAGGCTGGAAAGGAATACCGGCCATCGGCGGCATCGAGTAGTCGTATGCCGCGAACTGAGCTTGCACAGCAGGCATGCGAGAGCTGCCGTTGGGAAGAGACAAGCGGTGGTAGTTACCCGCTCCGTTGCGGCCTCCGCGGCCCCGCTGAGTTGGCGGCGCAAACATGCCGCCGTGCGAGCCCTGTCGCAGAGGAGGGCTGTAGTGTCCCTGAGCTCGACCAGCGCCAGCGCCTTGGCCGTGGAATCCTGAAGTGGCCGAGGCCGAATGTTGGTGTTGGCTTTGGCCATTGCCGTGAGCGCCACGTCCGCGGTAGCCGCCTCGACCCCTCTCACCACGGCCCTCAGGGCGATCGCGGGAAGTCTGAGCAGTATCCTGAGAAACCAAGTTAGACTATTTACTTTTCTCAGGCTCAATAATCTCAACTTACACTGGATTGGGCGGCAGAATCCTTGGCCTTGTCGGCACCAGCATTTGCCGAGGCCTTCTTCTGGCCGTTGGCGGCATCGAGTGATCCTCGCTTGGCCGTAGCTGGTTGCGATGTAGTACCGTTGGGTCCATCTCGAGGCTTGGCGTCGTTGGACTTATTCACAGGAGCGGACGATGCCTTGTCAGTGACACCGTTTGTAGTAGCCCGGGTAGAGGCATCGCGGCCGCTTCGGGCTCCTCCACGGGGCTTGGAGCCGCGCATTTGAGGCAGCTGAGTCTCGAAGCTGACAGTAGGGACATAGTCATAAGTCACCCACTTCTGTCGGGACTTGGCCTGGCTGTCGGTTTCCTGGGCGTCCTTGTCGGAGCGATCCGATCTGTCAGATGCCTTGTCGACCGTCTTCTTCTTGTCCTCCTTAATAGCAGTGATGGCAGTCTCGGGGGTAGGCCAGTGGGTTGAATCCTGCACGGATGGGGGCACTTCTGTCTTGCCCTCCTTGTCTGATATCCGAGAGCCTCGAGGGCCGTTTCGCTCGGGTCGGCTGACACTGGTAGCCTTTTGCTGTGGCTTGACGCCGTTTGTATAGGGAGCGGGAGCAGACTCCTCGGCCTTGGCCAATGACTTGTCGTCATCCTTCTGGGCGGCTGTGCCATTTACCGCAGCCTCAGCAGGAGTGGGCGCGGGCTTAGCCTTTGCCAGCTGGGCTTCCTTGCGCTGATGCCAGATGTTGACGCTGGGGATGGGCGCCTCAGCAAGTTCAATCTTTGGCGGCTCCGGAGCCGCTTCCTGCTCCTTATCTGCCGCTTGCTCACTGGGCTGCTTCTCAGCAGCCTTGCCCTTCTTACCCCTCCGAGCCTTTCGCGAGTCCTGCTCTTCGGTGGAACGGGTGGTGTTGCTCGATGACCTTGGCGTCTTCTCATTTCTTCGCCATGGCCGATCTAACCTTCCAGCATCGTCGTCACGCCTCGACTCGGGCCGCCTTTCTTGTGTGGACTCGGATCGGGCATCGCTCTCAGAGCTGGGAACGCTCTCGAAATCCTGCTTCTCAGAAGCAACTGTACGGGGCTCGATGCTTTCGGTGGCCTCCGAGACCTCGGCGGTGGTGGCCGGCTCGGGGGCAGGCGTGGCCGTCTTCGCGTCCGAAACAGGGACAGCAGCAGCGGGCGCCTGGGCATCCTGAGCGGGAGCAACAGCGTTTGTAGGAGTGCTGGTATTAGAGACGGGGGCCGCGCCCTGTCCCTTCGCAGCTTGTGCGTAGGAAAAAGTCGAAGGAGTGGCCATCTCGTTGGACTCAACGATCGCTGAGGGAGTCATGTCAAGGTGAGCGTGAGCCGTTGAACACAGGCCGACGGTCTTCTGACAGGACGGTAAATGGTGAGCCGGAGGTGCCTTTTCACCTAGGGCCACCAACTGAGGCAAATGATGTCTTCGGGAAAAGAAGCCCGAAGATATCTCTCAACCCCCTCCGCACACGGAGAGAGGCGCAGAGCACCCAATGTGCAAGGTAGTCGCTATTCGGAGACCCCCAAGTAATGAGGGCGTCGACAGTCGTAGGTTCTGCGCAAAGGGTCGAAGGTCGCGGAGAAGAAGTCGAGCGGGAGGTTTGAGGTAAAAGTGAGAGGGGAGAAGTCCGCTGAGCCGAGGACTTTGGGTTAAAAAGAAAAAAGCCGGGTCGGATTGTGCGTCAACGTCGGGTACGAATCGAGGCAGAGATTCCAAACGGAAGGAAAGGAACGGCTCTGCTACGTCAGAAAGCGTTTGCTCGATCGATCAGAAAAGCGCTACCTGGGGTAAGCAGGCGGCGAAATTTCGACGAAGGGAGGACGGGGAAAGAGAGAGAGTCAAGCCGGCCAGGGTATCGAGGCAGCAACTTGAAGCGCTCTGCAATGCTGTGCTGTGCTGTGCTGTGCTGTGCTTCAAGTAAGAACGGCAGGCAACACGGATTGAGGTGGCGAGTCGTTTTGCAGGGGACTGGACCGGGAGGCCTGAACCATAAAAAAAACCAGAGCCGGAGTCAGGCGTTGCTTGATGCTTCTTGTCGAGGGAGACGGTAGGAAGCGGCGCAAAGCCTAGACAGGGTAACGGAAGAGGTTATAGCAATGGATCGAGACAACTGCAAATGCAAAGGTCAAGGTGAAGCGGGGGAGGGGTAAAAGGGAAAGAAGAAACCAGGAGGAGAGGTCTTTCAACGGCAGCAGCAATTCTGCAGGAATTGGGCTGGCGAAGGGGAGTTGTGGTTGAAGGAAGGGTAACGGTATGGGGAGAGAGGGCACAGCACGGGACCAGGGAAAGTGAAAATGAAGGTCGGAGGTTATTTTTTGCGTTGTGTGAACAATTAAATTTTTTTTCCTGCTTTTTTTTCCCCTCTCCTAGATCCGCACCGTAACAGACAATCAGTCCAGTCCAGCCCAGTCACTCGCTCGCTGGTCAGTGGCAGCGACGGCGCGGGAGCGGGAGGTACCAGCGCCTTGTACCGCGACTAACTGATCGAGCAGGTACCTTCCGTACCGGCGCGCCGAGCGGAATCCTTGGAGCAGCAGCGCAGGCGCAGGCGCAGGCGCAGGCGCAGGAGATGGGGATGGATGGAAGGATGGATGGAGGGGGGAGGGGGGACCTCTTTCTCCCACTCAACTCTTACACAGAACGCCGAGGAGCGGATACGGGCAGACCCAGACGACGAATGTAGCACTGTTTTTTTTTTTTCTTCTCTTCCGCCTCGTTTTTTTTCTCCTCTCAGGCACTTTATAGGCTCTTTTTTTTTGTGACTCGTCTGAGGCCAGGCATGGTCAATGTCGAAGCCCATGATCCCGGCCACAAGTTAAGCAAGTCATTCACTGAATCGGTGACCCAACTTTGGACTGTTGCGGCTGCCGCCGCTGAGGGCACAGCACCGCGGCCTTGGGCGGCGCTGACTCGGGGGTCGCCCAGTACCTGGAGTGGAGGCGTCCTCCAGTGGGATTCAGGGCAATTCACCTACCTTACAGCTCGCTCGTCATGGCTCAGCGCCGAACCGACTGGATCAGTAGCGGACTCCACCCCTGGAGGACCCCGTCCGTCATGGGAAACCCGAGACCCCGGACGGCCGTGATGGGGTGGAGATGCGCGAATATAAATCGGCTCTGGCCGCCAGCCCCAGGGCATGCCGACCTGCTAGACTCCATCCAATGTCACTGTTACCCTTGCGCGGTTTTGCTTTGTTGTGCAGCCGGTTCTTGTGTGATTACGCTCGACCTGATTGACCGGCTGCGCTCTTCCATGGCATGGGCCATTCACACGCGCGGGGGAAACATTACAGGTATGGTGTGCAGGCGTCACGGCCCTGTCATGGCCTGGCCGCAAGTTGACGAGACAGCTCCATGGATGATACCTAGGCTTCCAGGCAGCTAGCTGCTTGCTGACCAGGGCTGCTCGTGTGCCCAGTGCAAGCAATCAAATTCACATGGAGGCACGGCACGTTTCCCAGGGCGGCGGAACATATCATCTCTCCGAGGAGGCCTGGTCCATGCCCGGGGAGAAGAGCCTGGATGGGCAGGTAGGTTAGGACCTTGGAGGTGGACGCATTCCTCCAGCCTTGGATGAGCCGTATCCCTCCATGTGATGTGATATGTTGCTGCCCAGCAGAGCACAGAGCTTTTGTTCATGATACCCGTCTGCTTTACTCTCCAGGTGAACAAGACCATCTCTGTTCGACATTAGGTAACAGAGTAACCGTCCCGGGTCATCACCTCGCCAAGCAAATGGTCCAAAAGCGATCCCGGATCCTCAGGAAGTTGTCGACGTGGGCTGTAAAATGCACCTCCTCATGTGCCCCGGAAAGAGGGCACAACATGCATTTGCAGTGAGACAATAACCACAACGGCAGATACGGCCGAAAACCCAATCCCGCAGATTATGCCATAGGAACAACCTGTCCGACAGAGCACGACTCTTGAGCATCAGCAATTGTTGTAGACAGTATGAATGGAATGGACTGGACCGAACATCCCAAGACAAGGCCTGTCTCTACCCGTCGGGGACGTTGCACAAGGCGGCGGGACGGGACGGCATTTAAAGATGGACTGACAGCCGAAGCGCCCATCAGTTCCCGAGTCCGCCATGTGCATTGCATTTTCGGTGGGAGGAGCAGCTCCGGTCCAGAGGGGGAAAGACAAACGAGAGGAGCCATGACGGACATGTTTTTTTTTTTTTTTTAATTCTATCGATCACTTCCATCCGATGCGAGATGGCCAGGGCCCCTTGCAAACCGAGGCCGCTCAGCCGGTGGACGCCTATTGGATATGAGCCTGAGAAACTGCCTGTTTGGGGTTAGGTCCTCCAAGCGACCGGATGTATGAACTTCCATGGGATGAATCGCTCACTGCGGGCTGTGGCTGTTGGAGTTGGAGATACCCGAATATCGTAGTTGAGTTGGCGTGAAACCCCGAAGAATACTTGCAAACATGATTCATGGGGATTTGAGTGACTCGATATTTGTCGCCTCTCTTTGATCAAAATCGCACATGCTTACGTGGTCTGTTCACCATCACACAGGTTCAACACCCAAGAACCACAAACACGCGAGGCTCAAGCATGATTCATTTGTTTATCCTATCACAGGTGTCTGCTTTTATCCCTTTAATATCAACGTTGAACCTACTTCTCCAACATATCGAGACCCCCCTTTCATTCTCATAGGATCATGCTGGGGGAGACCCAGCAAAGAAATGGGCAACAACTACAGTATGGCCCATCCTGGCTTGTCTGAGAGAAGTGACGTATGGCTCATATACCGGATATGGTGAACGACTATTATGCAAAGGCTCTCCCACTTGATATAAACACAACACCAATAGGTAGCCAAAACTCATCAAAGGGATAGACACCCCAAAACAATCTATTCTGACCATCATTATCTTGACAAAATTTTCACCCGTTTTCGATGCAGACCAACGCAAACACCTATTATACAGAAAAACAGGCACTCTCATAAGAGCATTACAAGTAGTTTTATGTGGCTTGAGCAAACAAAAAAGACTGCTCCGGTAGAAGTATGATACTCTCACCGTGAATCCACTTAACCTGACATCCAAGATGCCGCTTGTCTGGAACCGTACGAAGCTGCCAGGCGTAGACCAGTAGAGCCCATGGGGAAGTAGCTGATAAGATACCAGAGAAGACATGCAATCTGGACGATGGCCGAAAATAGGGTCAGGATGGTGCTGTGAAGCTGATAAGGATAGTTAGTAAATACAAGGCGCTCATCTGACAAACATCTCACTCACCTTCAAGGCAAACACAAGTGTCAGGATGATAGAACCAAAGTAGGCTGCAGTAAACGGCAACCGAGGAGTTGAGAGAAGATGGTAGACGTAAGCCATAGGTCCCATAACCGCCGCAAACGACGCCAAAAACATCAGCGATCCAACCGACCACCTGCGCAATCGCGAGTCAGCTTCAACATGGACTTTCAGATTCCCCCATATCAACTCTACGACATCATGACATCGGCAATCACAGTCACGGCATTAGGCTGGCCTCGCACCATACGAGAACTCGTGACTACGATCGGCAAGGGGAGGTGAGAGAAGAGGGGGGAGGGGGCGGTGAGGGAAGTGTAGTTTGGACAGGACAGAGACGGCATCTCGACTTACAAGGTGACAAACTTGCGGGGGTTAAACAGTGGGAACAGAGTAAAGGTGAAGCACACAAAGAAGCATGCCAGGGCAGCAAGGTTGCAAGCCCCAAAGATCAGTAACCGATCCCATCGACTAACTGCCAGTCGGGTTAGTGTCTTGTAACCACGAGGCATGTCATCCGCATCACATGCATGATCTAAGGCATGGCTCAGATGCAATGCGCGTGTCCCGCTGCAGGGGTGCCGGAGGGCGATGGGTTGAGGCCCATCAGGTTGACTCACGAACAAACCAGCCTTCCTCCTCTTCGCGTCGACTGGGCGCAGGCAGAGGCGCACCGGCGCTCTCGGTGGTGGGGAGCCTCACATAGCCACGGCCACCTTGGAAGGGGTTGAGGCTCTGTAGAGAAGAGAGCAGACCGCTCTGCTGAGACGTGTTTACGGGTTCATCGCGACGGCTCCAGCCGAGGGAGTTGATAGAGTCTCGGAAAGAATTAGAAGCCATGGCGCCGGGAACCAGGGGGGCGGATTCGCAAGGGACGGGTTCGATAGCGACGGGGCGGGTACGGAGCGGCAACGTCGATCGTGCGGCGCAGGTTCGGGCTCAGGTTCGTGATCGTGATGGAGGGTGGGAGAAGCGCAAGGCGCGCGACAATGGCGGCTTCGTATTAGACTGATAACGGTCGATACAGTTGCAAAGACCAAGGTCCACTTCTTGGAGCTGTGGTATTTTGGTCATGGTCAGTCGACAAACGTCCATGATATACGGGCGATCCGGAACGGATGGGCAAAAACGGTTGCCTACCTGGTCGCAACACCTAACCTTTGGCTGACGAAGCCGTGTGCGCAAGGCGGCGATGGATGTGATGGAAAGGCTACGAGTCCCTGGGGGGCTGAGTGGAAGGGGGGTTACAGGCGACCGCGCGTACCGCTCGAAAAGGCCGACAAGGGCGCGATCCAACGCGAGATATCAAGCGACAGCAGCAATGGGCAATGAGCAATAGGCGTCAAGCGGAGCGTTTTGCGCGAGGTCGACAGAAGGACAGAAGGGGGTGAAGCTTGGGACGAGACTTGAAGTTGGTTCTTGGAGGCGGTAGCGGTAGTGGAGGGCGGCACTAAGCCCAGAAGTCGATGGGTTGGGGTTGGTGTGGTCCCTTCCCTGAATTCTACCCATTCTGGAGCCTTGCCATGTAGTGCGTCGGGGTCATATGATTGGCCGGATTTAGACGGGGCTATCTTGGGGTAGGCTCCGAGTTTCTTGCACGGCCCTTGCACGGCCCGTCCATCAACCAAGCGTCGAGAGGACCCCCAGGCCATGACACCCACCGGGAGGGGACGGGATGGATCATGCATGACAGAGAGAGAGGCATATGGTCGTAAAAGAGGGGGGGGAAGCTTCAGAGCCAGAGCCTGGTCCTGATGCGAGAGAGCCTTGCAGCAAAAGAGTGGAGAGGGAGAGCCTGAGACGGTTGCTGGTGGTTTCAGACACTCAAGGCTGTCTCTCATAGGCGCGGGACCGACCCATCCGTGGATGTTGGCCATGTTGCGCAACGACGCGCATCAACTTTCAACAGTCAACTCTGGCAGCATCGTCATCATGTTGAAGACGGCGATAAGGGTAGCCCGAGCGGGAGAGGAGCGGACGGACAGCGGACGGACGGGGTCCAGCGAGCTACCTCCCATGCGAGGAGCGGACCGCAACGCTATCCGTAGGGAACTAACACGAAGGACAGCCTCGACTGACACCCTCCATGATGAGAACTACAGAGAAAGGCAGAGGTTAGGTAGCCTGGCGCCCAGCCTCTCCCTCCGGTTTCAGAATCAAGTGGGAGAGGCTGACAGAGTTGAGTCTTACACCGATGAACTACTCCAAAATTCGCCAGAGCCGTTCGCCTTGATTTGATTCTTCAACAAGTCCTGAGTGGCAGTGTCTTTGCCTGAGGGCGCGTGGCCAGGGAGATGAGAGAGGGATGGGGGAAGCTTCCCGCGCATGACCGAGAACGAGACAGAGAAGCTCAGGGAGGGGTTACGATTCCATGTAGCAATTCCCGATGAGCCCCAAGAGTCGAGCAGCAGGTTGGCCTTGGTGTCTTAAATCCCTAGTCACGTTCAGCCTGGCGCCCACCCACACACACATCCCATTCTCACCCACACCCTCCCTGGGAAGTCGTCCGTCTCATGGGAGCCCGTGTAAACCACCAGAGGAGCAGAGAGTCGCGACCACCATCACCGCCAACTTTCCAGCTCTAGGACCAACTCCAGGCCCAACAGAAATACCATTGCGAGGGGCCAGTGACCACCGTCTCCAAGGCCCATCCCATCCTATCCCATCACACCTGGTCCGGAATACTTGGGGCCAGGCAGGTCAGGAGACGACGAGGAGCCGTACAGATGACTTGACGGGGCATGGCTAGTATTTTTAGCCAGCTGCGGCGAGTATAAAACGGACGACGCTGGTGCCCTTTTGGCATGCGGGCCAAGAGCCGAAGCCAGATCTCATCTTGCAGCTGTGACAGACAGGCGTATCTCTACCTGGCCTCTTGCAGCCGCGAGCGATAACATCATCATCACGGACGGAGAAGACATTCGGTCGACCTGCAAAGGAGTAAGCAAGCCGCAAGAGGAGACGAGAACCAGGAGAGAGATGTACATGAGCGAGGCTAAGAACAGAGAAGAATAAGACAACCTAATCAACCTACATTTCCCTTTACGAACACGCACTGCCTAACTTTGATCGTCATCGTTCGAGTGAGAGAAGAGACCCCCTTACGTGGTTAAAAGTCCTCCCCCTCAGCCTTCAAACACGACGCTCGAGCGTTGGACCCTTGACCATCACCACTACACCAACACAACACCTACACTTACACCACCCTCTCTCTCCCTCTCTTCGAGTCGCTCTCCCATACCACCATCATCTCACGCTATCAATACCTCCCCTCATCTCTAGACCCCCTCCAACCGCGTCGCGCGGCGCCAGGATCGCAATAAAACGTCAGACCGCCTGAGGTGCTCTGGATCAGCAATCACAGACAGACGCCCATCTTGTCCTATCCCCATCCCGCCCGCCGCCGTGTTTACCATCTCAACCACAACCACAACCACCACCCTACCTACCTACCTACCTACCTAGGTACCTAACCCACCAACGAACGGCCCTGGTCTGGACCTTGGGCTTTGGACACACGGAGGAAACCTGAACGTTTCGTTTCGTTTCGTTTCGTCTGTGCGGTCGAATAAATAGCGACGCTCCCCGGCAAAAAGCACAACGTTTGCTCTTGGACTTTTACCCGACGCATCTGCTTCTTTCTGCCTCTGCCTCTGTCTGCGCCGCCTCACCTAATCTCAAGGGCGGACCAATATCACATCACGGACCTGAACCCTGCATCCCTTGGTGCCCCGCCATCTAGCGACCTCATACCCAGGTCCCGACTACATAGGACGCAGCCCAGGACAGGTACCTTTTGACGACGACGCTGTTGAGGCATCAGTCAGTTGCTGGCCATCCCATCCCGTCGTCTTCCAGGATAGCTCTTACAGGCGCCATATTCTTCTCACCATCTCATCCATCGCGTCTCGACTCAGCTGCAGCCTGTACTGCACGTTGATCGTCATCGTCCTCCTCTTCTATTCTCGGTCGTGCAACCCCGCTATCTACTGTACCCAACCTAGGTCGCCGAACTAAAGCGACTGTTTCCATGCCGCCTGCGCATCTCGGTGCTCTTGAAACTCGTGGTGAGTGAGATATCTCTCCTCCGTCTTCTCCATCTTGCTTGTCGGCCTGCATCCCACCGTTCCATCCATCTGCAGTGCAGCTGGATCCATTTCTCCTCTCCTCCCGCCCTCTAGTTGCATCTGCCCAGATAATCCCCGACCAACCGTTCATCGTCAAGGCACGAATCGCCTTTGGCCCTTGGTGCCTACTGTGCCTACCCAAGCAAGCACGCATCATAGCCTACCCCCCTCCACTCCCTCCTTCTCTTCTTTGTTCTACCTCTCCATGTCATTTTCCCAACTCCATCACCAACTTTCTATCCACTATCGTCATCAGCAACAATAGCTTCATTGTTTCTATCACTTATCCCAAAAAACACCGAGCTCCTTGTCTGCAAACCGCTTTGTTGGCTGCACGGCAAAAAGCTAGATCCCGTTGCTGCCTCCCAACCCGGGCTTCTATTAACATTCGGGGACCACCACCAACCCACACTCTCACACCCTCTCCCCCCAAAAAAGCATCACTCTCACACATCCCATTCTCGCTCCGTCGCTGACTGGTCACCTCACCATTCCAAGAACAGCTACTGCTACTACTACAACCCTGAACACACGCTTGACACCGCCTGCCTTGTCTGCGCTCTCGGCTGCTCTCAATACGACTCAGACTCAGCCAGAGAGTCCCTCGACCGCTGCTCCGACCGCCGTCGTCTCCGTCCCCGCGCCGACAGCTGCTGCAAAGGACAGCGTCTCCAGATTGCTACTAATAGCACTGGACTGGGGCTAGCACCCGCCAGAAGTATCGTGGACCTTTTCGCCCGTGCGTTACGAAGTACCCCAAAGCCCAAGCGGCCAAGCCAACACCTCATTCGGTACCTTGGATCGAGGTACCAACACGCACCCAGTTACTACGCCTCAAGCCCTCCTCGCAGCCCCCAGCCCACTGAACTGAGTGGGTGGACGCTTGAGGCCCTGCGCTGCGCTGTGCACACTGCGCTTCTCTTCCCTTGCTGTCCCGCCATTTCATCCCCCTCCGACCCCGACAGCTCCCCCCCGACTCCGACTCACGACAACTCGCCCACAATCTTTCTGTGCTTCCCACGTCCTCCGACGTCGCATTCCGTCGTCGCCGTCGCCTTCGCCTTCGCCTTCTTGTTGAACTTTTCTACCTTTGAACTGCTTCACCCTTTGTGTCCTCTTATGGACTGCGGCCTCTAGCCACTCCTACCAGTTTCACTCTGATACTCTTCTGCCTGTGAGGTGAGTCAGGACTCTCACGTCTGAACCCCCGGCCTCCCGCCCGCCACTCTCCTTGCTGCGACCTCCGCGGCAGCGGGCATTCCATCTGTCCACTTCCCTTCGCCGAGCCACCGAACCGGCCTCCTTCACCTTCTCCCCCCGCTTTGCGCTCCGCGCTGCCTTTACCAGATGCTGACTCGAGTCTTTGAGTAGGCCTGTTTCAACCCTTCGCATTTACTCCCAACTGTCGCCCTTAACCGAACCGGCGCACGCCCACAATATTTCGCCCACTTCCCCCCTCCTCAAGCTAGGGCACAACATCCGATTCTACAACAGCGACACATCCAAAGGCAACACTATTGCCGTTGCCCACGATGGCCCAGCACGGCTTCAATCAATTTGGGAACAACCCCAACGGGGGTAGCATCGACCCTAACGACCTCGCCATGTCGGGCGGTTACTCTCCCTCCTTCAACAACAACTTCAACTCAAACTCGGGCAGCGGTGCCAACGGCTACTCGAGCGGTTCCGCCCTGTTTGGCGATGACGAGCTTCTTGATGGCCTTACCGGCCCTCCTGATAACCAGTCTGGAATGTCTGGCCAAGGCCAGGACTTTTCAGGACTCAACATGGGCTTCTCCCAGAGTGCCTTTTCCCACCGCAACTCCGGAATGGACCAGTCGCACATGAACGGCTACTCAAATACCCCCGACGGAGATCCCATTCAAAGCCCCTTCAACACAGGCTTCACCCAGTACCGCCAAATGCAAGGCCACTCTCTGGGCACCTCACTGCACTCGCCCTTGTCCTACTCGGGATCCCCTCTGGCCGGCGACATGAACGCTGACGCCAATGACCCCAACTACCTGAATGCCAAGGCCAGGGCCCGGATGAGCCAGCAAATGCAGCGAAAGACATCCAACAGCCGCAGCCCCATGTCTCCAATGACCCCCAAGACCGCGACTCTCCACGGAATGACAATCGGATCGCAAGAATCGCCAGGCTTCGGAGGTCAGGCCATGAAGTCGCCTAACGGCCAATGGATCAACACCCCCACCGGAAGCATTCCTGCCTCCTACAACTCGGGCTTCTCCTCTCCGATGCAGCCGGGCATGAACCAGATCAATGAGGTCATGATGAAGGGTGGAACCTCGATGCCCGCCAAGCTTGGTGTGGCTCCCAACACAGTCTCGTCGCAAGAGATGAAGAGGAAACGACGCCGAGAGTCTCACAACCTCGTGGAGCGTCGCCGACGAGACAACATCAATGAGAGGATACAGGACCTCAGCAGACTGGTTCCCACGCACCGTCTTGAGGATGAGAAGATCCGAAAGCTCATCCAGAACGGCACTCCCCTTTCACCCACGCTCACCGGCATTTCCAGCCCAACCCAAGCTACTTCGGGGCTCGCTGGACCGGGCGCACGGAGAGCCACTGGAAACACGGCTGGCAATATCACAACGGGCTTGCCCATCGAGGAGAAGGACAAGGGTCCCAACAAAGGTGATATTCTCAACGGCGCCGTCAGCTGGACTCGAGATCTTATGTGGATGCTTCATCTCAAGCTTCAACAGCAGGAGGAGATGATGAACACAATTGCCGAGCTTGGCGGTCATTTCCCTTTCGAGTTGACCGAGGATGAGCGACGCATGCAGACTGAACTAATGGATGCCATCTCCAAGAGTGAGAACGGTACCTTCTCTTACTCGCGGACAGCGGGATCTGGTCTGCGTGTGCCTCATCACACTGATTACCGAGGCGAGTCTCTCACTGGCCTGGGCGGAGGTGTCGACCCCGTCGGCCTCAGCCCGGATGACAATGCCGATCTGAACGACACCAACCAATTCTGGCATGACCCTGATGACAACGGCAGCGGCCAGGCCTCGATCAACTTTAAGGAGGAGGATGAGTACGACATGGATCTTACGCAGTAGATGGGAGGGTGGATGAGTTGAATACGTTTGATCCATTGTCTTGCTAGATCCTCAAGGATTCGTTATCTTGGCTCAGATTACAAGAGACCAAGAAGGTGGTCTATCCCTTTTGGCTTTACATCATGGCTTTCGGCGTTTGAGAATTATCATCATCACTGTCATCATTTTTACCCTGGCATCTCGCACTCTCTCAAGACTTGGTTTCGCGTGGCGGGCCTCGCTTCAAGGATATGCGACATTCTCTTGGTGTTTGGGCAGTGGGATTGTTTCTGGGTTACTTGTGGGTGCGCTTCTCACTCTTTGAGGAGCGGCCTCGGCGTGTCAAGGCGTGGGCTAAGGTATATAGGCTTATACAGCGCAGGGGCATATCCGGATCGTGTTTCTCGTTGTGCTCGCGGGGTTTGTTGCTTACTGGGTTATGTGTTTATGGGTAGTGCTTTAGGGGTTTTGTTCGTTTCTCTTTTGTCTCGATACCTTAAGGGATGGTCTCCTAGACTAGTTCTGGGATGGGTGGTGAAGGAGAGGCAACGCAAGGCCTGTCGTGTCTTTGGGTTAGGAATCTTCACTTCTCTCTACTCCTATCTTTTCTTCTGCTTCTTCTGCTTGAGATTTAATACGCCATTTGTGGTTCTCCCTCCAGGATCTACGGAGAGGCAATGGGAAAGTAAGGCCTGGTACTCGTCTGAGCGAGCTTTTTGGATGGGAGAATACTTGGCACCTTTGGGTTGCTGTATTTTTCGCAGTACTATACTTGTTTTATTGCTCTTTATGCCTAGATACCACAAGCGAGATATCTATCATTATATACGTCCCCATTCGTGGCTGCCGCCAAATGACGTGTGTTCAATGCATCACCAGTGACGGGTGCAAAGGAGATACTCGCTCATGGCCGTCAGCGTGTTCCAGACCAGTTTGCGCTTCATGTCTTCCTGCAAGGCGATGCGCTCGAGGGCGCAACGGCCGTCAAAATACTTGCACATGACTTGCCAACTATTGGCTAGCTTCTCGTCATTGAATCGGCGTGCAATGGCGGAAAGGTAGCGCGACTCCTTGCCAGTGGCCTTTTTGGCATCAAGGATGATGTGTGGTGTGAGGCCGGCAAGATGAGGATGGTCGTTGACTGAGGGGTGAGCCGTGACGATAGGCACGACCTTTCGGGCGTGGGCAGTAGCTTTTTCTGCAGCATCCCTCTGGGCCTTGGAGGCGATACGCTCCAGCCGGGCTTTCTCGGCGGCCTGCTCGGCGACGGTGGGGACATGGGAACCATCGGTTCCGGAGTGGTCTTCGGAGGACTCGGAGGTGCGGGGTGCCCCTGTAGCGGCAGTGGAGGAGCCGGATTTGGAATCGACATCGGCGGCGGCGCGGATCTCCTCAGCCTCCATCTCATACTCAACCTCGTAGAGGATCTCAGGCCAGACTACAACATAGGCAAAAGTGCAGAGTTGGGTAACCCAGCCACGGCGCATGAGCCAGGCCAGCATGAGGAGGTAGGTGGGCCGGTGGGCCTTGCTTGGGGAGAATTGTTTATAGGGACGAGGAGTCTGGGAGAGCTCGGCGAGGAAGTTGGGGAGGGGCGGAGCAAGAGGGAATGCCCGCTGCCACTCGAGGGTATCGAGGGAGAGGCGTGAGAGATCACAGTTTGGTGAGAGGATGTACTGGTCCTTGGCGTGTAGAGGGGGGATTGCGATGGCTCGGCGCCAAAAGATGAAATGCTGTGCATATTTACGAACTTGGCCCAGGGTGAGGATATTGCTCTGGCCGACTTGATAGAAACTGCAAACCAGTGTAAGATATAAGAACGTGCTTGGGGGTTGATGAACACTTACGATTGTGTAGGTTTAGATAACCGCACAAACTCGACTACCGAAGCCGTTGTCGGATCTGGGTCGGCCTGAAGCTCAGAAATGATCTTCTTCTCATCATCGGTAAGTAATAGTGCGAAATTACGGTCCAGGAAACCGGGCTCTTCAAGGGCATCCTGGCTGATAAAGGTGTTTGCCGTGGTGAGCCATAGACCACGCTGTGTCCCTTCTTCGCCTTGGGGAAGATCATCGATGTAGAATGGGACAGGGATCTGAACCGAGGGGGTAAGGGCACCAGCTGCAGTATCTAGATGGAGAGCTGCAATCTTGTTCTGCGATACTGCCTCGTAGATGTCGTGCATGGCAGCAGCTAGGGATGAGCTCTGTATGATTTCCCTCCATAGTACGCTCATCTTTTTGCCTATAAGCCATATTAATTCAGATATTTTCGAGTTGAGACCATGGTAGACTTACGCTCTTCACGTGCCTTATCCTTGGCAACGAGAATTCGCTTTGATTCCTTCCAGACAAACTCACTATGCTGCTGGCTGTACTTAAAAACCTTGCTAACTTTTTTGATGATGTGGTCGTAGAGGGTTTCAACAACGTCTTTGACCTCATTACTGCTGGGGTTGAGGATAAAGACGAGGTTAAACATGGTCATGGAGCTGCGCTTCTCATCGTCTTTGTCTTTGCCCTCTTCCTTCTTGACCTCCTTCTCCTCAACGGGCTGCTCTGGTGCTTTCCCAGGAGCCAAGGGGTCAGGTTCATGAGGGGCAGCAGGGTCATCTGTGTAGGTGGAGAGCTTCTTGGAGCGAGCCGTCTTCTTGGGCTTCTTCCACTTTCCATTCTCAGGGACGTGGATGGGATAGGAGACGCAGTAGAGGGGATCCAGGGACAACTGGAAGAGGCGCTTATGATAGGGGCGAGCGGGTGTCAAAATACCAGCGAGATCACGGGCGGGGAAGCCAGCAACGCGCTCCCAGGGGACAATCTGGGTGCCAGACTCGGTGACAAAGTGGTCATCCGGGTTGCGGGCCTGCTTGGGCAGAGAGGCGTCATCGTCGGCGACGTCCTGGTAGCCCTGCTGGGAGAGGCGCTCGAGGATGATGTCCTCGAGCTCGGCGCCGGGGGCGGGGCCGGAGCCGGAGACGGGTTGGACATGGGCAGGGTAGTGGAAGACGAAGGCCGGGCCGTCGCGGGAGCGGTTGACGACGAGGGCGACGGCGAGAAAGTTGTCGCTGGTGACGCTGGGCACGGCCATGGCTGGCGCGGGTCACATGATAAGGGGCCAATGGATGGATACAGTATACCGCTGGTCTAGAGGGGTAGACCTGATAAGAAGAAAAACATGTGCCGTCTGCCTTTGTTTGCGATCCCGTATACTGCCCCCTCAAATCTTATGAGGTTGGTCGCGATGGCTCGTCCAATGATGGCGACTGTGGAGATTGAGATGAGAGTGAGATTGAGACCTGAGCCTCAAGAGCGCCACTCTCGTGAGGGTGGGGGGGAGGCTAGAATGTGGCGTCATGGGTTAGTCGAGTCGAGGCATGGCATTCCTTTCTTTGTAGGGGCCCAAATCAGTCAGTGCACACTCAGGTCGGTGCGCACTTGCATCCGTAGGGCCAACAGAGGGTCCTTTGATCCTAGCGGCAGGCGGTCAAGGGGAAAAAAAGGACGAGATGGATCTTTTGGAGTCTTGATCCTCCAGGTCGCTGGACTGATCGTCTAGCGGGGGGCGTCTTGCTGTCACCCACAGAGTTTTAGGGGAGGACGATAGTTAGGTAGGTAGTGGATGAGGAGAGACAATCAGTGCCAGTGCTCCAGGTAAAGTCGGTGTGTAGAATAGGCAATCGACAATCAAAAAAAGTTAGATTGGTTGTTGGCGTGTCATTTTCCACAACCAATTTCTTTGTGCCGTGACATTTTTTAATAAGGGGCAATGCTGCTATTGTCAGTGGCAAGGGACTTGCGAGTAATTCTGACAGCTGAAGACGCCCAACAGAATCGTTCCCAACACAATTTGTTTTTCTCGGTCCATACTGGATATTCGTCGTCTTACAGGCCGGGGGTGCAGTTGGGTGCAGTCAGGTGCAGGCCGCAAGGTGCACTGTCGTTAATTTCACTCGGAAGAGGACCCAGCTCGTAAATCAGGGTCCATTTACCTACCACTTAAGTTACCTAGACGGTATGCGCATACGGACGCATCCGATCCGATCCATCCATCCATACCCATCCATACGCGCAAAATAATTACAGGTGTCCTCTTAAAAAAGGCAGCCACTAATCGAGGACATGTGATTGTGGACAGGAGAGGAGAGGATGGGACGGACGGCCAAGAAGGAAGTGTTAGGCAGACAGACAGACCAGACAGACAGACAGACAGGCACTAATAGAAGGAGCCATTGGAGTCCATCAAGTCAAGAATCAAACCCCTATTAATGCCCATTTATCCATCCGATCCCATTTTCACTCTCTCCATCCCATCCCCATCCTTCCCCGGTTATTTTTATCCATCAGGTGTCGATTTCCCCCACGGAGAGAGCACATCCAGAATTCTCTTCATCCATCAACTGAGGGTTACAAAACAAAACATCAACTGACGCGTACCTTGGCAAGGAGAGTTTAAAGTAGCACACAACATCCTGCTTGCCTACCTACCTCACCTCACCCACCAGAAAGGATCCAATACGAGAAAACTTGACTCTTGCAACAGCAGCGGCACAACGTTCAACAACGTCCAACCTAACAAAGGGTCCCCCCCCCCATCAAGTGACACGCGACCTGACCCATCTATCTAACTACGTTGGATAAAAATTTGCCAGATCCGAACCCGAACTTGTGGCGGACAACGGCCTCCTCTCGTCTCCTTCTTCACATGGTCTCGGCCGCCCATTTCACTGGCCCACTCGCTCTCTTCTTCGCCCACAAAACCACCGCCCGTTTCCCTTGTTCCCGATCCCGTTTCGCGCTTTCGTCCATCTCTCGACTGGAAGGGTAACAGGTCGTGTGCTTCTCCCCAACCTCATCCCGCGACCCCCGTTCATCTTCCGCCGTCTCCGTCTCCGTCTCCGCCATCGCTGTCATCTTGGTCGTTGTCGTCGCATATCGACATCCGCATTCTCGGCCCTCCCCGAATTCTCCGCTCCCCGGCCGCTGTCACCCCTCCCGTTCTCCCCCCTCCTCCCCTCCCTTCAGCTCCGTTGTCGAGTCTTGGTTTCCCTCCGGCGCCCCCTTTCTCCACCGTCAGTCACCACCGTCGCCGGCCGTCCTTTCCTGGTCTTGTCCCGCCTCCGGATCCCGCCCCTGAACTGAAACCCCTGGGACATCACCACCTGAGCACCTCTCATCATCGGAACATCAATCCTCATCGCTTCTAACATCCCCTTCATCTTGGTCATCACTTCTGGTCGCATCGTCATCTCGCGACCCGCTGTTGCTTAGCTTCATCTCTTTTTCTCGCTCGTCGACGCTTGTCTCTGCTCTCGCGTGACCATGACGGCTTCACCGCCCAACGTCGAGTTTGGCCATGTGCCTTTCCTTGACCTGGCCTACGACAATAATGACTCTGATAACTCGGCACGAAAACTCATCCTGACCCTCATGCCCGACTGGGCAAGCGAGGACTCCAACGTTGACTTTGTGCGCTTTACTGATGGCATCACCAACACCCTGCTCAAGGCCGTCAACCGCCGTCCTGGCATGTCCAAACTCGACGTTGACCGGGACTCCATCCTGCTTCGCGCCTATGGTCATGGAACTGCCATCCTCATCGACCGTGAGCGTGAGGCCGAGAACCATGAGCTGCTCATGAGGCACGGCCTCGCCACGCAGCTGCTCGCCCGCTTCAAGAATGGTATGCTGTACCGCTACATCCTGGGCACAGCTGCCCGTGCCCAGGACCTCAGTGACCCTCTCATCCTGACTGCCATTGCCCGACGTCTTGCCCAGTGGCATGCCACGGTACCTTGCCTGGCAGATCCCAACCACGCCCGCGACGATAGGCACGTCAACGGCACCGCCAACACCAACGGAGCCTCCAACGGCCATGTCAACGGCAACGGCCTTGGCCATGCTAACGGCCTTGGCCATGCTAACGGCCACGTAAACGGCAACGGAACCAAGGCCCGGCAGGACATGATTGACAACGCCGCTCCGGGGAAGCCCCCGCCCAACATGTGGACGATCATGCAAAAGTGGATCTTTGCCCTGCCGACCGACACGGATGCTCAGCGCGAGAGGCAAGCCTTGCTTCAGCAGGAGCTGGAGGGCATGATCAAGAAGTTGAGCCAGCGTCCTGGCCTTGGCAAGAACGGGGTAAGTTGCGAAGCGCCTGATCCCAGGGGTTAACAGATTGGCTAATTAAAGTAAAAAATGCAGCTCGTCTTTGCGCATTGCGATTTGCTATGCGCAAACGTCATCATCCACCGAGACGGGGATGCGGCGCCTACTGTCGACTTTATCGACTATGAGTATGCCACTCCTTCGCCCGCAGCGTTTGATGTGGCCAACCACTTTGCCGAGTGGGCCGGATATGACTGTGACTACTCGGCAGTGCCCAGACAAGACCAGCGGCTAGCATTTGTGAAGGAGTACATCAATGCGTACTTTTCCTTGACCGGCGAGGACGTCGACGAGGAGGCCGAGGTGCGCAAGCTCATGGACGAGGTCGACGCATACCGAGGTGTGCCGGGATTCTACTGGGGCATCTGGTCCTCGATCCAGGCCGTCATTTCCAAGATTGACTTTGATTACGCTCAGTACGCCGAGCTCCGGCTGGGTGAGTACTGGGCGTACAAGGCGGAGGATGACGGCAGCCGGAAGGCTGCGGGTGAAGAGATGCCACTAAGAGAGAAGACGTGGTGGAGCAACAACGAATAAGACGATGGACGAGGACTCGCGAGAGACGACGCAGTCGCGAGATGACCACAGGGACCGAATAAGTTATGGAAATTCGCTACTGTAATTCAGTAAGCGAGAGGGTAATAGAGCGGTCAATATGGGTGACAGGGTGAGTGAGCAGGAGTGTGGAAACAGGATACAATGGGAAACGGTTACAGGGAGGGCGTTTTTTTTCCTTTTACTCGGTTCGGGTTTCTCATTTCTTCAGCAGGCGGCCTCGTTGTTCCCCTTCTTATCAACCCTTTCCTCATCTTCTCCGCCTCATACCTCCCTCCCTCCACGCCTTTGTCCCTGGTGTGGTGACGAGCAACAGCCCTACTGCCCTCTCTGCTCTTATTTGGTCTGGGTCAGTTTTTTTCGTTTCTTTTCTTTTCTGTTCATGTTTGCGTCTATTGGGTCATGATGATACAAAAAAAGAAAGCTCAACAGCAGGTTATGGAATGGCACATCGAGGGGGAAAGCCATTCAACATGAGCTACAGCTACGACATGCAAACATGCGGGCATGCCATGAACGAGTTGTCTTGTTTACGCAAACACTGAGTACCATGGGAAAGTAGACTCGGGTATATACACTACTTATTATCTCTAATACATATTGATTTGATTGCCGAGAGGAGACGAGACGAGTGGATTGGATGACTGTCGGTTGACGAGCTGAAAGCACGAAGAGTCGCCCGACGAGTGCCAGTTTGCAGGATGGCTACTACATAGGTTCCTCTGGATGCATGGATTCATCAACCACAGCAGAATTGGCCAACCACGACTTGTATCACTCTCAATTGCAAGCAAGAGAAGCAAGCAGCCTGCGTCCATCACACCCACACGACCAACCGGGGCTTGGTCCGAGGTTGGCTAGAGCTTCTACAGACGTGTCTGTGGCTTGTGGGAGGGCGAGGGACGTGGCTGGCTCGGTCCGTAGGTTGGTGTTGCATCAAGCTGGGGCACCCGGCCGACGTAATGCAGCCCGCCGGGCTGGGAAGACGGGACCATTGATCTTCCTGTTTGGGGATGGGCGATGCAGGATTTTCCTCTTCTCCCTTGCTTCCTTTAGAATCGTGGGTGGTCATCGAGATTGCTTTACTTGCTCCGAAGAGGTTCGGGATATTATAGCCAAAGACACGTACATGGTTTACGCATGTATGTAGGTGCTCTTAGCTCTTGATGCAGGCAGCGTTGCGCAAGGGCTGGCCTCTTTAGCCTCGCACCTCGAACAAAACGAGATGAGGAAGGGTCGACCGGGATTTCGGTGGCTTTCGACCGCGCGGTGAAGAAGCGGGGATGGCCAAAGCGCAACGGTTCTGAGGCAGGTGCCAGGGCCGGCGGAGTGCAGGGCCACGAGGGTAGCGGCTGCCCACTACGTGCTCTGTCAAGGGTTCTGTCGTTCCCGCCCCTCCCATTGGTCGAGGTCGCCGGTTTCAAACTCTCTGTTCCAGCAGGGAAGGAGCGCGGTCCTTTTTCGTCCCCATCCACGCTCCTTCCATCCCAAGTCCAAGCTCGGTGGCCCCCTCCCGTTCTGACAACCTCCATCTAAGCTCCATACAATTTGATCCATGGGAAAGAGCAGGGCAGGGTTACCTTTTTCCCTCACCTCCAGCTCCTTCCCGGGCTCAACCATGGACTTGGGTTTGATTTGTCCCGTCGGCTGGTACAGTAGGCATCTTCTACTCTGCCCTTTTTGCCTCATCTCGGCAAAAACCACACCCCCAAGGATCCCATTATCCCATACATGATCCAACCAAATTTCCGCTGATCTCGCAACGTCGCAGCCGATCATCCACATGCAGGGAAAGACCGTGTCGTTGGAAGACGGACACAGACAGAAGCACGCTACGAGCTCCAAGTTGCAGTAGCGCCCACGGGCAGGGGCTTCAAGCAGCGCAACCTACGCAAGGCAAGACAAGACAAGACCTGGTGGCACCGGTCAGACGCCGCCGTTGCTGCTGGCGCGGCCCTTTGCTGTCACTGTTCACGCGCTGTTGCTCCGGCTTTTGAATCTGGGTTTGCTTAGACGCGTCTGCAGTGACAGACTAGATGACCCCGAAGGTTTCGGCCGGAACTTTTCGAGTCCTCTTTTTTCTTCTGATCCCACATTGTCCCAGCCGCCAGCCAACTAACTAACCTCTCTCTCCCCTTCCCTTGAGGACAATCCAATCTTACGCCCAGAGGTCTTTGCCGGCTTCCTTGCCAAAGGGTTCCATCTCTTACCGCCAGACCGGGCCCCACTGGGAAAACCCTCAGCAAGTCGAGAGAGAGAGATTGAGGGCCGAGCGCGTGCTGAAGCTGTCCACGTTGCGGCGAGACATGGCGGCGAGACTTGACAGGCAGGAAGGGGAAAAAGAAGCAATATCAAACACCGGCCCAGCAGAATGCACTAGGGACCAACAATGCACCGGGAAACATGAACCCCAAGCCACGGCAACGGCTCAAGCTACCACCACCACACACGCCCACGCTCCGCCTTGTCGGTCCAGTTACCGTTCCTGCAGGCTCTAAAGAGGCGACCCAGGCAAGGCAAATGTAGCAGACGAGACGGCACGGCGGTGCCAAACGGCGCTCAGCTCTCACCCTCCTCCCGGCTACCTTGGCCACCTTCCGTGACAGGGTTACGGCCGAGACGGGGCTAATACCCCGACGAGGCTACCATGACAGGGTCTCTTGTGACGGAGCCTGCGGGCGAGGGGGGGGCGCGAGCTGGGCAAGCAGGGCGAACGGGACGAACAGCTCGCGCAAGCAGGGTTGGTGTTGGGGTGCGGTGCGGTGCAGTGCTCCATGACTGTTGCGTTGCTGGAATCGTGCTCATGCCTGGCTTGACCTGACTGGACTGAACTCGTGGCTCTGACCAGGACCCGGTTGGTGGGTGGCTCCCCGCTGTCTGTCATTGGGATTAAGGCCCTTGGAGACCTCGACAGAGGATGACATGGCTTGGGATCCGCACTGCCTGTGAACGCAGTCAGCGGCGGGCAACATACTGTGTCAACGGCGGCCAAGAAACACGGCCTCTCTCTTTCTCTTATGCTATGCTCACCCTGCCCTGCCCTGCCCTGTCTGTTCTGCCTGCCCTGCCGCCGATGATGGCCGATGATGGATGGATGGCCAGACAGACAGACGAGAGGATAGGATAGGACAGGACAGGACAGGACAACTCCTGCGCACGAATCCAATGTCAATGCCAATGTGCTGTACCCTGCCTGCGGTCCCCTTGCAACTCTGCGGTTTATACCTGGTCGGACGGGGGCCTCCAGACGGATCCAGGCCCAGAGACCGCACCGCATCGTTGTCGGCACTATCTCCAAATCTGCCGCGACGGGGGAGCTCTGCCCCACCTTGCTCACTCTTTGCCCTCACTCCCTCGCTGATTCTCTCACACATGGCCGGGGCCACGGGGGGCCCAGCACAATGTCGTGCGCTCGTGCCCTCTGATAAATCTTGGCTCGTTCATTCGCCTTGATTTTTAGCATCTCCACGAGAGAGAGCCTCCGGATTCAATCCTGATATTGCTCGTCCGGGGGGCCGCCGATTCTTCCTCTCACTCACCCTCGCCCTCGCAGTGCAGTGCTGGCCAGTACAGTACTGTCCTGTGTGTGTGTGTGTTTTGTACTTGCAGTACATACACCTCCTCCCGTCTCCTTGATCGGCCGACGGCTGCCCGCCTTCTGTTGTGTACCAGACCGGCGACAAATGGCTACTGGCAGACTCTCGCAGTAACCAGCCAGCGAACTCGTCGCCGAACGAACCAAGGGGGGGAACGAAACGACCAGCCATGCTCACCAGTTCAAGACAACCCAACAGGACAGCATTGAAAAGTCGAGCCGGGACGAGATGAGATGATCTGGTCCAGAGATGAGCCGGGATGACTGCACTCCGCGGGGCCTATCCGACCCGGAGTCCCATCTTGATCTTGCCGCCGCCCATCGCCAGCAACCTCAGCATCAGCATCAGGTCGATCTTGACGCCGGCCCGAGGCCAGTCGCACCAACTTCAGCACACCAAGGTCAACATGTCACTCTCAATGCCGCTCTCGAGGTTGACATGTTGCGGCACAAACTTCGCGCTCTCGAGACTATTGTCGAACGTCACGGTGTGTTTCGTCCCGCCTTCCTTGTGCCTACCTACCTACCTACCTACCGTCAGCATTGGCGCTTTTTCCCGGCATCTCCTCTCCTGCTACGGCAAATCCTTTGGCGCATATCCTAATCATGGTTTCTCCGCGTAGGCATCGCGTCACGCATTCCCTGTCTCTCTGAAGCTGAAGAGGCGCGGGCGCTCCAGTATCGTTGCGAGTGCCTCGAAGCCGCCTGCATACAACAAAGTGAGTGGGCAACTAGAGTTTATTTCTCGAGCTCTCGTTCGAGTCTAGTTCCGAGGATGGGCGAGACTAACAGCATAGACATGGACGTCGCTAGTATCTTGACAAACTCACCGCCAGTCCCTTTGCCACCTGGATACTCTTCATGGCTTGAACATCACTTTACACACAATGACCGAGTAACTCACACCTCGGTTTCACAGGGCTCTGCGTCAACCCTCGACAGGTTGAAGGCAGCGCCGTTTAAATGCTGGCACGATCAGTGCATACACTATGTCTACGGCTTCTCAACTCAGCTGGACCGTGACAACCATCTTCGACTCCACTCAAACAACACAACTCTAGGCGACTCGGAACTGTTTAGAAAACCCGGGGGTTCCTTGCGGTCTAACGAACGACGACCAGACAACAGTAGTGTCCCCTTGCCGAGGGACCGATTACCACCTATTCAACCACCGACGACACTCGTGACGACTAACCTACCTCCTCTTCCCTTCCCAACCCCTTCTACGGCTTCGTCAAGAAGAGAATCTGGCCTTGGCTTCACATTTCCGGATCCTAAACCTACATTACCGCGAACTAGCACTGGCGGGGAATCCGTTCCTGACCCTCAACTACCTCCGTTGAAACGAGCTCGTGTTGGACATCATCGGCTACAATCGATTGGGGAACTCAACCTTTTACGCAACAACGAACCGTGTCTCCGATGCCGAGCTTCCAATAGCCAAGTAGGTTCCCTTGACTACTTTGCTAGTTTTGCAAGCTCATGTCATCTCTAGTGCGATGCGAACCACCCTTGCTCATGCTGCGTGGGAGCGCCATCATCCGAATCAGAGGCACATTGGCGTGTTCTAGGCTGTTACCGAGGGCCGGTCACTTCGCTGACCGATGTTCTACTCCAAGGTACGGGGTTTCTAGAAGGGGTAAAGCTATCTGTTTTTAACTAGTCACTTGCAGGATCTTTTGCTTGGACGCAGCCCCAAACGCCTATCACACCATCCGATCCACGACGGGGGAGCATTAACGACCTTATCCTAGCTCAGAATCCGACCCTGGTTACGGCACCGAGACCTGTTTCTTGGAGATTTGACTTTCAGGATGCGTTTTGGTGGCAAGATGGCGAGTTGGACCTGGACGATCGTTCTCCTCGGACTATTCAACCAAATTTTCACGATCCAGCAACCATGCCTCCCGCTTTGCGCCTCATCGAGTCCAGTCCAAGTTTCCGCGGCGCTGCCTTCGATCTTCTCGAGCTCCTGGCGATCAGTGGTCAGCTCTCTACGTCACGAGAGGAGGAAAAGGTGAAGCACTCGGCACTCTTTCGGGCAAAACAGTTACTTCGAGAAGTCTTGTTCTACGATGCATCGCAACCGAACCCAACTATCCAGGGCGAGAACCTTCCTCCCCGACCTCCGATCGAAAGTGGTCCTTCGGTGGAACGAAATCAGCTTCTCAGGGAATGCACGCGACGCTTTCTGGTCTCGTTTGACTTTGCTACCTCGAACCCGGCAGCCATGGGCATAAAACAGTGGCTTGGGGTTTTCATCTCGCTTTGCATATTCAGCGCCGTGGAGAGGATCTTGGTTGATATTGCGCGCTCCTCTAAAGTCAACAGTCAAAGGGCTGGTGTGCCTGCAGTGCCAGCGGAACCCTCTGATCAAGTTGCCCGAACTGTTTACCAGGTTCTAGTATCCCTATTCTCGAACTCGAGCGACGCTTTGTCGACCAACGCGAAGCTGGAAGAACCGCTTATCCACCACATAGCACGTGTTGTTCGCCGCGAAACATGGCTACCGAAGCACATCTTTTCGAGTTTCGACTTCCTCCTCAAGCTTGGAACCGGCGAATCCCCGAGCTATGGGTTCAATGGATTTTTTATGCCTGCCAGGCGATACTCGGGGCCTTCAGGATCTGGTCTTTTACCCCCAGCTCAGCTAGAGCCTCCATCCAGACAAGTCTTCCCAACCTCGACGCCGTTTATAGGTCCCTCAGGCTCGGGCCTACACTACGTTCCGCTTGGGTCGAGGCCGGAGTTGCATCCTCCGGGGCAGTTTGTGCCGCCGGTTGAAGTGCCAGGGCGGGCGCGCAGACATACAGTGGGGGACGATATATCACCAACTACCGAATCGCGACGACCGTCTGGAGAGCCAATATCACCCTCGAGGCTCAGATCCTCTTCTCGCCGAACATCTTTACGGCGCGTGTACTGCGACAAGTGCAACGAACATCCTGACGGGTTCCGAGGTGATCACGAGCTTCGACGACATATGGACGCTAAACATTCGGCCACGGTCAAACGATGGGTCTGCAGAGAACCCAAGAACCCTATACCTTCGTCACCACAGCCAATCATTCCCTTGTCACGTTGCAAAGCATGTCTGGCACAAAAGCGCTACGGCGCATACTACAACGCGGCAGCGCATCTTCGTCGTGCCCACTTTAGACCGCATCGAGTTGGTAAAGCTAGTGGCGATTGGCCATCCATGAGCGTCTTGAAGGACTGGATGCGCGAAGTACGCCAATCTGTGGATGTTACCGAGGAACACATATCTAGTGGGGAGGATGAAATGGACGAGTTCCAGACCCCTATTGACTACAGAGACTCTGTCTCTCAACGGGCATCGCTAGCCCCTGAAGCGCAGCTACAGACGGCAGCAGTCTTGGGACCACGAGTCTCGACATCTGTTGAACCATCGATGCCGATCGAACGAGCCAGCCCGTCTCGACGACCTACCGAAAACAGGACCAAGTGTCCTCATCCAGACTGCGGGCGCGAGTTTCGTGACCTCGCCTCCCACATGCTCACACACCAGGAAGAACGACCCGAGAAGTGCCCTATCGTAACATGCGAATACCATACAAAAGGATTTGCGCGCAAGTACGACAAGAATCGGCATGCCTTGACACACTATCGCGGTTCCATGGTCTGCCCCTTTTGCCCCGGTGTCGGCAGCCCCTTCGAGAAGGTCTTTACACGGGCTGACGTCTTCAAACGACACCTGACTGCTGCCCACCAAGTTGACCAGACGGGTCACAGTAGTGGTCATCGATTACCCAGCGGCGAGGATCCAGCCGGGACGAAAGCGAGGTGTTCGATTTGCAAGATTGGCTTCGGAACGGCACAAGACTTCTATGAACATCTTGACGACTGTGTCTTGAGCGTTATTGTGCCATCCTCCAGTACATCAGGTCAACAGGGACAGGGTCGACCGCAGTCACGACAGCAATAACAGCATCATATACGAAAATAGGTTGCAGACTAAAAAAAGGCAACCGTTGAGGAATAGAGAGAGGCAGGCACTGGGATCAAGGCCACGGTTTTGGCCGCCGCCTCCTTACTCTTCCGAGGAAACGGGGCAGTGAACGGAGTGGACGACGACGATTTACTTTTTTTGTTTTATTTGTTTATACACGCACACACACACACACATGAGGATCATAAAGACAAAGTGCCTGGCGCACTGACAACGGGATTTGGATTCTAGATACCATGGAAACTTTTTGGCCAACAACGGCCGCTCTTGATTATTTCTTCTTTCTTCTTCAGTTGTAAGATTACCTATTTACATATGTATATCCATCCATAGTTGGGCATTAAGTGTGTTTGAATTTAACGAATCATGGCTCTTTCAGAGCACATCACTTCACTTGAACATCACCAGAGTCAAAGAGACGACACGTGTCATTTCATTTTTGATGTATTAACTCGAACTCAACCATAGTATCTATACTCGTGGTATCTTTTCAACTCTAACACCACCTGCAACGTACTCGTAACATGTATGCCAAGCCCCTTTTGGGCAAAAAACAAAGAAAAACAAGAAAACAATGTTGTTCGCAATCAACGCCAATGCCATGCTAAAGACCACTCGCTACCCCGAATATGCGTATATGTATATGTGAGATTTGATGTTTTGTGGAGGAATGAATGGTATCAATAGAGAGAAGAGGAGAGCAGAGGAGGGAGTTTATTTGGAGCTAGAGTCCTCAGAAGGCAGAGCCGTCTTTTCGTTGATGGAGTCGTCCACCATCAGGGAGTTGTCGCGGCGACCAATGTTCTTGGGGGCGGAACGCTTGAAGAATTCGTGAATCTCGGGGGAGAACTCGCCATCGTCAGGCATCTCAGCACCCTCAGTGTCCTTGGGACCGCGGCTGGCCTGAACAAGCTCCCACTCGGCGCGCATGTCGGCGATCTTGGCACGCCAGTCGGCCTCGGGGTCGTAGGGCTTGGCAAGGCCACGCATGCGCTCCCAGAGAGACAGATGGGCGGGGTTGACGGCGACACCATGGTACTCGCTCTCCTTGCCCTCGATGATGTAGTGCCAGCGGCGCTCCTGCTCCTTGAGGTCGAGACCGGTGGTGTCGGGGAGCCAGATCCAGGTGAGGAGCATACCAGCGAGACCGAACCAGGGGACGACGTAGAACTTGGTCTGATCATCGATGTAGTTGTAGAGGACCGAGGCGAGGAGGGCACCAGACTTGCCGATGCAGGCGGAGAAGCCGTGGGCGGTGGCACGGATGGGAGTGGGGAACACCTCACCGGCAACGAGGAAGGTGACCGAGTTGGGGCCGAACTGGTTGAAGAAGGACGAGATAAAGTACATGGCCTGGAAGGCGTGGATGCCAGCAGGGCTCGTGTAGTAGTCGTACTTGAAGGCGGGGATGACGAACATGAGGAAGCACATGAGGAAGCCAACCTGTTGCATGTTCTTGCGGCCGTACATCTTGTTGTCGATGAGGAGCGAGGCAAGGTAGTATCCGGCCATGGAAACAGTGATGTTGACCAGGTTCCAAGTCCAGGTGGTGAAGATGGTGTGGTTGGAGCCAGAGATGACGTTGATGAACTGAGACTGGAAGAGCTTGTTGCCGTAGAAGAAGACATCGTTGCAGAACCAAGTGCCAGCAGTGGCAAAGAGACGACCACCGAAGTGAGTGAAGCAGTATCGGAGGGCGTTCAGGTCATAGCCGGTAACGTTGGATCGCTTCTTGGCCTCAGAGAGCTGCTTGGAGGCGTTGGGCATGCGGTAGGTACGGTAGTATAGAAGCCAGAGAGTGCCGATGGCGGGGAAGGCGAAGGAGAGACGGAAGGTGTACTGAGCAGCAGAGGTTGTGTAAGGGGGTGAGCTCTGACCCTTGTTGAAGATGGCAAGGAGGACAATGAGGACGACCTGGTTGACGAATTGACCCCAACCCTGCATCAGGAAGGCAGTGGTGACACGACGACCACGGTGCAGACGATCCTCGCGAGTAGAGAGCTTACCATCGGTGGAAGCACCCTCAAGGGACGATGTAGCAGTGATGGGATACTCACCACCGACACCGAAACCGTAGAAGAAGAGAGACCAGGCATAGCAGATGACCCAGCCCTGAAGGGTGAGGCCCCAGCTAGCAGTGAGCATGAGAAGACCGATGAACATGATGGCAGCATCCTGGATGAGACCCCAGCGTCGGCCGACCCAGTCACCCATGACCTGAAAGTAAGTTAGTATCAATTGGAAGTGTAAACATGAGTGAGTAGGGGAAACTTACACCAACAACAGCTTGGCCAACCATGATACCGATAATCTCGAGGTAGGTGACACTGGCAATCCAGTTGTGAGAGCACTCGGTGGCCTTCTCCTTGTTCCAGCACTGAGGCCAGGCAGCCTTGAAGAGAGGCTCAAGGTTGCCAATGGAGAAGAGGACGTAACCCTCGAGACCGAGACCAGCACCAGGAATGACTGCATGGCGGAAATACCAAGAGAGGGGGGAGAGAGGGTCCTCCTTGAACATGCTCCAGGCGGACCTAGCCTCCTCGCCAGCAGCTTGCTTGTCAATCTTGTGGACGAAGCTCATGCGCTGGGACAGAGGCAGATCGGCCCAGTAAACACCGTCCTCATTGTATGAGTCGTCAGGACGGGTAACATGGCTAAAGATGCGGCGCTCATCGGCGGTGCCATGAGCAATGGGCTCGTCCGGATCGTCGCTGTCTGGAGGACCGTGGGGCACGGGAATCTCGCCAGGGATGGTGGCGGCTTCGTGGCGGGTGTGAACCATTGTGGTAAAAAGGCTTGATGTGCCTATGACTGAGTGTGTGTGGGCGATTGGCGAAGCTCAATGAGAGTGATCTCTTGGCGGTGGTGGGTTGTGGCTGTTTATATATGGATGTATAAGTGAGAGAGGTGTTGGAGTCCGAAAACGGAAACACCAAAAGAGGAAGTGATGAGAGGCGAATTGGAAGAATCAATTCTCGGCAGATCAAGGTCAAATCAAGGACTCGATGCCTCTGCTTGTCATGTGTTGTTCTCTGGAGAAGAAACGAGAAACAAGCTGTGAATTGGGGCGAGGAAGGGCAGTATTTGAAGCAGAACCTTGGGCGGCGTCGAGTGCGCCTGGAGCATCTCCATGCTCCAGACGTCGGTCAAACATGGTGAGAGAGTGTGAGCCAGTAAGAATGCGTAAATTAACCTCGTGGGAGAACGTGTGGACGAAAGTCGATCTCTGGGGTCGAAAGCTTGGGTGTGAGAAGATGGAAAAAGGGAAGGGGGGGCGTGTGGGAAAGATTCCCGTGTTTCCATGACCGTGGCCGCGCACATCGCCGCCTCGCCTTCAGGGACCGAAGCTTGGACGGCGGGAGAAAGAAAAAAAAAAGCGGATCTGACTAAAAGAGAGCGGAAGGAAAAAAAAACGAGCGAGCCAGGGATGATGGAGGGACGGACGTGGGTTGCTGCACGAGAGGGACAAAAAAAAGAGACAAGAGAGTGGGATGGATGGTTGGTTGGTGTTGAGAAAGCTACAGGAAGGGATTGGCGGATGGGTCCTTCCCACCCTGGTCCCTCGCTCCTCCCTCCATCGAACGCCGAGAGATCCAGGCTAGATCCTGACAGGACAAGACAAGGCAAGGCAGCCCACGGCAATGAGCGAGCGACGTGATGGACGATGAGACTCCCCAAAAGACAGACCGAAGAGCGGGATGATGGAAACCTTCACGGGAAGACGGTGCCGAGTCTCTATCTTTCATGTCAGATCCTAACGTTATTATCCCCTTAGACAGGCAGTTGCCTCGGTCTGCAAGGTACGTAGAGTTTTTTCAAGAGTCATGACGGCTGAAAACACTGCCAGAGGCAAGAGCAGCGCAAAAAGTCAAGTAACAGTACGTGCCGTAATGACGTCGGATCTGTTAGCCACTAGCACGTGTGGCTACGGGGATGGCTAACAGGCTGGATGTCTTGGCGTCCAGGCCGGGCAATTGGGCACGCGACTGCGAAAACTCGGGTAGGACGGCACATCTCGACAGTCAAGGACCCGCAGGAACCATTCGGCCGACTCCGTTTCCTGGAAGATCATTGCTCGAAAAACATGCCATGGGCATTGAGATCCGTCACTCAACAGACCTAGACCAGGGAGGGTGACCCTCTTTATTCCTCTAGAGTAACCATTCGGATGCCCGAGTCTGCATTGAAATGGCAAGACGCTCACACACCATCACGGCCCGTCTCCCTCTGGTTTCTGTTTCATCCATACATACATAAACCTTCCATTTTCCCTCTATTTTCTGTTCTTCCCACCTTCGGTGTCCTAATCCAGACACCGGGGGGGGAGGGGACCAAGCACAGGAACGCTCATGGTTTCTGTTGCTTGCATCGAGGCCCTATGCACCCCATTTTCTCGGATCTTCGGGATCGCGATTCCTCACGTCACCTTTCCGCTTGGCTTGACGGTTTTTCTCTGGGCGGCGGCTTCTGCCCAGAACGCCAAGGTCGACCACCGCCATCTCCCGTCTCGGCGCCTCTAGGAGCCGCAACGCCCCCTCTCTCTCCTCGCTGCACATTGGCTGGTCCAGGGGGGATAATTTTTGGCTGAAGAGAAAAAAAAACGGGGGTTCCCTCTGCAAGGCTTCTTCCTGGTGGAGTCTTTATGCACGTGCTGCAACGACATTTGGCCCAAAGCGGAAACTTGTCGTGTGACACTTTTCCTCGCCTGAGACCTCGACTCCAACGACACGACATGAGGGACCCTGCGAGTGACAAAAGGCACCACACTTTTTTTGGGGTCTCTCTCACACACACGACTCAATTCTTGGTGCTAAATTGTTACTCTAAATCAGCTCCGTAGTAGATCTTTACTCTAACCTACTGTAAGCAATGGCTCGGCTCATTCTGAAGCAACCATTGCAAAAAGCCATGTCCTCACCGTCAAGTCCGCCTCACGATATCCTCCCCTCTCCCGTGAACGGTCAACCTCCGTGTCCCACTCGTACAACTCATCTTGACACGGCAAAACAAGTAATCCCGCAGTGTTTGCCTGCCTATAGACGTCTACCCTGTAAAACCCCCCCATTACGTACCCGTCGCCGATGCAAGCCTCACAAGCCTCGCACTCACACACAAGACGCGCCATGCGCATGCGCACGCGCGGAATTGACTCGCATACAAGAGATTCTACCCTCAACTCGATCGTGCTTGAGCTCGGTGTCCATTTCTGTCAATTGCTTCGTTGTTGGTTGCAACACATAGCAATTCCCGTCAGATAATACACACACCACTAGAGAGCGGGAAATGACTCTGTGGCCTTGGATATCAGCCAACCAGCCCATTCATCCAAGGTTCCCCCCGCTACTACTACAGTACTTCAACTCATGGGATCCTCCTCCTCCAGCTGGATGCTCGCTCGCTTGCTTATCCCCTCACTCCCTCCCCTCTCACGAATCAACCTTTGAGACCATCAAAAGGTCCCCCCTCTCCTCTCCCCGCCCCAACGGCGGACCCTGTCTTTGGAATAACCATAACACCATGCATGCTTCATCCAGCGAATGAAGCCTGCCTGCTTCTCTCCACACTTTTGCTTGTCCTGTTGCCAGCCTCTTTTTCCCACCCGGGGTTTGAGTCGAGATTTAGTCACCATCACCCACCTCCTTCAAAGTCCGGCCCGGTTCGACAGCAAAACGCCTCTCAGCCACAGCAGTGACAGTGACATTGGATGCGTGGATATTTTTTCTGTCCCTCGGCTCTTGAGCTCGCTTGCTACGCTACGTACAGTAGCTTGTTAGTCTGTCGCCAAGTCTAGGCTTAGTTATACATCCATGGCTTGCCGGTTGATACTACCTCCAACTTGGCTAGCCTCTTCTCTGCTCTGACCTCTCTCTCTCTCTCTCGGCCGATCTCGTACGTCCGCTCCAAAAGGAAGATCCATGTCGGTTTCTCTCACCTTTTTCTGTTTGATAATCCATCCCATATACAATACCACTCTCTTCCAACATGTCCTTGTTTCGTCAGCATCAGACCCAGACCCAGTCCCCTCCCCTTGCCGGCCTCGCCCGACCGGATCCTTCCGGCTAGACTCTCTTCCATCTCCAGATTTAGAGATAGATTGGCTCAAGTTTATGCTTACACGACTCCGACCAAACATGCGTCGTGTTTCTGTATCAGGCTCATTCGGGTTACGACATCTGGTAGGGATCATGCATCGAGGTTTGTATCTTGCTTGTTTGGAATGGAATCTCTAGTACAACACAACATGTAATCCATCGCATGTACCTTGGGCAGAGCGAGGAGGCCCAACGAGACGTGATCGAGCAGTAACAGCAGTGACACAGCAACGAACAATGTCGCCATCAAGGAAACCCTGACGTTGTGTTGATCCGCCGACTCCCTCTTCGTCACTCTGAGCCACCATCGCCATCAAAAAGACCCATCAAACCCCTACCACGACAACTCCCATATTCCTTGCAATCACACTATTCATGAGACGTATCTGTCTGTGTCCCAATGACGTGCCATTTTTCTTCTTTTTTTTGTCCCTTTTTTGTTTTGTGAGTTTGATTGTCCAAGTCTTCTCTCTGCCCATGAATGCATCATCTTCAACTCTCCCCCAGCAATGATGAGACAACTAAAGTCAAGAAACTCCAATGCCCTTCCTTTCCCTTCCCTTCCATTTACCGCCGGGATGCAATCACTCACTCTTTGAATGTCTTGTGCGAGTTCAGTCTGTTCGCCTGCATCCATGCCCCTGCTTTGCCTTGCTTTCTCATCTCATCTTCTCCTCTCGCTTCCCCGCACAATTTCGTGCGCTCAAATGAGACAGCCTCCATGTCCATCACTCTTCTTCAGCTTGGCTCAGTTGTCTCCGCTCAAACGCCACGCTGCATTTCGTAGATACAAAGGAAATTTCAAGAAATAATGGGCAACAACAACAGAAACATCCTCTTCCATGCCAAAATACTGTAACATGCCCCGTTTCTAACACGTTACAGCTGCTGCGTCGTCTTGCCCAACCCTACTAAGAGATCGTCATCTCCCAATCGGCCTTGGTGTCGCCTCATCATCTTCACCGCCGTCGCCATCCACCCGCGTCGTCGTCAACGGCCGGGGTGTGGCGTCCACGCTTTCAGCCCCGTCCTTGTCGCTTTCGCCTGTCTCCCCTTCCCTCTTGGATACCCCCTCAGGTGGTGTCTGTGCTGTCACTTCTGGCGCAAGCACTCCACCATCGAGCAGTCCCATCTCCATCTCCTTGGATGGCGTCGTCACAACTTGTGTCACAGCCTCAGGAGTGCTCTCTGATCCCATCGTCAGGCTATCGTGGCTATTTGCCCGCATCATCTCAATCCCCAGCTTAGAACTGGGGAGGTTTGTCTTGCCCAGTATCTGTTGGCTGTTGCGGGCAAGCGACTTCTCCCTTCCGCTTCCGAGTTCCTCGTCCTCATCATCGGCAGACTCGGTACCCTCTAGCGCTCTTTGCTCCGATCCGTCTCTCTTTCCCTTAAGCTTATCGCTAGCTCGTGGTCGGTGCTCCATCTGTGCTGGTGCTGACTGTTGCGCTAGAAGTTGAGGCATTGCCTTTCTCGATACCTCGATCATGTCGCCATCTGTTGTGATGTTCAGGCCCCCTTCATCCCAGTCGTTTGTTGCCTTGCGGCTGATGACGACTGGCACTTCGTCTGTCGTCACTGATTCCGAGTCGCCAAACAGGGATGAGCTGATCGAATCTTCACGGCTCGACATCATCGCTGTCCCAAGTCGTCCCGCGAAGATGGATGAGCCCGATGTTGGGCTATCCTCTACGCGCGCGCTGGCTTTCCTAATCCCCATGGGCACCGGTCGAACCATGCCCAGAGATGAACCTTGTCCTGGGGATTCGGGTCGCCATTGGCACAACCCTCGAAGCACCTCAGTCAGCTTCGATGAACTAATTGGCTTCTCAATCAGTGAGTCAAAGTAATGAGGCGCCTGAAGTTCTTTGAGATATGCCGTGATGGCCACGATTGGCGTGTGCGAGTTGGCATTCTTTGTCTCCCGGATCATCCGTGCCACGTCGGCTCCGTTGATCTGTGGCAATTGATACTCGAGGAAGATCACATCGAACTTGATCTCACTCATCGAGTAACGGACTGCCTCGGACCCGTTCGGTACGGAAATAGTTCGGCATCGAAGCTTCTCCAGTAGCTTCTCCATGACCATGCGTGACACTGGATGATCTTCGCAGATCAAGACATCCAATGGCCGGAAAGTAGGTCCAGCGTCAAAAGCAATCTGAGATAGCCGCCTTGAGCTTTGTCTGCGTCGCTGTACTCGAAGCAGGGCGTTGTGCTTCTCGCCTTCATTGTCTGACGAAGACGGAGACATGTCGAACACCTGGCTTCTGCGATTGCGATGATGATGCAGAATATCTGTCGCAACAGGACTGCCGTCTTGGGATTGCGAGCCCACCGTAAGTGATCTTGATCGTCCCGCCGACGAATTGCTCGATTGTCGTGGTGTTGATATAGTTTTTTGGGGCGACAGGGATAGAGGAGGTGGTGCCGTTCCACGGCCCTTGGCAGGGGACGATGTTGTTGCTGCAACCGTGGTGGCCGCCTTCTGCAAGCTCGGAGGCACCTTGGGGATCTCAAATGCCGAGCTAGCCTGCAGGGATGCCGCCGTCGATTGGTGGGAGAGGCTTGAGGAATTGCTCGACGCCTTTCGTCGCCCATCCGTCCCTTGTCCAGCCACAAACGAGACGAGCAAGGGGGATGATGGCTGAGAAGCCCGGCTTGGAGAAGCGTTTGTAAAGCCAGATGGTGACTGTGCTCGAGTTGTCGCCTTGGCATTGGAGATGGTCCTCGAAATAGGGTTCGACATCACGGGGCTGCCTTCAAGTGAAGGTGCGGGAGATATCACGCTGCTTGCAGCTCCGGGGCTAACGGAGGTTTGCTTGCTCTGCGCGGCGAGAGCTTCGGCTCGCAGCTTTTGGATGACATCCTTGTTGGCCTTCTCTAGCACAGGAAGATTCTTGAATGAAAATGATCCAAAGTCGTCCATCGCTACTGGTTCACTCAGGCGCCTCGACTTGAGGTCGCGTACATGAGGAGGGATGTGCAGTGGCATGAGCTTCCGGCTGATCGAGTTGACCTGCGACCGAACTCGTGACAATGCGTCATGGGGGCGCTCAGCATACTCGGAGCCGGCGGTTGAGGATGGCGGGGATGTCTGGTCCTCCATCTCCTCCGCAAACGACTGCAAGACCGCGCCTCTAGCATCAAAGTACTCCGTATCCTCAGGGTTCTCTGGCTGGGGCACAAACTGAGCCTCATCCTCAAGGAGCGTATCCCAATTCACCTCATCGAACCAAGGGTGCTTTCGGATTTCTTCGCCACCAGACTGAAACTTGTCCTCGCGATTAGAGCCCAACCGCTGGTGGGGTTCCATACACAACAGCTTGTTGATAAGATCCTTGGCCTCCTCAGACACCAGCTCGCACTCGTCCTCATCTGGCCATTGAATCTTTCGCGCCAGGATGTTCTCGAAGACTTCCTCAGCCTCGCTGGCATGGAAAGGGGGGAACCCGTAGAGAAACTCAAAGAGAATACAACCAACAGACCACCAATCACTAGTTTCGTCCTGTTTGTCACCCTTGATAGTTTCGGGGGCCAGGTAGTCTGGCGTGCCCACGAAGCGTCGGTTGGTATCTTCAGGGTTGAACAAGGCCATTGGAGGGGGCATCATGTTGGATGGTGGAAGGGAATTCCTAGTATGGCTGTCCATGCTGATTCTCGCATTTACGCTCGGTGGCAAATCTGGTGATCCTTGGGCAATGACTTCCTCATCCAACGGTGATTTAATGCTGTTGGGCTGAGAGGCAGTCTCGGAATCGTTCAAGGAGAAGTTGGTGACCATGTGTGCGAGTGTCTCGCTGCCGCCGCTATCACTTCGATGGGTGCCCGACACTCGACGTGGCTCCTGGCTGAGGTTGAAATAGGACGGCTGTCCCAAACTGCCAACCTCCGGGGTCATCTGGGGTGTTGCGCTGGGCGAATGAGCAGGCCCATGCAAGTCAAGCGAGGTAGATCTTGAGGATGCAATAGACGTAGATCGAGCAAAGGGCCCTTGCTTGAGCAAGTCAGGTGTCCCGTCCGAGTTCTCACTATTCAACGCCCGCTTCTGTCGGCCAACCAGACCCATACGAGAAAGGCCAAAGTCTGTGAGCTTGAGATGGCCCTTCTGGTCAATGAGGAGGTTATCAGGCTTCAAGTCACGATGAATAATGCCGCGGCTATGGAGGTGCTCGACACCCAAGACCACCTCTCCAAGATATTTCTTTACCCACTCTTCAGGGAGCCCGCCAAGAACTTTGATGAGCGAGGCGCAGTCGCCGCCGTTAAGATATTCCATCACAAGATAGAGATAGTCCTTGCTCGAGAACGTCCAGTAGAGCTTGGCAACAAAGTCGCTCTCTCCTTGCCACATCATGATGGCACGCTCGGCTTTGACGTTGCCCACCTGGTTCTTGGCAACCATGTCGGCCTTCTTGAGAACCTTGATCGCAAAGTACTCCCCTGTAGACTTCTTCTTGGAAAGGTAGACGCTGCCGAAAGCGCCCTTGCTGATGGGCTTGATGATCTCAAAGTCCTTGATTGAGGGTTGTGTTGGGCGAGGCTGTGGAGGAGCACTAGCGCCCAAACGGGGCGAAGGTGGTGGTTTCATGACAAAGTCAGAGATGGCTGCTGAAGATTGTCTTCTGTGATGTCTATGAGGGTGCATAGCAGGGGAACTGAAATCGCTTCCAGGAAGCATAGGTGAAGCCTCTGGGGATACCATTCCTTCTTGAGACCCGGGAAATCCTCGGGCCTTGATCCGCAAGGGGGAAGATGGTTGAGCTGGTCTGGAAGGGGATTCCTGGCGGTGAGGAGAGGAAGTGCCAGGTAGAATGAGACTTCTGCGGTGACGTCTCCGTGTGCTCGCAGCACGCCTCAGATCCCCAAACTCGGAGATGGGGGACTCGGTCCTGGGTGCGTTACGAGATGCAACCGATGACGACCGGAAGCTCCCTTCGCTATCGACAAGTTCGCCTTCTAGGTAAAGAGAGTCCCTGCGTGTGTCTCGTGCCTGAGCCCCTGCCCCTAGGTTGCTTAAGCTTGGGCCACCGAGATGGGACCTTGGGGTAGGGCACTCCTTCGGGCTGCTAGATCTGGTGGACGCAATGAACGAGGTGGGTCGTGAGCGGTTCTTTCTGTCAGAGATGTCCATCTGGCGGAGGGCTGTAGCCAGTGCGGATGGGCTATTCAACGGCTCGGCAAAGTTCTCATTCTCTCGAGGCTCAGATGCGACAGACTGGGGAGGATTAGACTGAGGAGGTAGAGTCTCGGGCAAAACATCCTCGTCGTTCTCGACGACGTCTTCATCACACACTTCGCATTGGTCGTACTCTTCTGGGCCCAGTTCCTCTCCCTCCTCTGTGGAATCTGTAAGATCGCCCGCGGCAATACGAGCTGCCTTCCTCAGTGCTTCGTCAATGCAGTCCTGGACGAGACACGCCAGCTCGATTCGAATACGCTCGGCATACTCGATGATCTTTCTGTGACGAAAGACGGCATCGACCTTGTTTCGAGCGACCTTTTCCGTATCAGCACATAGAAGAGCCAGGCCCTGTTCCTGCTCCAACGTGTTTGTACTTGGGGATTGCCATTGTAGAACCTGTGATATTCGTGATTCGGACTGCGGCGACTGGGTCCGGAACTCGCCGTTGTTGTGTTGTGTCGAAGACTCCTTGATAGCAGGAGTGCTGATCTCGATTGCAGTATCGCAAAGATCCATGAGGAGCTCGACAATTCGGGCCTGGGGCCGACGAACGGCGAACGAGCGTGCCCTAGTATGCCCGAGTCCACCAGAACGCTCCCTCGATCGAGGCAAGGAGCTGCCAGGCGACGATTGTGTTGAAGGTGGTGGCCCGATAGGTAGGCCCTTGTACTCGGCAATGGGGAGCGAGGATTGGTCACCAGCCAATGACCGACTCTTTCGAGCCTCCAAGGCGTCGAGGACTTTAACGATAGAGTGCCGATGCTCAGTCAAATTCTCCTGGGCCATCTGTACATCCATCTCAGCTCGATGCTCCTGAAGACAGAGATCTGTATGCTTCTCAAACCACCAACGGGGAATCTGACGCTCGCAAATGCGGCAGAGAACCGGGGGTGGGGGGTCTTGTTGCTCGGGCTCATCAAGGCCACTCTCGGCAAGCTGAGTCAGATAACTTGCCAAAACCTCAGCACCAGAGCCCAGAGAGTTGACAATGACATTGGGAAGGTCAATCTTGATCTCTCGAGGAGCGATCCAAGGACGCAGCATCCACATAATCTGTGGGGGATTGTTAGTATGTACGATAGGTAGTGCAGGGTCGGGTCCGTCTTACGTGGCTCTCACCACCCGAAACACTGTCGTAGACCATGATTCCCTGGGCTTCAAGGTCGACAGTTTGTGGTTGCTGGTTCTCGGGGTCATCTTGGAGGTCGTCGATTGTGAGCAGCTTAGAGAGGGGTCCAAGCTGAACGGCAAAACGGACTCGGTGGCTTCGAGAATCATCCTTCTTCATAGACTCGACAACTTCAGTGAAGACGTTTTTGTTGTCGCTGACTATCAAGTCGGAGATAGGTAGGCCGTTAACGGTCTCGAACTGTGTGCCCACAACGTCGGTCCATGACGGGCTGACCCATTTGATGGTGCCATCGAGATTGAGGTCGACAATGGTGTTTAGGGTCTGTTCGGCGGCTTCACGGAGCTCCTCGCGTTCTTCCCGGATGTCCTGGCTCAAAGATCTCTCCATAGCAGTGGCTTGTTGTGCTCTTAGAGAGGCGACGGCCGGGGGCGCCAACGAGGCGCCCGACGGAGAGTCCATGGCGTCTCAAAGATGATAACTGCTCGATTCGAAGGAAAAGACAGTGTTGGGCGTTTCGTGGTTGTCGTCGGCCGTGGGATAATCGGCCGGGTGCCCGGCGTGAGGGCAGCTGGTGAGCCAGCAAGAAGCACAAGTGGGGAGAGACTCGGGGTCTGGCAAGGGCGCCAGAACTACAGACCCGCGAGACTCGAAGACATGACTGAGGGCCGGCAGCGAGGAGGATCTCGGGCTGACGCTTTGGAAAGGCTTTTGGCCTGGGCCGTGGAAAAATCGGTCGAGCTCGCTGATGGCAGTCTTTGAAGCGTCTGGAGCCGAGGAGAGTCTTGTGTGCGTAGAATGGGGACCCGAGAACGAGCGACGACCAAGCGGACGACGTGGGTACCTTGCTCGGGCACAGGCAAGACGAATTGGCTTCGTTACTCGACGGGACGGTGATGGGGATCGTTCGGGATGGACTTGTCGACTATGGTGTAATCCGCACGAGTCGATTCGAGTATTTGTTTGTCCGAGAAGCTCAAGAGCCTGGGTCAAAGTCGCCGTTCAAGCCTTCGAAGGGGGAGAGAGACAAAGTTCAGACCAAGGCGCCTCACGATGCTCGCGTTCCTTCCTCTCATGATACAATAAGCGGGGAAGGAAGGCGCATAGGCCAATCACCGCCCACCACCACCGGGGGGCTAGCTCCTAGTTGTGCTGAGCTGCAGTGTTGCGGGCACCTTGTTGCAGGCTGTGCTGTGTAAGATGCGTGCTTTGTCACTTATCGTTCCAGGCCAGGCCATGGATCCGTTAGCACCCAAGGAATCTCCATCAACCAGTTGAGAATTTTTTTTATTTTTTTTCGGTCGCTATTTTCGCCTGCGCTGGTTTCTGCGGCAGTGTTTCTCCATTGTGTCAACGTTTCAGACAACAAGAGAATGGGCCCAGGACACGACAAAACAGGACCCCGATGTTTACCCAACCCCCTCCCCCTTGCCCTTCCATGTTTGTTTTTGTCTTTTCTGTTATTAACCTCAACACTTGCTCGCAACCCTGAGTATCCATTCTTTCTGATTCTATCATCCAGAAGAGGTTCCATCAAAGGAGAAAGGACAACGCACAAGGACGAGGCGAGGCATTGATTCACCCCCCACGTGCCTCACGCACTGTAAAGAAGGACTCCTTTGTCCGTGACGATCGAGATTCCATGCCCAAATGGTCGACGCCTAGACTCCCTAACCTGTGGATGGAACCATCTCATGTGTAATGTGCTACGGCATACATACACCACGGGAAGGAAGCGCAGCCACGATCTGCTCCGTCAAAGGACCTGACAGGAAAAGGTTTTGCCATCAGGTGCCTCGTCGGGGCTGCAGGACGGAAACACGAGGGAGTGCAAAAAACTGATGATCCCTTCTGGTTTCTCCCCCCCTCCGCCTTCTGTGGCCGCATCTGCACTCTCCCCCACCAATCGACGACCCAATGGCGCCAATACTGCAACAGTCTCACCCTACTTGCTGCTTGTACCTTGGGGCTGCTGGGTCTTGGTAGGGTAGGTAGGTAGATATGGAACCCCCGGCGCGCGAGCTACAGCAGTCGTCAACCCCCAAGTTTACCCTCTGTCGTCGACCGCCTCCAATGACCGTTGCCCCGAACTTGGGGCCATGGGTTGAGCCACCGGCCGACGAGCGGGCGTCTCGCGGAGACGGCCCGGACATGGCGAGACAGGCAGCTTTCGTCAAGCCGCATTTGATTTATCCCTAGCTCGCTGCCGGTGGCTTTTGGATGTACTTGAGGTAGGTCATGGAGATTCCGTGATGCTCTAATGCTACCGAGCTCCAAATGAGTTCTTCATGCCATAACGACGTCAACTTTGAGCTACCAATTGGAGCAACACATTGGAACCCGCTCATCAGCCCGGGTCCCTCTTCTCTCATGCAATTCCCATTGCCCCCCTCGCATTGATTTCCCCCCCTCTATGTCTGGTATTGCTTGCCTCGTTGCTTGCTTTTGGCCTCCGCGGGTTCTTTGCTGCGTCCCTCCATCCCTTCTTCTTCGCGTGGTGGTGCAATGGATGTGCCAGGTTCTAGGTGCTGGTCAATACAACACAACCATGGGTCTTGTTTTGTTTCCCCCTCCCCCTCCTCACGCAAGTGGTTGCTGCTGCTGCATAAGTTGTTTATGCCGTCTCATCTCCGTTCCCGTTCCCGGTCGAACGACTGGTTGACCTGACCTGTATTGTTATTGGGTACCGTGCATAGTACCTCTCGAGATCACGGACATGGATGGCTTCGTGAGTCACGCTGTTATTCCTATCCAGACTCACCGCCGTCTTGCCTTTGGTCGTGCCTCTCCCCCTCTGGTGGTCACCAGCTGCTCAGACTCCCGATCTGGACTATGCGCTCGGATCAGAGTGATGGGTTTACTGCAGCAATGAGCTGATCTTGGTGCTGTTTCCCCTCCCGCCCCCAGACTTTGACTGTTTCTTGACTGGCTTTGCTTACTCAGGCGCGCACTTGTCTAGCCCTCCCGCCTGTCGCCTGTCCCCCTGACCAGCCCGGATGCGCAACCATCACCAACATTGCACCACTCTCCACCATCTCCCATCTATCCCAGCCCGCCCTCGGGACCTTGGGGCCCGTCTCCAGGGTTGCAGGGTAGCAGAGTGAAGTCCCTTACCTTGCGTTGCCTTGCGTTGCCTTTTGGTCTGCTGTACCTTGCCCGCCTTAGCTTCCATGCATCCATCCACATCAACTGCCGGTCGTCTCCAAACAATGCGCCTCATCACCGGCTTTCTGAAGGGATTGCCTACCTCCGTCACATGCCCTGCAGCTCTGGCCACTTCCGACTATAACGCCCGTCTCTTATGGCGCCCCCAATGACGCCCGTCTGCACCCTGTAGCGAATCGACGCCTCTTTGCGGTCAGCCATTCCATTCCCTCCCACCATCCGCTCGAGACATTCATGCAGCAATGATGACAAAAGAGAGAACCGCTCTGTCCGTCTCCCGGGTAGCCAAGTCATGATCCATGTCATTCCAGATCACGTCCTCTCTGCTCTGGTGTTTGGAAACAAGCTCTTGCTTGCATGTGGCATGACAACAGACGATTGAGGTGATGTTCTTGTTCGTATTGACTTGATTTACCGGTCCATCCATTGCTCCTCCTGGGCCTCAAGAATCTTGCCCTTCTCCATCCACAACTCCTCGAGCCATGCCGCCAGCTCCTCATCCTTCGCCGGCAGTGCCTCAATGGGGAAACGTCGAGCATGCACGTGGAACTTGTACCCACCCTGTTCGCTGAGTTCCGGTGTGCTCAACGTCTCCCACATGGAGGGCGCCCTCTGAAATGTCCCCTGATGCTGATAAGCAATGGTCAAGTCGTAGACGGCCTTGACGTGTGGCGCCTGTCGAAGGTGCTGGACCGTAGCAATGAAGCCCTTGGTGCGTGGGTAGAGCAGATTCCTGGGCTGCCGCCGATTTGCCAGCCTGCAAAAGTCGATCGACTCTTGGTACTTGGCCGGAGTGAAGCGGGTGCCCTCGCTGAAACTGATCAGCCCTGGGTGATGGAGTTAGTTTCATCTACAACGATCGACGAGACAAGCCGCCGCCCGATTCGATATGATGGGCTTACATGTCGGAAAGGCCTTCTGGACCATGTCGGAAAAGACGTGATCAAGCTCACTCTTGTCTCGGAGCCAGTTGCGGCTCACCAGTGGCATACCCATGGCCCAGAGGCCCCATCCAAGAAAAGGAACAAAGCGCAGCTGAGCCTTGGCAAAGTAGCGACACCGACCCAGCATGCCTGCCCTCATGGCCAGGGCCTGGATAAGATAGAAGTCGGACCAGGCGACATGGTTTGACACAACTATGGCTGACTCGTCTCGAGGTAGGGCATCACCAGTGATTGAAATGTGCGCTCCGTTGGCGCGAGTGAAGATGAGCTGTATCCATGCCCACACAGACCGGGCAACCTGGGACGAGGCGTCGTAGACAAATCGAGGGGAGAAGAGTTTCAGCGGTAGCAAAAGTGACAGAACCGTATCGGCCAAGAAGAGATACAGAACCCATGGGGCTGTCAGGACGACGCCTCGCATGTGGTTGCGTAAGGTGCTGCTGCTTTGGGCCATTACAGCAATCCAGCTGTCCAGGAGACTTCTATTCACGCATCGTCGTGGGAAGAATCATTGTTCATGGTGGCTCGACGGCGCCTCAATCTTTTAGAGGTTCTACTTGTCTTGCAAGTGCAAATGGATGACGACATTCATTCCCGAAGCAGCCGTCTCGCGGAGTGTATCATTGGCTGGTGGATGGATGGCCTCAGCTGAAGCTGAAGGGCGAGACGTCTCTCTGATAGACTTGACACTGACAAGCACATGTCAACTCAGCACGCGATACAGCCTCAGACCTGTCTCATCTGTGTCTTGCACAGCACAGCAGTTGACTGTCTTATCTTTGCCAGCCCAGGTCGAGGCGGCAACGTCACAACACGTTCCTGAAGCCCCCCCCCCCCCCGGGCGCAGCGTTCCCCATAAATAGCCGGTAGGAGGCGAGGGCTACCCTATCGCCCAGGAATTCGGCAACGGGGATTGGAGTGGAAGGCAGGTATGGCATTTTGGAACCCTGTTTCTTGACCCTGATGCATTTCTTTCGACGCCCAGTGATTCTTCGGTGAAACTCCATGATAAGTTTCTCTAGCAGCGGATGCCAATGGCTGTTTTCCGCATCGGGTTTAGGCGTAATGGAAAAGTACGGTTTGTACATGGTGAAGTTGAAGGGCGGAGAATGCGGGGATTTGCATTGATCATCTGAGACGAGCCACAGAACTCGCTCAACCCTTACAACCTGAATAACATTATTGTAAACTGCTTATGAAGAAATTGATCTACGTGATACCGTATCCCTATCGTCGTTTACATACATATGATAAGCACCTTTATCTGGTTGTGAACTGTCACCAACGCCTCAGGCACGCCCATCTCAGCCGACTCCCCGGCTTACCTTGGGTCGGAGCTCCTCCTTGGCGAATCAGACTCGACCTTACTAAGCCATCGCCGGCTTCCCTCATTCCCAGGCGCCGGTCTGAGGTTCTAGAACCTTGTCCGACACAATCATCGGTTCTCCCGAGCAACCATCATCATTCTCAAATCATTATACCAACCCGGCTGCATCCCATTGAATCATCGCTTATTGTACCTTGCTCCTGTCAACTCTTGCATCGCATCACATACTTCAGGGTTGTCTTCTTAGCTTCCTCCGCACCGGGCTGTGCCCTCGGGGCATATCGCATTTCGGGAATTGGAATTAGTCACCAGTGACGACACAGTCAGTATCTCCGGCTCTGGCTCTGACCATAGATGACCAAGCCACGACTTTTTCGTCAGCCGCTGGCTTTCATCAGCTCTTCAAAACTGACCAATTCCTCAGCCATCTCGAGAGATTACGAGTTTCATCACTCAGACGTGACCAAGCATGGCGTCCCTCAACTCTCATCTGGGAGTAACGGAGCGCGACCTCTCCTCATCCTTGTCACCGGAGCGAGCGGCCCCCAGCTCAGAGGATGACAGGACTGGGGGCTCTGCTCTGGATCCAGACTTCTACAAGAGCCTTGCCGACAAGAGGACAACCCGTGGTAAGCATCTGAGTGATTTCATCTGACGTGATCCTTCCCGAGTCTAATAGCACGCCGTCTCAGAGGGGAACCCGCCCAAGAAGCGTGGACCTAAACCCAACAGTAAACCTGCCCTCACAAGACGTCAGGAACTAAACAGGCAGGCCCAGCGGTATGTTGCCCAAGCTCAATGCAAAACTCATACCTGACTTTGCATCTTGCATTTAGAACTCACCGAGAGAGAAAAGAGCTCTACATAAAAGCGCTAGAAGATGAAGTGCTCAGGCTCAAAGAGGTCTTTAGCAACGTGTCTCTGGACCGAGAGAGACTAGCCGACGAGAATAAACGTCTGCGGGACCTCTTGACACAAGCTGGACTTCACTATGGCAGCCCATTCGCTGCAGGGAGCTCTACGAGCCAAGGTCCTGGTTCGTCTAACATCAATACACCTCCCCTAAGCTCGCGGTCAACTGCACCGTCGGTTTCTTCACCGATCCAGTTGCCCTTGGCTGTCAACCAAGGCTATACGTCTGGCCAGCAACAGCATGGCACGCATCAAACCCTGAATCGGGGAGGTGCTGACATGGAGCAGGCAGGCATTGATTTCGTTTTAACGTACGATAAGTCCTCTTCGAAGACTTCCCAATGATACTCCCGTATGAACCCATGCGAGTTGCGTGTGATTTGGCAAGTCACTGCGCAAGACCAGCTGGCTAACAGTCTGTAGCCTCGAGAGACCTTGCATGACACATATCCAGTACATGATGGAGAGATCCGCCGAGCATGACGGAGAACCATGTGGGCATGCACTTATGGCATCGTGCCCCCCCGGCCCCTCCCTTGAAGGGATGCTTGGCTGTCCCTTTGGAAAAACTCACGTTCCGTTTGGCAGCGACCTTAACCAAAAGACGTGGGAGGTGCCGAGGGCCGATCTTGCCACTCTGCTAGATCTCAGCAAGAGATTGGATCTGGATGGCGAAGTGACTCCCATCATGGCGTGGGTTATGGTCATGTCCCACCCCAAGGTGATGGAGCTCGAGGCGGAGGACTTTCGGAAGCTCGGAGAGGACCTTGTCCGAAAGGTGAGGTGCTACGGGTAAGTTGATCCTAGTGTGGGTGACCCTTTGGAAGATGCTGACCCGATGATATAGCTTTGGAGCCGTGATGGAGGAGTTTGAGGTGCGAGATGCTGTGGATAATGTGCTTGGAGGTAAGGACGCGGTGATGTGTGGTTAGATATATATGTTCTTGAGGTGTTGATAGCCGGGTTGTGTTCTTGACATGTTTTATGGCGGCGATTTGGTGCGGTGATACCATGTTAATTTGCGTGAGGATGGGACGACCTGTTGGAGATTGGTGTATGAAGATATATATACTCGACTCTTCTGATGCTATTCTCGAAGCTAAACTGTGGCTTGACGTGGCTGAAGCGCACACAACGCGGGGCTTGTGATATTTTTTTCGTGCCCCACACTGAAGGCCCTCCACCCCACCACAAATTCATCGTCAAAGTCCAAATTCAAGCATCGCCTCGAACCGAGCGACCCAACTCCCCTCCCCCACCCTCCGTTCTCGACCTCCTCCATCGAAAACAAAATCTTTCAAGATGGGCGACTCTCTCGACTACGTCAAGATCTGCGAAAGCTGCCCCCCCGGCGACGGATGGGGTCCCTCGGTCACAACCGAGACCACCCTCAACGGCGTGCCCTATGCGCCCTTCTCCAAGGGTGACAAGTTGGGCCGCATGGCTGACTGGACTGCCGAGGGCAAGGACCGTGAGCGTGGTGGACGAGCACAGTACAACAGGAACTTTAGGGGTAGGATGAATATTCTCAGTCTTGAATGGAACTATGGCTCATGTGTGTGTTTTACAGATCAGCAAGTCTACGGCTCCAGCCACGCCGTCACCTTCAATGCTCCTCCCGCCGAGGACGAATCCACCTTCTCCGTCGTCAGCAACGTCCGAGACTCTACCAAGACAAGATACGGCCGTGGTGCCGTATTCACTCGTGGCCGTGGCCAGCGCGGAGGCCAGGCCGGCGGCGCCCGAGGCGGACGGACCCAGCTCCAGAGGACCGGCGCCGGTGGCCGACAGGGCTACGGCGGCGGCTACGACCGGGGCGGTCGGTCAAACACTGGCGCTCGCGGTCGTCGCTTCGGCTGGAAGGACTATGACAAGCCTGCTCGCAACCGCGATGCCAGCATCAACGTCAAGGCCGAGTGGAAGCTGCTTGAGGAGATTGACTTTAACCGCCTGGCTAAGCTGAACCTCGACACCGACGAGGGCGAGGATATCGACGACTACGGTTTCCTCTACTACTATGACCGCTCCTACGACAAGCAGCCCGTCAAGGGCGCCGAGAGGAAGCTCACCCCCATCGACCGAGCCGCCTACAACGTCACCACCTCTTCCGATCCCGTTATCCAGGAGCTCGCCGAGAAGGACGAGGCCACCATCTTTGCCACCGACAGCATCCTCTCCATGCTCATGTGCGCGACTCGCTCTGTCTACCCCTGGGATATTGTCATCTCTCGACAGGGCAACAAAGTCTTCCTGGACAAGCGCGATAATGCCGCTCTCGACATGGTGACGGTCAACGAGAACGCCATCGACGCTCCCCTGGATGCCGCCGACGGCAGCAAGGACACCATCAACCAGCCCAACGCCCTCGCCGAGGAGGCCACCTACATCAACCACAACTTTGCCAACCAGGTGGTCCACGAGAGCGAGTCTTCCAAGGCCACCATGGCCCACGCCAACCCCTTCTACAACTCTTCCGAGGACACCGACCCCCCCGCCAGCAAGGCCTACAAGTACAGGCGGTTCGACCTGTCGACCAACGAGGAGGAGCCCGTCCACCTGATTGTGCGAACCGAGGTCGATGCGGTGCAGAAGAACGCCATCAGCGGCGACGACCAGCTCGTCAGCATCCACGCCCTCAACGAGTTCGACAGCAAGGCCCAGGGCAGCGGAGGCGCCCTCGACTGGCGCAGCAAGCTCGTGACCCAGCGTGGTGCCGTCGTGGCCACCGAGATGAAGAACAACAGCTGCAAGCTTGCCCGATGGACGGTGCAGAGCATCTTGGCCAAGGCCGACTTTATGAAGCTTGGGTATGTTTTTACTGGTATCTTCTTGAATAATCCCTTAAACTAACACTGGTGACAGTTTCGTTTCTCGTCTGAACCCCCGTTCCAACGACAAGCACGTCGTCCTGGGCGTTGTCGGCTGGAAGCCCCGCGACTTTGCCAACCAGATGAACCTGTCCCTCAACAATGGTTGGGGTATCGTGCGTACCATTGTCGACATGTGCCTCAGCAGCCCCGACCAAGAGGCCAAGTTCGTCCTGGTCAAGGACCCCAACAAGTCCATCCTCCGCCTGTACGAGGTGCCGGCCGGCAGCTTCGATGAGGACGACGAGGAAGAGGTGGAGGAGCCTCAGGGCGAGGAGGAGTAAAGGGAAAGAGTGAAAACCGTTGGAGTTGGGTTTGTGGGTTATTGCTTCATGACAATGATGATGATCATGGTCGGGATGGAACTGGGAACCAAAAGGGAAATGAGATTGCAGCTAGTCCCCATGCTCTTAATGATTTGAAGCAGCGGATGCCATCTCCATCATGTCCTGTATAAGGTTTTCTCTTTTTTTTGGGCTGCAGTTGCAGCGCAGTATCAAAAGAATACGTGATTTACTTTTTACGTGACGACATTTGGTTGGTGTAGTATGTGAGTGAGTCAAGTTAGGTTCGGCATGAGTCTATTAGAGTGAGAGCTATAGTTGACTCTTGGAAGACCCAATCAGAGACAGAGAGATGGAAACTAAACTAAACTTGAGAGATAGAATACATGCAATGATACTAATAATCACCTGTCTTGACCTGAAGTATCCTGACTTGAAGTATCCTGTCCTCAAAGTCGTCATTAGCAACCGTTCCAAGCATTCCTGTCTTTCCTAGTTTGGCGACACTTATAGATCCTGTCTTGAGGAGCTAGTATCATAGCTGTTGTCTTCATCTGCCTCAGTTGTCGTGCGAATGACGGGCAGGTGATGGTTTGTGAAGGGCTGGTTCGAACCCTGGCCCTGGCCTTGAGACGATGCTGCTCCGGCTTGCTGGAGATGAAAATAGTCCTCGTAGCGACGTGGAGGTCCCGTTGGCCCGTGCTGCAGAGTGTAACCGGACGGAGAGGATGGCATGCTGAATTCAGGCATGACTCTTGGAGTAGAGCGTATCCGATTAGGGGACCGTGGATGCGATGCTGGGGCCACTGATACAGAAGCAAGGTCATAGTTGGAGAGGTCCGCATAATACAGCTCAGGTCCCGTGAGAGATCTGCGCGGGGGGCTATGCGGCTGCCAGCTGTTGGACGAAGCTTGAGGCAAGGGCATTGGAAGGTTGGCTGCGGGCCCCTGTTGGTAATGATACGCAGGCTGATCAAAGCTATACGCCGAGGAAGATTGGATTGGCTGTTATTTTGTTAGCTAGCTGTAGATGACTTGAAGAAGAGATAGGTCGACGTACCTGAAGCCATTCGCCATTGTATGAGGAAGCAAAGCCATTATGGGAAGACGGCATTTGATCATACTGGTGTTCAGTTTGGGGTTGGATATGGTTCCATGATAATGGGTCCTAGTGTGTTGTTAGTTGATTAATACCCTGTGTATAAGTCAAAGTGTCACTGTAGGTACCTCATTGCTTGCCAGAGTAGCACCGGAATAAGTTGAAGAACCGTTAAACTCCTCTTGGTGTTGGTCCGGCGGCTGGTTAAATTGATAATTCCAATTATTGCTTGTCTAGGTGATGGTTAGCTAGATAACCCCCCAAGAGACGAAACAAATCTTTAACAATACCTGTTCAACGGCAGATGTAAAATGAGGTTGGATAGGGGCATATCCATTGTTCCCCTGGTAGTCCCGAACGGCTATAGATCCGTCACGTTCGCGCCGAGGAGTGATATAAGATCTCTCTCTAATAGTGTATCGTTCGGGGGTTGAAGGCGCGGAATTCGATGCTGATTCTGTGTCGGCGCGAGAAGCTCTCCCGGCCTGCCTCCTCTCTTGAGGCAGTAGCCATGCTGGGGTTCTTCTCGAGACAGCTGCCGAAGACCTGGTTACTCTGGACCTCGCTCTAGAGATCCTCTTCCTTGACTTGTTGTGCTGATTCCAATCAACACGGTCGGCATCCAGTCGGTGACGACAATCCAGTAGCCCGGCGTCAAAGCATTCTTCGCAGACGGAGACACCACATTGGAGACACTGCTGAAGGGTTCCTCGGCTACCAAGCTGGCAGAAGTCACATCTAGCCATGGCTGTTATGGTCGACCTCCAGGTAGAATGCGGCGGAAGAGATTTCGATGCCGCCCACTCTGGATCCGAGGTGTCAGGAGAGGTAGCTTCGACGGTGTGCGATGATTGTCGGTCGGGCTCCATATCCATGATGATTGTGTCGGCAGGCGAGTTGACGACCTCGGGAGTGTCCTCCCTCTCGCTTGGCGAGGGAGACATGAGTGGCGAGGGATGATCAATAGCGATGTTGACAACGGGAGGGAAGAGAATAGAAAGAATCTAGACCGGTAGAAATACCAAGGTATTTATGGTGAGAGTGAAATGGGATAGAAGAAGAACTTGAGAGATGTAGCGGACTTGGAAAGGGCGATGGAGCAGGAGGCCGCTCACCGGCAGAAATGATGAGGCGGAGGGGGAAAGGAGGAGGGAAAGAGGAGATGCTCAATCCTTACAGAGGAGGAAAGCAACGAAAGGCGATAAACAGGTCCCCTTGCGGGGGACTGTTTGCGAGAGAAAACCACTGTGGAAAACCAGAGCGGATCGGTGTTGGTGAATAGAAGCAAACGGGTACTGTGATTAGGGGTCGGGGGGGTTTGGGTGATTCAGTGACTGCGCAGTGAATACAGAGGAGGGAGAGAGAGAGAGAGAGAGGAAGGGGCAACGGATAGAAATACCAAGGAGACTCGACACCTGAGAAGCCTCGAATTTATTAATAGAGTGAAAAGGAGGGGGGCCTGCTGCGCGCTCGAAAGAGTGCCGCTTTAGAGAGAGCGCCCAGGAGAGACAGCCCAGATTTTTCCACCGATGAACGAAACTTCAAACTGGGCTCGTGGCGCACATCCGCTTCTGCGTATCTCGGGGCTGGCGTCGCGACTCTGAGGCTGGGAGAAGAGGTTTAGGCAATTGAGTCTTGATTGAATTTCAGTACGTATGAAGTACGGAGGAGATACATCCAACACCGGCACATTGTGGTATATTGCCAATACCTGTCTCCTTGACCGCGGCCCTTCTGGAAGTAAATATCCGAATCCGTGATACTTCCTGTTTTGATTCATCTTGACTCTCGTGCCTATTGTTGGATGGAGGGCCTGAGTTGAGGCTTAGGGTTATCACGTGATCGAATTACTCTCTCTGCCATTCATCAACTTGGAAGATAGAATACAATCGGAGAAGAAAGAGTGATGATCGGGTACCCATTGTTGAATCGGCCCTTAAATGACAAGATCAATCATGTCTAGGTAGGTATTCTTTGATTTGGGTACTTGCTTCGTACTCGGACGACTTAATTATGTGCATATTCCACCGAAAAACCAACCCAAGTTGTCGGGGTTTTTATGTCATTCACTTTCAACACCATCTGTGCAACCGTTCCTCCATAAACCAATCATTGGCTGACCCTGAACCTGGCATCTCCCTCCTAACGTCATCATGAAACTGGCGAATCGCGACTCTGGGGGAGAAAGATCGGCTAACAGGGAGGAGAACATGGGTTGGGGTAGTAGTGGGCTCCTCGGTAAGAACGGCACGGTCAGCCCGATTCTCCTCCTCAGAAAATTTACGCTTTTTGTTGAAGTTTCGCGCCGACGCGAGAGAGAGGCAAAACATGTTCGTCATGGGCCAAGCTTTCGGCACTGGCTGCAGCTGGGTGACTGTGGCTGTGGCTGTGGCTGTGGCTGTGGAGGTGGGACAATGCGGCGTCATGACAAAAGTTAGGAATGTGAGCCCCCCCCCAAAAAACGACGCTGCATATTCCAGGAGGGATTCTGGCGATGTGTTAATAGAGTATCCGAGCAATGGTAACAATATGAAAAAGAAAAAGTGCTCGTTTCCACTTCTTTTCTGGGAGTGAGAATGTCGAGAGTACCTGAATCTCATCATCATGCCAACGGAGACGCAAGCCACAGCATCTTCTTTCTCTGCCGTCTTACCCATCATGGACCACAGCCCCAGGCTCCTGATTGGCCACTGCTAGCTCCTAGGTCCCCCCGTGGAAGCTTCCCTCCTCTCCCAGGGTCTGGGTGTGGCCCGGGTTTATCTCCGCTTGATGAGTGGCCAATGCCAATGCCTTCTTTGCGCAAGCTGAGGTGTTGCCCGTGACCTCGAGCCTCGAAGCTTTTTAGATCCGGCTACGCGCCCTTCTTTTTCTCTCCCACTTGCTCTTACACTGCTTCTTTGTACGAATCGCTTACTTGCGCATTAGTATCGCGACAATCTCCCTCCTCCCTCTAGCGCATTCATCTCCTCTATCTTCAGTAAATCGCATTCATCATGTCTGCCCAAGAATACTATAGCGGAGGAGGAGGAGGTGGTGGTGGCGGCGGTGGTTATCCTCAACAGCCTAATCCCGTAAGCGGCCCGACGACAAACAACCATCGAGTCGCATCACGCTGACTTGTTCCCTCGCAGTCCTACGGTCCCCCGCAAGGCCAGTACGGTCCTCCCCAAGGCCAGTACGGTCCTCCTCAGGGCCAGTATGGTCCCCCTCAAGGTCAATATTACGGCCCGCCTCAGGGCCAGCCTCCCATGCAGTACCAACAAGCACCCCCTCCTCAGCAGCAGGGCGGCGGGAAGGGCGGTGGCAATTGCTTGACGGCCTGTCTCGCCGCGCTCTGCTGTTGCTGCGTGTGCGAAGAAGGCTGCGAATGCTGGTGAGTTCCATGTACTCGGGGTTGTTTGCTGCAACCGCGGCGCGAAGGGTGCCCAACCTTTGCAGTGCAGTGCGGCTGCGCCTCTCAACCCCAATGCCCCAACGCATAGGCCTCGCTGACCCTTGTCGCCATTGTCTAGTTTTGAATGCTGCGATTGTCTCTTTTAAACGCTACCTGCCCACGAGTTCAAGTCAAACCAATTGCCCAACGACTTGCTATTATACGATGCCAATAACTCCGTTTTACGTACACAACATGCGCGACTCGTCTTGGAAATGCCGTCACGAATACCCGCTTTACTTCATGGTATATACCTTTTGCGACAATGATGGATTGGACGGTGGAGAGAAGGGAAGAGAAAACCACAGGGGACATGCAAGATGCGACAGCAATCAATCCTTGCTTGGTTAATGAAACTGGGAGCCAGTCCCGAGAAACGTATCCATAGCTTATGGAAGCAAGCTCAATTAAATACCAATTGTTCAGTTCATACCTGTCGATTGCTCTGCGAGCAAGGCTTACTTCACTGCCATGAGGAAATTGCTATGGAAAAATGCTTCTTCGCATGTGAACTGATTTGCTTGCTTATTTTTACCATGTCATCACTACATGCTTTTCCCTCTCCTGAATGTTCTCCCATTGCGCTTAATGATTGCTACACCACCCACGTCATGAATTTACTGGTCAAGCTGCACGTAGTTGGCAGGGAAGAGACCGGCCTGTCCTCCATAGTGTCCAAACCACCAGTCCTCGTCGGGGAACTCCAGGTTGGTAATAGTAGCGTCCTCGGGGAAGCTCAGCTCTGTTAAGAGTGTTAGTGTTTGTAAAAAAGTGAAGAACGAGAGCACATACCGTTATCTTCCGCGGCCTCGTAATCATACAGTGCAGTGGCCGTGGGTCCGGCGGCAGCAGGCGCCGGAGGCTCGGGCTCGGCCGCGGCCGCGGGGGGAGGAGGAGGAGGAGCGGCAGCAGCCGGCTCGTCGTCTTCGACCACTTCGACATAATTGCTAGGGAAGAGACCGCTCTCGCCTCGCGAGTTGGTACCCATCCACCAATCCTCATCCACCATCTCGATGTTAGTCACATACTCTCCCTCAACCAAATCGATTTCGTTGTCCTCGGCCTTCTCGTAGTCGTATTGGATAACAGCACGGTAACTGCCCTGAGCTTCCTCAGCGGGTTGCGCTGGGGCCACGGGAGCGGGAGCAGGAGCCGGAACATGTACTGGCTCAGGTTCGGGCTCGGGCTCCGGTGAGGGCTCCCGTTCCAAGGCGTGCGCGGCAGCCACGGCGCCGGCGCCGGCTACAGCTCCAACGGCAACACCGGCTGCCACGCCGCCAGCAATTCGGGCTGTGGAAGAAACCTCCTTATCACTGGCCAGATCCTCCTCATTGGGCACATCGATCTGGCTGGGAGGGATAGGTGGAGGCGCGCGCTGCTCAGGAGGAGTTCCAACGGGAGGCACTGGTCCACGGCTGACGGGAATAGCCACGCGAGGAGGCGAGGGAGATCGTCCTCGCTCAGCAGCTGTCTCATACGCTGAAGGATCCTCTCGCTCGTCTTCTTGCTCGTCCGCGGGAGCAGGTCGGTGGGGCAGGCCTGGAAGGGCAAAGCCGCCGGATGGTCGAGAGTTATCGGGGATAGGTGGTGGTGCGGCCTCTTCCTCTGCAGCACGATGCACGGGAGGAGCGCCAGCGCTGATAGGAGCAGTGTCCTTGAACCGATCTCGCAGAGCAGATACACCGCCTGAAGGAGATCCTGGCGCCTCCCCAGCTTGATCCTCACCAGTGTTGTCCTGGCTCACTTGTCCAGGGATGCCACGGCCATAGTCTCCAGTCTGAACAGGGGCCCAGCTCTTTCCACTGTAGCCGCTCTTCCACTCACTCCCGCTCTTCTGAGGCTGGACGGGTTGTGTGCTCGTCGCAGCGGCGGTCACGCTGGCGACATCGGTTCCCCTCTCCTTGGCCTTTCGCTCAGCCCAAAGCTGGGCAGGGGTCTTGCCTCCTTGGTCCGCAAATGTACGGCTAGCAGCACCAACGGGGGCAGCCTTGGGAGCAGCAGGTGCTCCGAAACCCATGCCACCAGGTGTGGGAGCCTTGGTTCCCGAGAAGCTCGAGGCACCTCCAAACTTGTTGGCGACCTTGGGCTTGGGAAGCGAAGTCAGACGCTCAGACTGGGCAGGCTGGGAAAAGGCAGCCATGCGCTCAGAGACCGGTCGCGACTCTTGCTCTTCGTCCTCTGCCTCTCCAGCAGCAGGCTTCTGCGCCTTGGCTCGGATGGCGGCAATGTCGACCTTTCCAACGGGCTCGTAGGCTCCCTTCACAGGGGTCGGGCGGTCGTCCTCCTGTTTTTGAGCCTGGGCACGAATAGCGGCGATATCGACCTTGCCGATGGGTTGGTAACCACCCCTGACCACATCGGCGGGAGCCTCATTCCTCTTCACGGGGGCGTCACCACTGGTTGTTGCTGTAGGCTGCTGGCTGAGGTGGGCCATGTTGACCTTGGTGGGCTTATAGGCCGACTCGACCTTCTCAATCTGAGTCCTGGTAACAGGAGGAGCATCAGCGCCCCAGCCATCGGCATCAACATTCTCATCCTTCCTAGATCGAGCAGCGACGATGGGGTTGACACGGCTGGATGTAGTTGGGGTAAAGACGGGCTTCGACTTGACGGGCGGGGGAGCAGCGGCACGAGGGGCACCAGAGCTCCCCGCCGAGTACTTGGCGCCGGATGCATCGGCCACCTTTTGCATGATTGAGTCGATTTCGAGATCGCTCTCGGAGCGAGCTGTGATCTGGACGTGGTATCCGTGGAGGACCTTGGAGACGGCGGCCAGATGGCTGGTGAAGTAGCCCTTGGTTCGTTCGGGCACGCCTCCTCCACACCAGGCGATCAGGATGCTCTTGGGGAGACCGCTGTTGGGGTCCTTGACCTTGACGAATGCGAACTGGATGCGACCCTCGCTGAAGTCCTCAATCAGGTCAGCGAGCTCACCGTCTGTAGTTGTGTTAGCGAATGGGCGCTCGGGGAGGTGTCTGCAAAGTATGCCGTACCGCCGGTGCTCTGGACCTTGAGGATGCTCTCCTTGGCGCCGCTGTCCTGGAAGGCATTCAGGAGAGGGGCTTGGACGGAGAAGAGGGCCCAGTGAGCGTAGGTGGGAGAATCGGATGAAGGCGGGGGTCCGTTGACGACGCCATTGTAGCTGCTCTTTATGGACGGGCCATTTATCGAGAGGTTTAAGGAAGCCATGGTTGTGAAAGTTGAGGGTTAGGTGATGGAGGAAGGTTGAAGCCACGAGCTGACGGACGGACGAGTTTGGATGACGGGGGTGACGTTGACACCGTTGCTGCGGCGAGCAACTCCACACAGAGAGAGCTGGACAAAGCGGGCGGGAAAAGAGGCGGTGGAATTCCGGATACGGAGCGGCCGGAGATGGAGGATGAAGCTTAAAGGAAGGGAGCCCCTAGATACCTGAAGTCGTACAGCGCTGGGAGAAATCGCTGAAGGTATACCAGGAGTCGGAACAGAGTCACGAACGAAGCGGGAACTGGAACTTGGTGGGAGAGACCCGACGCAACGCAGCGAGATGTGGGCTACTTCCAACTCGTGGAGTGCAGTGTGTGGCTGATGATGTAGGTAGCTCCATCTGCCAGGTTCCTTTTGGCGCCCAACAGCTGTACAGCTGGTGGAGGGGCTTGGCCGAGTACAGCGCAGGTACCTACGCGGTGAGCTGAGGGGGGTATTCACATAAGCGGGAAAGACGAGGGGATGCATCTAACCGATTCCGCTCACTGGACCGGCACTCGGTCGGTCGCAGGGGAAGACGGCCAGCCAAACGAAATGACGCAAGTGCAGCATGAGAATTCGCACCTCTTCTGCTGGGTGAGGAATTGCCCCTCGGCGCCACTCAAGTCAGTACCCCGCCAAAATTCGACAGTACAAACCCGTCGTGCCTGCCTGCCCTTTTGACGCTTGACTCGGCGTGGATCGACGCCAAAAACTCCAACTTCCAACCACATCCCGTCCAATTTTCCTTATCAGATCTAAACCCTGATACACCATCTAATTCCACAGTCCTCAACCGCCGCCATGTCAACCATCACCGAAGTCACCAGTATCCCTCAGTGGGAGCAGTTGCTCGCCTCTGTTCCCCCCACTACTCTGGTCATCGTCTCGTTCCACGCTCCTTGGGCCGCGCCCTGCGCCCAGATGGCCACGGTCCTGTCGACACTCGCCTCCGAATATCCCGTCACCGAGCCTCCTTCCACAAAGTGGGTGTCTATCAATGCCGAAGAGTTGAGCGACCTCAGCGAGACCTACGATGTTACCGCCGTCCCATTCCTCGTCCTGCTGAGAAACGGTCAGGTTGTCGAGACTGTCAGCGGCAGCAGCGCCGTCAAGGTCCGAACCGCCATCGAGACGCAGGCGAAGCAGTCGGGAGAGGGCGCGGCGGCTGCCGATGCCCCCAACGGTATGGATGTCGACAACAACGCCGCCGAGGAGGAGGAGGACCCCGAAAAGAAGAAGGAGGAACTCTTTAAGCGTCTCGGCGACCTTGTCAAGGCCGCGCCCGTGATGCTTTTCATGAAGGGCACTCCCAGTTCGCCTCAATGCGGCTTTTCACGCCAGATGGTTGGTCTTTTGCGCGACAATTCGGTCAAGTACGGTTTCTTCAACATTCTGGCCGACGACGAGGTTCGACAGGGACTCAAGGAGTTTGCCGACTGGCCAACATACCCGCAGCTCTGGATCGATGGTGAGCTCGTCGGCGGATTGGATATTGTAAGTCACTAGCATCAAGTCTCCTGCTTAACCAAACTAATGGCTCTACAGGTCAAGGAAGAGATTGGCAACGACCCCGAGTTTCTCGGCAAGTACAGCGTGAGCACCACCGCTGGCGCGGCGGCCTGAAAATGGAACATATTGCGAGAACATTTGTGCGCATCTTATTTCCACGATGTGAATGTGGCCCTAGCGAGTCTGCCGGATACTGTGCTGCTGAGATATGAGCAGAATCTCTTATGAGAGGTTCCAGCGGTAAGATATCATCAGACCCTACGATGACGAAGTGCTAGCATGTGAGGATGATACGAAACTATACATTCAAGGGACAATGGGAAGGGTTGCCAAACCAAGCTGGGAGGATGATCATGGGACTATGTGACCACGGAAACATTACTGAGCGCATGTTTCTTCAGCCAACCGTGTGAATCTTCCTTTGGATGGTATCAAGTCGGGTCTAAAGGCTTCACGGGTCGTCGCGTTGGGCAGGGAGGGTTGAATTGGTCATGAAGGAGCCGATATTAACCGTTTTTGCCTAAGAGGATTAGGTAGTTATGAAAGCAAGGGGAAGATGAGCTCATGATATATCCTTCGAGTCAGCAGCAGGGACATAAAAGCATAATATTGTTCATGTTTGCTTGATGCGCCCGTCCGTGTCGAAGCTGCGGAATGGCAATGATCGACCTAGCGTCAACCGGGGCCGTGTGGAGTGACAAGCGCTGACAAATCCCGGTGATAATCGACGCCCGTCCTCCGAAATCCGTTTCTCTCTTGGTTTTAGGGCGATGGAGCTTTGAGGAATGACTCACAGCGAGATGAGCTAGCGAGGGAGGAGCGGTCGGGCTTGTCCAGGATGCCGACTGTTGATGATCTTAGATGTCGTTTTTGGAGGCATCGTGATATGGCTGACCTAAGCCAATGCATGGCAGCCATGGCAATGGATGGCATTCGCTTGTAGAAGACGACGCCCTTCAAAGGCTGTGATTCCATACAGACTCGCCCTCAAGTCGAACAAAGAGTCTGTCGGTACCTGATACCTGGGCGTGATGTAACTCGTGGTTCTGAAAAGCCATGATTGATCAAGCAAGCAAAGCAACCGAAAGCAAGCCACGTCGTCAGTTCGGCCGAGATGGACCAATTCATAGCACCACCTGTCGAGTCAAACCCTGAAGATGTCGTCGCAGGCACCGCGAGGCATACGTAGGCTTATAAGTTCCCATGCCAAGCCGGTGTTCACGGCCTGACCTGGACGGACGACGGCGGGATTCCCGTCCGATTCCCGGTCAAGGCCTGAAAGCCACCGAAAGAAACTTGGCTTCAGCAAGGGTTCGACAAGGAGAATTTCCCGCTTCCACTGCTTGAAGAGAGCCAATGTAACCAGGATGGATGCGGCAGCCCCCCTTTGGCGTATCAACCCCACCATTTGGGATGCGTTGAGGATGCTACTCGATACGCGCGTAGCCTCTACAGGTGCTAACATGATCCAGCTAAGAAAAAATGTTGCCTCCACTCTAACCCGTCGCATTTAATAAGGCTGACGCTGACGTCCTTGACAAGATCCGAGAATCCTTTTGCGCCTCTTGCTCTTGGGCTCTTTCTTGTTTGCCCCTCCTTCCTTGAAGAAGCTCAAGCTCATGTGAAAGTAAGGGAAGGACCAGGGGACGATCGGAAGCAACGACCCCTCCTTACCTTCTTCCATCCATACCATACCTACCTTGTCCTCTTTGATCCATCGACCATCTTGTCTCTTTTGGTGGTTGGGCTCTCTCACTGCTTTCGCTTCGTCATCCCTCAGACCGGCGCTCCCACAAACGTTTTCGGTATTTTCTTGCTGAGTGAGCGAGAATCCATCCATCCATCCATCGCAAACCGACCTTTTCCGCCCCGTAGCTGTTTTTGCGTCTCTTCGCCTTCGCGCCTATCGCCTTGCCCTTTTCTTCACCCGTCCGAGTCGGTCGATGCCGCGGCGTCTGTAGCTCTTCTCGCTGCCTCTAGCATACGCCCGCGACACCGAGCTCACCCATCCCATTGTTATTCGACCAATCTTCAGAACTGCCCGCCCATCGGCGATTCGCGCTGCGCTGCTGCGGACCAGGAGGAGGACTGTATTGTACACGCTACCTGTACTGTAGTAGTTGTAAGGGCGCGCGGACATCTCGGAGCAGACAGACGCCACTCATCACTTCCCTGGACCATTGGAGGCGAAGCGGCTGCCTGGTTGTGACTCGGCATTAGGCGCTTGAACTCCAATCCCCGACCCATCAGAAGGTCGCCGTGCTTGCAACCGACTCCCGGACCGGTACATTGAAGGTGGTGCGCCCTATTAACTTCCTGTACGGAGGTCCGGTGCTGTCTCAGCCGGAAGCCCGGGGCTTCAATATATTCATGCCGGTTCCCTGAAGCTGGTCAGCTTCATTCTCGACCTGTTTCCACCCTTAACGCCGGATCCCACCACCTCATCTGTCGAGATATACCATCTCGCTTCCTTTTTCCACAATGACCCCAACTCCTCCCTCGACCAACTCCTCCCAGGGAGGTCGCTCTCCTGAGGAACAGTTTCGTGTTGTGCGGAAGAGGAATCGTGTACCTCTTAGCTGTTATCCTTGCAGGACGCGCAAGTATGTTGTCCCTCACGAGTCTGTTGTACACATGCTAACTTTGCTGACAGATTGTAAGCCCAAGTCAGATATGACCACGTCGACTCTCACTGACAAGCTTGGCAGAAAATGTGACAGAAATCACCCTTGCAGTAACTGTACAAAGCGTGAAGGCATGGGAACAACCTCATGTTCTTATGCGACGCCAGTTACTCGCAAGAAGAATCAAAGTCAAGGAGACTCAAGTCCAGATGACATGCAGAATCGTATTGACCGTTTAGAAGGCCTAGTTCTCTCTCTAATGCACGGAGGTGCTAATGTAGATGCTGCATCTGCCGCCGCTGCAGCGGCGACATCACGATCCGTCACGGACAGTGCATCCTCTGCCAAAGTCGGACGAGGAGACGAGGCCGTCATGGCCGACGACGACGAGAATAGCGAAGAAGAAGAAGAAGGATTGGCGACATCCTTGGGCTTCTTAAAGGTGGACACAGATAAGGGGAAGTCATTATACGTCGGACAACAACACTGGCACACCATTCTCGCAGACATCTCCGAGGTGAAAAACTACTTCAACTCTCATAAAAAAGAGCTGGAGTCTAGTTATGAGCGAGTCAAGCAGTCAAAACCCATGGCTGCTCGCGAAGGACCGACTCTCCTGCTGGGAGCCGTTCCAGCATCAGAGATGGAGATCCGCGCCGAACTACCACCCAAGTCAGCCGTCTTGGCGCTGTGCGACCGATACTTCAATTCAATGGACAACGCTGTCAACATCATACATGAGCCGACATTTAAGGAGCAGATGCTGAGGCACTGGCAAGATCCTTCCAAGACACCAATCATGTGGCTTGGATTGCTCTACTCGGTTCTCTGCCTCGCCATGTTGAGTTTTCACAAAGTTGGTGACGAGCCCCCGGAGTGGAAGGGCCGGACGCTCGAGCTCGCAGCTGAATATCGGCTGCGAACGGTACAATGTCTGATCAAGTCGGACTACACCAAGCCTGTCGAGTACACGGTCGAGACCATGATTCTCTACGTCTTTGGAGAGTATTCGTCTCGCTGGGATGCTGACCTAGGTTTGTGGTTGATTGTGTCTCTGATCACTCGAATCGCTTTCCGCATGGGCTATCATCGAGATGCAAAGTGGTTCCCGTCTGTGTCTCCTTTCCAAGCTGTAGGTTTCTCCTTCAACATGGGCAAATCTAGCGTTCTTTGACTGACAATTTGCCAGGAAATGAGGCGGCGGACATGGGCACTCGTTCGAATGTCCGATGTTGTCTTCTCGCACCAGGTCTCCTTGCCCAGCATGATCTATGAGCACGACTGCGATACACAATTGCCCAATAACATCCGTGACGAGGAGTTTGGCCCAGACACGAAACAACTACCACCATCACGACCCTCGACAGAACCGACCCCGATCGCATACATGATTGCCAAGTCACGGCTATGTAACGAGCTAGGGAACATCCTTCAAGCTACAAATCAAGTGGGCAAGCATGTCCCATACGACGAGATTATTCGCTTTGACGCGAAGCTACGGCAGATCATGCAGGAATTGCCACCACACCTAAAACTAACTACGCTGGAGGGCTCTCATGACCCAGTGACACTGATAATCGCAAGGTTTAACGTGGACATTCTTTATCAGAAGATTCTTTGTCTACTCCACCGAAAATACCTTCCTCGGGCTAGGCAAAGCGCTAGATACGCCCACTCTCGAAGAGCCGCCATCGAGGCCTCCTTGACAGCTCTGGATCATCTTGCGGTCCTGTATCGCGAGTCGCAGTCCCGGGGAAGGCTCCGATCGGTCAGTTGGTTCGTCAAGTCGATTGCTACCAAGGACTTCACACTCCCAGCTATGCTCGTCATCTTGGACTTGCACTTTGACAACATGGCAGCACAATCGGGGACGCCACAGGACAACGAGGGAGCTTCCATGTGGAACTCGGAGCAGCGGGCTAGGATGATCGGAAGCTTGGAAACAGCAAAAGACATCTGGAAGACGCTTGCAGATACGTCTATGGAGGCATTCAAGGCAAGCAAGATCATCGAGATCATGCTGGCCAAGATAAAGGATCCCTCGACGAGCGGCACTGAGCAGCCCATCCTACAGTCAGAGCCAATGGCGGGCTTGACTGCGAGCATCGGCGCCGATACGTCACCGGCCATTGCCCCGGGTCTCATATCCCCCAACACTCTGCCTGATTTCAATACCGGAATCAACCCCTTCTCAACACCAAACCAGGCTCCGTTCATGGGCATGGACTTTGGCATGGCTGCCCCTGAGGGCATTGATTTCCAGACCGATGGGTTTGGCGCCGCAGCCCCAGCCTCTCCGTTTTCTTCCATGTTTGCCAACATGGGAACGGGGCAAACCACTTCTGGGATTGACATGGCTGCCAACTTTGACTGGGTAAGTTAAGCTCGTTACCAGTTCCTTACATCGATGTAACTAACTGGTGCAGAATGCCTTCGAGAACTACACTCAGATGGCCAATTGGGGGGCAGATCAGAGCTTCCAAATATACGGTGCAACAGGGGATCAATCGTCACCTGAACAGTCCTCCTCGACAGGCGGACGTAGTGGTAGCGCTTCTCAAGGACATGGAGGGGGTGGAGGTGGAGGGGGAGGAGATTTGAACATGCAATGATAGAGCGAGGATTCTTGTATAGTAATTGGGACTCGCACCTCATGTTGTGTATGACCTGACGTTGGACAAAGGAATAAAAAAGCAAACACTCCATTTTAAACAACATTCACACTTTGCATCACATGTGATTGATTAAATGCTGCCTCCCGTTGTCAACGGCTTGATGCAGCTGCAGTTGTTTAAGACCTGCTTACGTGATGCATGAAGCTGTGTGGAGGGTGGGTCCTTCCTCAGAAAACGAAGCTTTTCAAAGGTTGTGCCGCCGCCATCAAGCATCATCACGCATCAGCGCGTCTCCTTCTCTTGCATCCCCAAACACCAACACATGACACTTAATCACAATCGCCCTTGTTCCGTGCCCATCTCAAGCTAATGGAGTGTAGAGATAGAGGAGGCATTTTCTATGCAACTCCATCTATTTCTCCGTTTCATTAGACCGCAACGAAAGCATCTCCTTCGTTGTTACGCGCCGCCTCTCTGACAAGTGTTAACTGCCGCTCGCTCTCACATGCTTGAGGGTTTCCCAAGCAATTTTTTCCTTCTTCTGTTCTTCGCCATTCTGTGTTTTCCATCTAGAACTTCTGGATTGAAATGTCTTCTGGACTGGAAAACATCGGGGCCAATGCCTCAGATGTGACGCTCACTCAAGCAACCTCAAATGTCGATCACACCCACCGCGCGGATGTTGACATGACTGACCAACCCGACAACGAGGCTTCCGACGCCTCCAGCTACGATCCTGCAGCTGCTCTCTTCGACAAGATCACTCAGTCCAATGGTACTTCCGGCAACAAGCGCAAATCACCAGGCTCCAAGGATTCCACCCAGCCCGACAACGTGAAAAGGGTAAGGCTTCAGGGAGACAGACCAGGCCACTCAAGAGAGCTCCCAAGCTCTACAACGGACCGAGCAAAGCAGCTCCCAGCAGGGATATGGCAGCATATCTTCACTCTTGTTTCGCCCAAGACTCTGGGCCGTTTGTTGTCTGTCAACAAACTTTTCCATACTTTTCTCAATCCATCTTCCACCACAACTCCCCTTGCGCATCACCATGATTTGCCCTCTGCTCTCCCACACTTGAAGCCTGAAGCAATATGGCAAGCCTCGAGACGCTTGTTTTGCTCTCGTATGCCTGCTCCGTTGAAGGGCAAGTCAGAGCTGCACATGTGGCGTCTCATCTGCTCTACAGCGTGCCAGTTTTGTGGTTCCAAGGGCGTTTTGCAATCTTTTGTTGCTCCCGATGAGTGGCATCGCGGGCCAGGCGCCAAGGGCGTCTCCCTGATTTTTCCGTTTTCTGTCTGTACCTGTGGACCTTGCCTGGTGAAGAGAAGCACAAAGGTCAGTGTTGCCCGTACCATGGCATGTCTCTATCTAACAGCCCCAATAGGAACTCGATGTTCTCCTGTCTTCTACAATCCCCTCACTTCTGCTTCCAGCTCTTCCTCCGATATTCGTGACTGACCAATTGCACGTTCTACCTCCTCGTGTCATGCAAACTGGAGTTCTCCCCCCAAACACGCAGGTGACAAAGTTCTTTTGGTCAGAACACATTAATCAGATCAAGAATGAGTTTGAACAGGTCAAAGTATTGGGTTCCGCAGCTACTGAAGAATGGGTCAAGGGCTTAGAGATTCGGGGCAAGCAGGCTTTGGCTGACGCCTCGCGCTGGGAGAAGTGGGAGCTAGCTGGAGGGCTCAACCAGGTGCGAGTGTCTCTAAGTGCTACAAAGCCTGATCCTCCCAAAGCAGAGAACCCAGGACCAGTTGCTTCTTCGCCCAAGCCCCCGCCCGGCCAGCCTCTGTCCAACTTGGCTCGCAGCCATGAGGAGCGACAAGACAGAGCCTCCAACCCGAACGAAATGCCTAGCTTTGCAGGGAAAGCGGACGCACCTCTTCAACAACCTCGCCCCCAGGGACAGCAGAAAAGAACCAAGGAAGAGGTGGCTCAGCTTAAAGCGCAGAGACGTGCCGACATTGAACGTCGTGCGATGCTTCTTGATCCTCCACTAACAGCCAGTGTTCTTGCCCATATTCCGTCTTTTCAAGCAGCTCTCCAACTCATCACCCCGCTCGATGATAATGCATGGGAACTGCTGAAGCCGCGTCTTCTTGCTCAACGCTCAGAGGCCGAAGTTAGAGAGAGGGAGAATACCGCAAATGCTCGAGCGCTCCAAGAAACACAACAAAATGGAAGCAAGCCTGCCAGAGAACCGAGGGAAGTCCCTGACCAGGAGTGGGACGACATCCAGGGACCTGTGAGGGCTCGCATATCAGCATATGCGGACGAAATCATCAAGGGGTGGAACAATGGCGAAAAGGTCAAAAGGAAGAACACCCCGCAATTTGCGGCAGACGTCCTGCTCTACGTTCGCAAGAGGTTCTATGCCGAAGTTGCCAAAGATGCAGCCGCGGCTGTCGCTGCAGGAAAGGAGCCGATCGTCGAGCCGCCAGAAGGACCATGGACCCAGAAGCTGACGCTGGAGAACATGAAGTGGGTATTCGACATGAAGGTCAAGCCGCGCACTGAGCAGTTTCGAAAGGAGCTATTCCTTTGCAACGGCTGCAACCCCAGCGGCAACCTCAAGTTCTTTGGTTTCGAGGGTGTGATTCAACATTATGCAGCCAAACACACCGGCGTCCTTAGTCTGGGCAATGTTGTCGTGCATTGGAGGGCGGAATGGCCAGCAGTGCCTCCATTTAGTCCTGATCCACGAGCCATAGAGCTTGGCCAATACGGCAAGTCTTCATCGCACTCTCTCCCGCAGACAGGTGCCACAGCCCAACAAGGATTTGCTGGCTATCAGCCAGCTCCGCCAGCGGGATATGGTCCTCCTGGCTACAGCGCACCATTTCCAGCACCTCCATTACACTACAGCTCTGGGCCGCCTGCGACTATGCCACCAACTGACTATGGCGGTGTTGGGTCTCATGCTTACGGAGCACCCTACTCGTCTGCGTCTTATCCGGACACTATGGCATTTTCTTCCTATCCCCCACAGTTCTCTTCAGGAGCGCCATATGGCTCCCATGGCCAACCGAATGCCTACGTCGAACCACGCACAATAGGACCCGGTTCGTATGATTACGGGTCATACCCCAACCGTCAAGGTGCCTTTGATGCTCAACGGGCAAAGGTTCCGTATAAGACACGACTTAATGCCATGGCTAAGATGGCAAAGGATACTTGGTTCAAGCTGGGGGGTGTGAAGAAACTGCACCCCTCCATCAAGGTCTCTACCGTTATTCATCGTATCGCCAAGAACTTCCAGGAAAATTACGATGAAGAAGCGTCTCTATCCATGTTCGCAGAGGCATTGTCAAGCCACAAGGACATGCGCGCGGTCCGGACTGCCAACGACATCTCGTGCAAGACGTGCACCAGCAGGCGCGCATTCACCTTGGTCAATCTGGTCACCCATTTCATGACACAGCATGTTGAAGGCCCCGAAGCTCAGGGACTGGCATCCATGGACTGGCGAGTAGACATGGTCTCGCTTCCAGATGAAGCCTGCTTGGCCAAGGTGAAGCGTAAACTGCAGAATAACCAAGCTGCACATGCCATCGTGGAGGATGCGATCCCATGGGCATTCGAGAAGTCGTTTATAGACAGATTCCTTCAGCCAGGCTCTTCGGAGGAGGAGATGGAGGATGCCGCCCCAATCGTGAAGCCGAGTGGTAAGCCAGGCAAGAATCCTGCTGGGGCATCAGGGGCGCATACTACTCAGCAGCGCCAAACCCACAAAGCTCCTGAGACCAAGGATCGGCCGCAACAACAGCTCGAGCATCGCCCAGGACCTCAGCCTTCTGCGGAGAAAGCACCAGGCACCAGTCAACCTCTACCTCGGGCCCAACCCCGGACTCAGTCGTATGACAAGGCCAGAGGAGATGTACCACATCTTCGGCCTGCGAGCGAAGTCTACGGGAGCCACAAGAAAGGACGTACTATTGCAGTTCAGGGGCAACCTAAAACTGGCGCCTCCACAAAAGAGAGGCCTCGATCTGATCGTCAACCAGCTTCGGAATCTGAATCTGCCAAGCGAACCGAACGAAGAGAAGTCAAGGTCAAGACGGAAGACGAAGTAAACAACAAACCATCCACATCTACCCGACCCCGAAACCCGACACATTGGCGTGATGAGCGTTCGCACGATTATCGCGATGCTCGGGAACAGCGCTATTCTATTGCCGAGCCGTCTGGACCACGCGATCGAAGCGCTTCAGTTGGGAACCGACCTCAGGAATATCGGCCCCCTGCTGAGACTTCGGCGAACGCAACATCTGGATTCATTGAGGCTCGTAGGGGCAGCAGACAGGATCGGCCTACCCTCGAGAATCACAGCCATGCGGTTGAGGAGGAAGTTGTCTATGTCGACGAATCAGGTCGCGAAATTGGGCGAGGAATGAGAGCTCGAGATACCCTACCTCAGGAGACCAGATATGGCGTACCTGATGGTCGTGTGTTTGAGGATCATCGCTACGCTCCCCCTACCTGGTATGAGGACCATGATCCGGCACGTTATCGAACGCGCAGCCCTCTCCCTCGATATGGGCAACCTGTACATCGTTATGAGGCAGACCATGCACCTCATCACGTCTACTATGACTATCATGACCCCCGTGCGACAGTAGGCCCTCCTGCCGGGGCCTATGAACTGGTCGAAGTCCGAAGTCAATACGGCGACTATTTCATCAGACGCCCTGTTCAGCATGATGAGAGGGACTTCTACACCTACGACACTCGACCTCCTATGAGGGAGCAAAGCGCCTACCCAGCTCCCCGAGCTGTGGAAGGGCACTTGAATGGCCGTTATACCGTTGACCCTCGAGCATCTGTTGCTCCAGGTCATGCTCCGGCCAGACCCGAGTATGACGATTACGATCCACGATATCCTTCGCCAGGCAAGGAAGATGATGCGTATCACGGGAATCAGCGATGATTAGCTTGCATGTGGGGGGGAATGAATTGCTCAGGGAGGGAAAATGAGGATGAGAACTGTGTACAATAACCTAGCCATCCTGTATAACTGACAAATGCAACATGACTACCATGGTTATTCGTTGTACAGGTGAAGGTACTGAAGTTGAAGTGGTAAGTTGATTGTATTCTGGGAGGACGACGAGCTGAATTTGTTTTACATAGATACAAGTAAGTCTTCCTCCTCTTCTTTCTGCTCGCGCCTTGGAAAGTAAGCTGAGTGACAACAAATCCGAATGCCAGCGGTGGTGTACAAAATAGACAACAAAAAGTGTACAAGACTTCTTTCTCTCTCTCTCTCCTCTCTTTGCTTTGCTTTGCTTTGGATGGAAAGTAGATCAAGAGTCTTTCAGGTGAACAAGCCCAAAGACAGACAGCTAAAAGAGACAGCCGAATGAATGATGATGAGCTTGGTCCTGTAAAACGACCGATCTTGTCCGTCCCCGATAAGAATTCGCCTCCCAAGTCTATCCGCACATGACGTGTTTTTTCTCCTCATTACTGTCATTTCTCTAAGTCGACGATACCTTCTCTCTCTCCAAGGGCTTTCTCTCCAGGGGTTGGCCTGGGGGGAGTCCTGCACCCAGGGGGGATGGGGATAATCCTTCTACAGCACCTCACCAATAATCTTGGCGGCCTCGCGGTACGTCTGCAGCAGGCGCTCGCACTTCTCGCGCTCCTTCTTGACGCCGTCGTCCTCGTACAGCAGCTCCTCAAAGAGGGACTCCTTGTAGAGTTCGCTGACGAGGCGGTTCTGGACCACGTCCTTGCAGTGGTTGACGAGGAGGTGCATGACGGCCTTGGGGACCTGGTCGGCAATGGACTCGCGCACAATGTTGAAGTAGGAAGAGATGAGAGCCCGGATGAGCTCCGTCTCCATGGCCTCCCGCTCCGTCATGGCCGGTTCCGCGGATTCTCCCTGTCGGTGGGGGTTAGTTTCGTGGGAGAAGAGTAGGCCGTGTATCTGATCCTCGGAACTCACCATCTGGGAAGCCAAGCCGTAGTTCTTGCCTGTCCGGTCAAATTCGTCCTCCAGGGGCTGGGGAGTGGCCGTGGATGGACGGTGGGGGATCTCCTTTTCCCGGCGCACGATAGGGAAGCTGGTCTCGGAGTGCTGGCTGATATGTCGTCCGTTGGGCAACGTAGGGCTAGGTAGGGGCCCGGTAGCACCAATGTTGTTGACACCATCCTTGCCGAAGAAGTAGTTCAGGAAGGAGTCCCGCGCGCCTCCGAGGCCCTGCTGGTTAAGCCGAGAAGGCGAAGCAGACCGGAGACCGTTGAGATTTGACGCGTTCATAGCGGCAGCGATACTGGGGTGGGTTCCGTTCTCGAGGACCGGAGGCGAGAGACTGCGAGGGGGCTTGGTCACCTTGCTTCGACCGGACTTGGTCTTCTCCGCCTTTTCAGTGGGAGCCGTGACACCGTCCTCGTTCTCGGGGTCACCGTCGGCCTCAATCTCCTGCAAGCGTCGTCTTTCCCGGCGCTCACGCTCCTCCTGGATCAACTTTTTCCGTTCTCGTTCCTGCTTAGCGGTAACAACATTGCTCATGGCAGCAGCAGCGCCCAAAAAGTTGGGATGGTTGGTGTTGATGTAGGCGCGCTGGATAGAAATGAGAGACTCAACATACGAAGAAGCAGGTCCCAGCCGCTCGCGGAGAAGGTCTGATACCGTCTCAATAAGCTTAGCCTGGAGTCTGGGGTATCGGGAAAGCTCAGTCGAGCCGCAGGTGTGGCAAATCTTGATAAGCTCCTCATAGACAAGCTCCACACAGCGTTGGCTAGGAATCTCGAGGAGCTTGATCTGAGGCTTCACAAGAAGGTCAAAAGCCATCTCTGGAACAAAAAGACTGGGCCGGGGACCGGTAGAGTTTCGGATAGCCGTCCGGATGTCAAGGGCGGACAGGTTAGAGGTGGGATCGATAGATTCGAGAGAGCTGCCGAAAACCGAGTTGAAGATATAGTAGATGCGGGCACCGCCACAGAGCTCCTTGGTCGAGATCTCGGTCGAAGTTCCGTCGATGGAAGAAATGAAGGAAGTAGCGAAACGAGTCATCTGCTGCAAAATGAGAGAGCCACGGTGCTCCTTTCCGCTAAAGTGCATGTCACCGTAGCTAGCCAGCTCCTGCTGGGTCTGGCCCATGAGGGTGTTGAGACGGGCCTTGATGTCGGGCAATCGCTCACGGATGTGGCCCATGAGAGTGGTGTTGAGCGTCTTTGCTAGGTAGTGGGTGCCGCAGCGGTTGGAGATGTTGCGGTAGGCAGGGTGGTGTTTGAAGAATTCGGCCTCGGCATGGAGAGCCTCCTCCATGGGCTTGTTTCCTTGGATGTCTTGCTGTGAGCGGTTGACGACTCCAATGAATCCCAACTTCAGAGGGTAGACACGGCCCGAGAGAATGTCCAGAGCATTGGTGCCGTGGTCCATAAGGTCGACCTTGGTCAGGACACCGATAGTCCTCCGGCCAAGAGGGTCAACATGGCGGGCAAGCTTGAGAGCCTCCGAGTTGACGATATCGACGTTGGCAGGAGAGACGGCAAGAATGATACTGTTGGGCTTGGCGATGTATTCTGAAATTAGGTTTCGGGTCTGCTTCTCGATATCGGTAGGCTGGTCACCGATGGGGACCTATAGCGAAGACAAGCAAGAATTGTCAGTGGGGCTCGGTGACAGCGCATGAGGGCATCAAGAAAAGTCGGGAAAGGCTTCTCACCTTGGTAAGACCGGGAAGATCAACCAGGGTCAGGTTAAGAACGTGGGGGGAGTAAATCTTGAGGTTAATGGGTTGTCGGTTGATGCCCTTGTTGTTGCCGGCGACGCGGGAAGTCTCATTCTCGATCTCGCGCTTGACGTCGCCGAAGTCGTTGAATCTTCGGTTAGGGATGTGATGGAACTCTGCCCACTCGGAACGGCGGGCAGCACCGGGAGATCGATAAGGATCGAGAGAGGGGTCGGGAGCGCCCTCATCATCGGGGACGTTGATGAGCTGGAGGATCAGGGGCCGACGGGTGACGATACCGCTTCCTCTCGGTAGAAAGTCGCGGCCGACAATGTTTTCAAGGACGGAGGATTTGCCCGCGGACTGGGAGCCAACGACAACCTGGATGACACGGATTAGCCTGGGGGCGTCAAGAGTCAATTCGTCGCATGAAAAATGCATACAATCTGAGGAAGGTCCAGGGAATCGCTGCCGATGGTGTTGAAGACCAGATCCTGCAGCTTGTTGACGGTGCTGAGCAGATCCTCGCCGAGGGCAGCCATGGTGACGAAGAGAGAGAGAGGAAACCGAAACAAGCAAACACAGACGACGGAAGCAGCAAAGACTTGAAGCTGGAACTAAGATGGTCAAGAGTCCAGCAGACCAGGACACGACACGACACGGAACGGACGAGAGGCTGTGAGATTGCGCGCGTCGTCGTCGCTATCAATCAATTCCAAGAATTCATGCGGATTGATGCAGGCGTCGAGTCGGGTTCACGTGTATTTGCATAATGGATGGCAATAAAGCAGAGCGCTAACCTAGAGTATCAGGCCTGGGTGCCTGGCTCCGGGCTCCACTGAAGCCTGGCTTCCAAGGTTCTCGGCCCGTGAGCACAGGCCTGTTGTCACTGGCCACAGTGAACGAGTGTCAGTCAATGCAATCCTTTGAGGTGCCGTTATGCGAAAACAGCGTTGTATCGGGGCATCACCATTGCCATTGCCACGAGTCGGCTGACTTTTCCACTGATTGTGTGTGGTCTGGACGAAAGGCATTGCCCGTCAAGTCTAGGAGCCCGACAGAAGCCCAATTCAAAAAAAGACATGAGTACCTTTGGTAGCCCCGGTGCCCTACCGGCTACAAAGCCTACACCGTAAGTATGTTCCTTGCGTTACGTCGGGTGCTATATGCCTGACTAAACTTGTTGTCCGCTAGACCCCAGCGTGGAAGCTTTCCTCTTGACCACGATGGTAGGTCTGTGTTGTCCCCTCAGAGGCGACAGGATTGACCAAAAATAGGCGAGTGCAAGACTGTCATGTCAAAATATCTAGCATGCATGAAAAAAGTGCGAGGAGTCAATGAAGATGAATGCCGCGACCTGGCAAAGTCGTACCTCTCGTGCAGAATGGACAGGTGAGTGAGAGAGACTGACTCAACTCAATGACGCAACTCGGCGCCGCTGTCGGAACATCGCGGGCTCATGCGTCTGAAACTTCTAGAAACCTCATGGCCAGGGACGAGTTCAAAAACCTGGGCTTTGCAGAACAACCTCCACCGCCTCCGGCACCAAAGGAGCCAGAAAAGGGCGTCAAGGGAGAGCTGCGGTGGTAACTAATGCTGCCTGTGCTAGTGGCGGACGGCACTGCAAGTGCAAGTGAGCGGCAGCTCTCGCATGCGGTATACATAAAGACATGTGGAAATGGCATGAAAGACGAGCAACCGGGCAAATGAGAGGCAGACACATCAAGGACAGCACCGCCCTCACCCCCGCTGCAGACAGCTGTAACAGTAGAGGCAGAAAAAAAAAAAGAGGCCGAAAAGCAGGCCGTGTTCATGTACGATAAAGAGAATACCTTTGAGCAGGAGAGATCCCCTTAGAATAACGATATAACGACATTTATCCCATTTGAATATGCCTCTTTCACAAGCTCAAAAGATGCCCTTGTTGCTGCTGGTGATCCTCTGACGCAAGCCATCTACCGCAATGGTCCGTTGCCTGGTCAACCCCGCAATCGAGCTCGCCCTTGCGATCGCCTGGGCCTGGACGGCGGTACAAAAGTGAACTCCGTCACGCACACCACAGCTACCTAGTTTTCCTATAGTGTTCGCCCTCTCTGTCTCTCTCCCTCTCCCCAATACTTACCTCTCTGCCGGACAGAATACTCTTCTTCTTCTTCAGCATCCCTTAATTCGTTACCACGTCTTCCGGTAAAGATGCCAGGCACGGGGAGGTCCACCCCGACCCTGAACAAGTCGCGAAAGGTGACTCCGCCGTCGCCCTCGTATATGACCAATGATCAATTTGGTACGGCCAGTTCGCTCGGATCTGTAGTGATTTCTGGCTAATAATCTTGCTTGTATAAAATAGCAAATTATCTAGCAGAGCTTCGATCCCACCGTGTTGCAAGACCTGGAGGTGCACGCCCTCAGCCTGCGGGGGCTCGTCCAGCTCCCGCAGCCCGTTCAAGCTTGCACCGTTCATCCACCGGTCGATTCAGTCCCGACGCCGCCTCCCAGACCGACAGCTTGCCTGGTGTTGAGCGCGTGCCCTCAAAGAACCCCAGCATTGCTGCCGGCAGCGTTGCCTCCAAGTATTCCACCGTGAGCCGTGGGTCTTATGCGATATCGCCCTCAAAGCCTCTCAAACCGTCAGAGGTCGTCCCCTCAGCAACCTACATTGAGCGAGGCCAAAGATGGATGGAAAAGGAGGAGGCGAGCTCGTTGCGCGACGCAATGGAGGAGATGGACATCCGAAAGGGCAACAAGTCACCGCCTGTGCAAGAGACACCCGATGACGAGACGCGCATTTACAATGCTGCTCTCGACGAGGCTGCCGAGCTCGTCTGGCAACATCAACATGGCACACCTTCACCTCGCCCTGACGGCCCTTACCGTTATCGGTCACACTTGAGAAAGAACAGCTATGCGCATGCGCGCACCGCCAGCGTCGGGGGTACAAGATCATTTTCAGGCAGTTCAACCGATAGTGAAGGTAACGCCCCTGGTGGTCGCCCCTCTCTGGAGCACAACCACACAGGGGAGTCTTCTTCAAGTCGCAAGAACAAGTCGTACGGTAGCATTGGCCGTTCTGGGAAGTTCTCCGAGCAGCGCCGGCAAGCAAGCCTGAAGAGGAACATCAGCGGCGAGGTCGAGCGACCCTTCTCTGGGGACCAGATCTGGGAGGAACCAGAGTCATCAACCGCAAAGAATGTCACCACGTCGGGTCGCGCATCACCCGAGAAGCTCAGCAACAAGCCCCAGAATCCCCTGAACCGCGTGCGCTTCGAGTCGCCCAAGCAAGACACGGGCAAGGGCAAGGCTCACGACCCAGTTGAGATCTACCGCAATCCCCCAACGCGCTCCCGCAACCCGTTGTACACAAGCAATCCTGCCGGGGAGAATTCTGCCCCTGTTGATGACAATGTGGAGAGAAAGAATGGCATGGAGGTTCGCAGCCAAGACATCCGTGCGGCCACGAGCATGCGATTGAAGGATCGCAGCCCCAACCTCCCGGAACCCACAGCCGTCAGTGACAGTCCGGGACGGCCCATTGTAAGCTTCGACGCCAATTGGAAAGCCCCGGACGAGTCCACTGATAACAACCCAGACCGGTCGACCCCGGCAGCCCTCGACAGCAGCACCTCCTCCTCCTCCGCATCCTCCTCCTTCAAACCGGAGGCAAAACCCATGGAGATACCTAGTATCGTTGTGGCGGAGGAAAGTACGCCGATGTCCCGGCCGTCGTCAAACGCGAACATCCCGTCGATCTGCGTAGCTGGGGCAGACGACAGCCCCAGAGGCCCAGTGCCTTCAATCAACATTCCCAGCATCGCAGTCGACGAGGCTCCCAGCAACAGCCGCAGCAATGGAGTTCCCGTCATCGTGACGCCCGATGACCAGCCGACCTCACGCAGTCGTCCGTTGCCGAACCCGGTCCCCAGAGGAGCGCCTCGACATGCTCAGCGGCCCCGTGGCCACTGGTCTGCAGCTCCCGGGAGCGCCAGACGAGCAGCTACCATCTGCCACGAGTGTGGTTTTCCCATCGAAGGGCGATTTGTGGCGTTGGCGGGGTCCAACGAGCGATTTCATCCCTACTGCTTCAGCTGCTATTCATGCGGCACCAACCTGCAGGCTATGGAGATCAGCCCAGAACCTGACCACGTCCGCGAGCAGCGGCTTGACCGCATTCGCCGTCGCGCGGCTGGTGAGATCTTGCCTGAGGAGCCTGGTGAGACCATGGCCGAGGATGGAGATGAACGCCTCCGGTTTTTCTGCCACCTAGACTGGCACGAGCTGTTCGCGCCGCGCTGCAAGCACTGCAAGACTCCCATCCTGGGAGAGCACATTGTAGCCCTCGGTTCCCACTGGCACTATGGTCACTTCTTCTGCGCTGAATGCGGCGACCCATTCGAGCACGGCATGACGCACATCGAAAAGGACGGGTACGCATGGTGCATCAACTGCCAGACGAAGCGCACCGAGCGACGGGCTCCCAAGTGCAGGAAGTGCAACATCGCCGTCATCGGGCAGTACATCCAGGCCCTCGGCGGCGAGTGGCACGAGCACTGCTTCCGTTGCGCAGAGTGTCAAAACGGCTTCGACGACGGCCAGATCTTCACCAAGCACGTGCCCGAGGGCACAATCGTGCTCTGCACTGGATGCCGAGCAAAGGAACTCAAAGCGTAATGTAATTTGGCCCCGACGCTTTTGTGTCTGAGGCATTGATATTCTTGTTGTTGTTTTTGACTGCATTGACTGGTTAATAGTTTAGCACGCGAGTCTTGTATTTTAATCGGTCGTTTGGGAAGGAAAACGGGGTGTAAAGATAACTTGATCGTGTAGATTGTGTTTGTTGTTTGTTGGTTGTCCGTTCATTCGGTTCGGTTTGGCAAAGGAGAATTGAGGCGTTGTTTGCGTTTGTTGTAATTAGGTTCGCACACCAAATCATTTGATTTGATTGATTCTAGAATGGCAAAAACACACATGGTTTGGTCTGGCATAGTTTCGGTTTTCTTCTTGATTTAGGTGTCATCTTAATACGATCTGTTTCGGCTCTGCCTAGGTAGGTAGGTAGGTACCTAGTTATGGTCTGATCTGATATCAACCGTGAAGTGAAGTGATCGCCAGCCATCCATTCACAGAGGCGCAGTCAGACACCTAGTTCAAGGTAATTGTGCGTATCTTTCGTAAATTATGGGCGAATCTGCTTCAGTATCCCTTCCCATCTGATGTACACCAAGCGATGCCTGCCAGTGTTCAAATCCAGCCCGGGAGCCCTTCCTGTCTTGTTTCCTTTGTTTTCCTCGACGCTCCTCCAAAGCTACAGTGAACATCCCCCCACCTGCTCCTGGTGCACCTCGAGCGTGTCGCCGTCTTGCATTTCAAGCTATGGGGAGTACATAGTCAGCATCTCCAATCTCTAGAGTACAGTCTACCCTTCTGTCTGGCAGTAGGTAGGACGAGACATGGGCGGTGGGAAATACATACCGCGTCGGGGGTATCTGTGGGCTGAACACGCGTGCCGTCAAAGAGGAACCGCACCGAGCTGAGAGCCTTGCCCTGTCGCTCGCAGAAGGCGCCCATGAGCTTCTCGAGCTTGGTGGTGCGCTTGATCTTGAAGAAGACCTCGTTGTTGTTGTCGGTGACTTTGATGTTGAGGTGCTCTGTGTTGGCGGGGGCCTCGGCCCGCTCGCCGCCTGGGGTACCGTTCTCGTTCTCGCCAGACATGATGATGGTCGTCGGGATTACAGTACTGCGCCGGGGATGGGAGTCAGCGCGCGACGGCGGATGGAGGACGTGGCAAGGTATCGGCTTTTACCTGTAGGGTGGATGATGGATGGTGCGGTCTCAAGGTGGGGGGGAGTGGACGATGGCGTCTCGTTTGCGCAGAGGGGAAGCGCGTAAAAGTGTGGGCAGATGGGGAGAGTGGTTGTCAACGGTTCGTGTGGGAGGTTGAAGAAGAGAAGTAAGAGCGGATGGTGGGAAGGAGAGGAGAAGAAAAAAGGTGGTGGTGTTGGTGTTGGTGGTGGGAGGTGGAAAAGGCGACGGGTGCGTGATGAGCCTCGACGGGAGTGAAGGCGACCCCAGGCTCCATGTCCGTCCCTCAGCGCCCGAGACGCCCATAACCTCAGGTCAGAGTGGAAGAGGCAGCGCTGAAGGCGCCCCCGGGAGGTGGGGAGCGACGCCTCCCATTGGTCCCAGGCCTTCACCGAAGACTGTGGAAACCCGGGCGAGTAGACGGCCGGTGCACGGAGGATTGGGATGCCGATAATGGTACCGGTACCCAGTACAAGTGAAGTGCTGACCTCATCATCCGTCGCTCGGAGATTTATGTTCTGGTCTGGTGAAGAGGTTGAGAGAGGCACAAGTACGGGGTACCCATGACATCAGCCTTCTCCAACATCTTGTTGCCTTGTTATGTATTGCATTGAACTGCCATTATCAGACACTCGTTGACGACTCTGCTCAGAAACAAAGTATTCGAGACACGACAAAGGAACCAATTCTGCCACTGGGTAGATGCCGCAATAACAGTTGCCTTCCCATCTCAATTCACCCGCGAAATATCGCATTGCACACCAAGACAAGCAACAATGGTTTGTCCCGATTCACGCTACTCATGGGCAATCCTTAATTGTACTGACAATCCACAATGAAGGCTCCCAAAGACGACGTCGAGGCCAAGCCTGCCTGTCATCCTCGCGCAGTGAGTTGATACCCTAGACAACCAATTCAGTCCCGGTTACACAGAAACTGATTGTTCGTTGCCCAGTGTGCAATTCAAAGCAAGCATCTCATCTAGGCATAAACAACGCGGTTGCTAACATGCAACTAGACTGCCTCACCCGCAATGGCTACAACGAGGACAAATGTCAAACTGTCATTAGGCAGCTCTACGAGTGCTGCGAGGCCTTTTACGAAAGATACGGCGAAGAGGCATCCACCGTGAGCTGTCCAAAGCCCTATCTGCTCAAGCTCAAGATGAAGCATCTCCGGGAGGGAGAGAAGTGATATGTAGCGCTCGTCTTATGGTGCGTCAACCGGTCTGGGAAACTCTGGCAACTGGTGTGAAAAGCGAACTTCTTCTAGGCGATCGTTGAGCACGCAAGAGGTCTCATGGACCTGAACAAGCATTGAATGTCCTGTTCCGAGACTCTAATACGAATGCCGATGACATTATGATAGAAGAAGAGAAAAAAGAGAGAAAAGATTTTCGAGTGGAGTCGAACATCAAATAATACAGTGTCAGCGAGTCATGAGAAACACTGTAAAACACTGTATCTACGCGCCTCGCGCCTAAACGCGGCAGCGTCTACACCTGCCAACAGCCTGCATCGATCCAGGCACCAAGGTACGTACCGGATGGAGCCAAGCATGGAAAAGCTCCAGGCGCGCCAGTGAAGCAGCAACCAAAACAGACCCAGCATTTCTTCAGTTTTGACCTGAAGCATCAACCAGCGCGAGCTTCTAGAGAAATCCACCGCGATTGCGCCCCCGATTCGACCTTGGCGACCTCGAAAACGCGCGATACCATCTCTTGCACCCGGGTCTGGGTATGCGATCTTGAACGAGCGCCTTCTGTGACCCCTGCGGCCAACCAAGCCGAGTAGGGTCGACTGCTCAAGCTTCTCACATCGTTGCGTTGCCTCGCTCTCGTCGACGAAACGACTATTGATACAGAATCGATACGGAAATCACCCGAGCCGCCATCATGGATGCCCCGGAGATCGAGAGAATCCTATCTTTCGAGGCTGGACCCGAAGTTGAAGAGTTCGCCAACGCCCTCGACGACTGCCTCGCTCCTCCTCTCGAGCCCGCGGACAGACGAGAACGAATCCTTGACCTCCCACGACGATACTATGAGAGTGCCTTGCGGCGACTGGCACAAGTACGGCCGCGCATGGTGCGCGATGGCGCCCAGGATGATGTTGACATGGACGCGGATGAAGTTGATGCTGCCACTAGCAATCCCGCCTCAGCGGAGCTGATCAAGCGCCTCGAACGGGAGGCACAGACATGGGACCTTTTGCGCCGGCTGCTTCCGCTGAGATATTCAAGTTCTGATGCGAATCAGATGGATTTTGACCAGAGCACCAGAACCCCACGAAAGGACCTACTACGTGACTTCCTGGCCTCAGATCCGTCGGCGCGAGAACGACAAGCAGTTATACAATGGCTTCAGACTAACGCTGCTTCTGGTCCCGATATTGATGAGCTTGCTCGCGAACTTCAACAAAACGCCGATAGAGGAGATATTATCGCCCACGGCTGGCTTCACACACGATCTTCCATCAAGCTCAGAAAAAGCGTCACTGCCTGGCCGCACCTGCTCGACCGTCAGTCGCCAGCCGTTGCGACATCATTCCTCAATGCGGATGGCTCACCCCTCGTCACTCAGCTTGATCCCGATGCTGCGACTCGCCAGGGACGGAAACTTGAGCCACAGGACGAATACTTTGAGCGTGCCATCTGGCTCGGCTGCTTTGAGCACCTTCGCCGTGGATCTAACCTGGAGACTATCCGCGAGTGGTGTCAGGAGCGGACAGAGATGTGGCGGGCTATTTCTACCTCTGCCGTCCTCCTATCTACTGATGATACCCAGCAGCTACCCACCACCAACCCGGCATCTTTAGCTCTGTGGCGGCGCATGTGCTTCAGCTTGGCTCGATCAGGCGGCTGTGACGATTATGAGCGTGCAGTATATGGTGTTCTATCTGGAGACATCGCTAGCGTGGAAAAGGTGGCACTCACTTGGGACGACTTCCTGTTTGCCAACTACAACGCCTTGTTACGCACCCAGTTGGACACGTACGTGCTTGGTCTATGTCCGGCTAGTGTGGCTGCCGGTATGACACAGTCATTCCCTTCGTTTGACGCTGTTCAGTACCACGGTGATCCAGAAACCGTCGACAAGCGCCTCATCCGCTCTCTCGAGTCCAACCCGCAGATCCGTGACGAAGCACACGAACCCAGCAAAGCGCTTCAAGCATCCCTGATTTCGAAGGAGATTGGAAACTATCTGTATGAGCAAGGACTGGTTATCTCATCCAGCGCAGACCACCATGAGTCGAAGCTTTACCGTTCAGAGCCCAATGGCCTTGAATTGAACAAGGAGAGGTTCTTCCAGACAACCCAGCACTACGGCCTGCGTATTGTAGCGCACGTCTATCTCCTCATCACCCTGCTCGACAAGTTGAGCTCTAGGGACGACTCTCTGGCCCCCTTGTCCTCACCCCCAGACTGCAGACGCTCCCAGGAAAATCTCATCGCTGGCTATGCCCACTACTTGCGCATGGCCCAGTTGCAAGAATTAATACCCCTTTACTGCTCGATTCTCGAGGAGCCTCGGTCTTACGAGGTGCTCAGTTACAACCTCATCCCTGAAAAGGACACCAAGCAGCGTCTGATGCAGCTCCGGCTCATCAAGAAGGCAGGCATTGATGTGTTCAAGTTTGTCAAGACGCAAGCATGGCTCATGTATGATGATCTTGGCCCCCCCAAGAGCACATTCCCTGCCAAGGAGTCCTTTAGCATTATTGCTCCTGGACCTCCTACTTCGCGACGAGGCCGGCCTATCAAGCTGGACTTTTTCGGCGAGGACGAGAACCAGATCGAGGCGACACACGAGAACTTGATTCGTTCCCTTGAATGGCTTTTGCTGGTCCAAGAGACGTGGCCCAATGTGTTCTCTATGGGAACCAAGGTCTACAAGTACTTTTTGCGTAAGTGGCCCTTAGGCTTTCTTAATGATCAAGACTGACTCTGTCATAGGCAACCTTCACCTCAACGCTGCTCGCCAGTTGATGAGGAGAGTATCTTTTGCTGATGTCCTGCAAGCCGCTACTGAAGATGATAGCGCTGAAGCAGGCTGGTTCGAGGACACTCCCGACTTCTGGGCTAAGCACCTGGACCGGAGAGGTATTCTCGATGTGACCCCTGAGCAAGTTGCTTCAGATGCCCGAAAGTTTAGAGAGCTGGAGGCTCTGGTACGAGCTCTTGATAGCTTGGAGACGGTCGCGTCTTTCTCCGAGCTCACGAATGAGTATGTTGAATCTCTGAGTATCAAGAATTGGCGCTAACAAACAAAGCAGGGAGAGTGTCAAGTCGCGTGAGTTCTGGGCTTCGATTGGGGAGGAAGTCAAGAATTCAAAGGAGATGATGCAACCACTGCTCAACAACTGGCTCCTGGTGGGCATCGAGGGTGAGTCTTGGACCGTACCGAATTGGAAAAGTTATGTACTAATATCGAAACAGAGGGCGATGAGGAACTTCGGGACCTTCGCAAGGCATATCTCCCCGAGACGATCCTGGCCTATATCAGCTCACTGCACTTTGCAGGCACCGGTCTGTCGCGAGACAACCTGCTGGAGTGCATGGAGCTGGCCGCTATCATTGCAGAGCGCAGCTCGGACTTGTCGACAAGCTTTATGGATGCAGGACGTATGAATGAACTGGTCGAGGCTTTTGCGGCAGTCAGCAAGGCGTTGGCCATCAGCACCGGGGAGAAGAGGGCCACTGGCTCAAGCAGCAAGAAGCTACGCGAGATGGGATGGTCACGGGATCTGTGGTCGGTGAAGCATTGATATCCATCATCAAGGAGAAAGAGACTGTTTCCTCCTTCTTGAATCATTACTTGCTTATCCGAACTGCTGCGTCGTGGTGGTGGTGGTGGGTTTGGGCGTTGAATGTTGATATATCTCTCTTAAAAAGTGTATGGTTGTGGACTGTAACATATCTACGGCATTTGGTCTCGTGTAGAAGACCAGGACGGGAACAACTGACTTAATGAACTATTCCCTGTTTTTTTTTAGTATTGAATTCTTTGTTTTCCAAGGGAAGCTATATTGACGTTCATATTCCCCCCCTCAGCCTCCCCCAGATGTGGCGTGGCTAGCGTCCTCCCCCCCACGTTCCGTCGACGACATCCATTTATTTGGGCGGCTCCAACTAAGCTCCTCCCCCACTCCCAACCTGCATCTTGCAACTCCTACAAAGTCGTCATCTCATTACACGTCGCGCCTGTGACTATTAAGCCGCCGGTTTATATATCAGACGTATTCATTTGATACTGGGAATATGGCCAGCTTCACACCCGAGCTCCAAGGAGCAACGCCTCCAGTTCTCCCCCCGAAGCCCGGCAGCCACGAGACCAGTCGCATAGCGACACCGACTTCGATAGCCGGCCCTGCACCTTTCGAACCAGGCAGCAACCGTTTATCGAGCTCTGTGAATGCTGCTCCGACGTCGATACCAGACCCGGGTGACCAATGGCTCCCTCAGATCCTCCAGGATAAGTCGTACGTCATCACATGGCTTGGCAGTGTGTCGCATCCCGCGCTGACGTGCTATTGTGTAGAAAACAAGATCTCGCAGAGATACTCGCCAACCCGGCACTCCTCAACGCCCTCGTCCACTCACCCGAATCCATCCACCCATCCCTCCTGGCTTCTCACCAAGCGCTCTCATCAGCTCTGAACGAGAACATAGAACTAGCTGGGCAGCTGACCGACATGGAGGCCCGGCTGGCACATCAGCGCGCGTCCACACAGGCACAGTTGCTTTCGACACATGCGCTAGAGAGACAGTGGCGTCAGAAGCAGTCAGACATGGACCACGCGCTGGCACCCTTTTCGCCGGCGGCGCTGTACCAGCAGCTCGGACAGGGGGTGCAAGAGCAAGCGCTCGTGTGCCAGGCGATGGAGGAGAGCTTCCTCGAGGGAGAAGGGGAGGGGGCGCCGGCCACGGAGAGGGAGGTTACGGACTGGGTGAGGAGGTATAGGGAAGCCAAGGTGCAGTCTTATCTGCGGCAGGAGAGGAAACAAAGGTGGGATGAGGGACGGGTTGGAGGTTGGCGATGAACGGGTACGGAACCAATTATTTGTTGGTACGTATGATGCTTCTCTTGCCTGGAAAGGAAGGGGTTCTGTGGTTGTTATACATTGGCGATTTATACACACAAATATTCACGATTCATGATAGACGTTATCCCCTGAAACAATACAATTCACGCCTTGAAATGTTTTCTATAATGGTCGTTCAACTCGTACAAAGGCTGCCCCCTTTTAAGAGACATGTAAGAATACAGTTGGTTTTCTCAATCCAACAGCCCCCAACTTTCACGCTGGGTGCCGCCGAAATGAATATGCCATGCCATGCCATGCCACAGCCATGAACCGACGCTTGCTCTTTACAACACGGGTATCTCATAAACTCAAAGGCCGCCCAGGTTTTTGAATGTCTCTTTTTTTTTTTTTTTTCTTTCTTAGAAACCGGTGGGACCAAAACGATACAAAAGATGTCTTCCTCTTTTCATTCCCATGGCCCCCCCTCGCTCATAGCGCGCTAAAGGGACTCTTCTTCATGTCTGGGCTACGCGGGCTCATGGGCAGCGCGAACAAGTCATCCTCTTCGTCCCGTGCCCGGAACCTGACAGGAGCTGAGGCGGCCGCGCTAGTGACGTCTCCCTGCAGCGCGGCATTGAGGGACATCGGAGCTGCGCGAGTGTTGTTGGCGGCCATGGCTTCGTGAGATGAAACGGCAATATCGGCGCCCAGCGGGTGGAAGGGTCGCGACTGGCTGATTGGGCTTGTGAAGGTGTTTGCTGTCGAGTGGTTAGCCTTTGGCATGCCATACATGTGAAAGAGTGACTTCAAGGTACCGGGTGTGTTGGGCGTCAGGTCTGCGGGCGACGTAGCCAGCTTGAGGCCCTTGAGCTTATCTCCCAGCCGGCCCGTAGGTGACCTAGGGGCTGCAGGGCGGGTGGACGGCTCCGTGGGTAATGGAGGTGGGCGAATGAAGGTATCGAGGATCCATTTCCGTTCGGCGAGAGCCATCTCAACGCCCACACCCTCTGCATTGTTGCGTAGCTCGGCTGCAACCTCACGGTCTATCGCGGCAAGGCGTTGTCGCGCCCATAACGTGTGCAGCACGCCCCGAGGCCCCGGATCTGCAGCGAGGCCGGGAGGGAAGATGGCCGGGAGAGGCTTGAGGGTCAAGCTTGGTGCTCCGGGAGGCGTGATGGTGATGGTGGCAGGGACGGTGGCATCTGCGGGAAGGAGGAAGTAGACTCGGCGTCGACGGGATGAGGTGCTCGAGGCTGATTCTGGATCCGAGTCGGGCTCGGCAGCGGGTAGGTTTGTTGACTTGCCAGGCCACGACACCTGCCAGTAGGTGCTGCTGTTGACATCATCTGCAACTGCAGCTGCATCTGTGTTGGCAGCGGCCGAGGCCGGTTCCGCAGCGGAGACGTCATCGGTGCTCGGAGCGGAAGCGGAGGGAGGGTCGGCGAGATCGGCGGGAGGATCATCGGAAGGAGCGGGGGCATGGACGGCGTCGGGATACCACTCAACCATGAGCACCTTTGTGCCAGCATCACTGAACTCAAACCTGGCTAGATGCTGGGCAGCCGTGGTAGGGACGACGGGGGCTCCGTCATCAGGCCGAGGAGATTCCGGCTCTAGGTCGGTGGTCATGGTCAGGGTGAGAGATAAGGGAGATGATGGCTTGTTGTCGTTATCGTCAGTCACCGTTCCGTTACCCGTCCGGGTGGGATGGCTGGCTATTCGGTGGTGTCACACAAAGAAGACCAGACCGGAACAGAACAGACCAGGGCTGAGATGAGGCTCTGCTGATGCGTTGCGGAGCGTGCGGTGATGAGATAGGATGGGCGGGGACCTAAAAGTCTAGGCCTCCAAGCTCAGCTCAGCTCAGCTCAGCAGCCAAGCTCAGGCCGTGGGGATTGTCCTGCTGTCCTGTTGTCGTAGCGCTGCTTCTTGTCGTCGTGGGCTTGTGCTCCCAAGCCTAAGGGGGGGGGGGTCCTGCTCGCTCCTTGTCGGGCCGAGTGGTTTCGATGGTTTCAAACGATAAGCCAAAAAGAAAAAAAGGACAGGTCAAGTCACGTTCGGCCGGGATAGCGAATTGTGACGGCACTTGCTCGGTTGATGCAAAGCCGGAGGAGGGTGACGACGACGCTGCTACTGCAGAAGTAGAGGAGAAGGCGGAGGGGCCGGTACGGTACGGTATCAGGAACGTGACTACTGACTGATGAAACTGAAAGACAGTGCGTTAAGGACAGCACAAGCAACAACAAGTGAGGGACATTGTCTACACAGTAGATACAAAGTGGAGATGGAGAGGACGGATGATGAGGACGAGGAGGGGAACGGAACGTTGATGGAGCTGGGGAAAGCTAGGATGAGCGAGCGAGCGAGCGAGAGCCCGTGTACCTACGCGAGAGAGATGGAGCTAGAATAGAATTTAGAGTGGGCAGGTACTTTACAGTCAGTAACTCCAGTACAGTACAGTAATAAGTTACGCGTCTCCAGTCCCGTCCCGAACTGGATCCCGGCATCTGCTTGGTCAAGGTCCAATAGAATAGATACGGCATCCGGTTACGGTCTACAAATCGTCGATGGGAAGATGCCCGGGTCCCGGATACCTCCATCCATCCCCATCCCCATCTCCATCCACCCAATCCATACAAAGCTCAGGCTCGGGTTCGGGAGATGATGGGGCAGTTTCTGTACAGTACAGAAGGTTCGCGGATTGCGCGGGACGAGGGGAAGGGATCGTTTCAAGGACCCGACGACGAAATGACCCAATCATTTGAGGCCATTCAGTGGAAATACCTACAGTACCTACCTAGGTAAGGTAGGGACGATAACGACAAAAAAGTCAGTCATGAATAGACACGTGGATAAATAACATGACGCGACTCCAGAGGCAGTGCTTCGGTATCATCGGAAGAATTTCTTTCTTTGTCGATCGATCGATTGGATAGACAACAATTGGATGAATATGGGATCAAATGTCATGTCGTCGAGACTTGCTCCCAAGCACTGCAACGTTGATGCATCCGAGGGTCAAAAAAAGGACCACAAGCTAAATTATGTATGTGTGTTGACGTTATTCGCAGTGTGATGTAACAAAACGGGCCGGTCGTATCTTTTTTATTTTTCTGGCATCCAACAAGGAAGGATCCGTGTAATAAAAAAAAAAAAGGGACCGCCCCGGAGCCGGAGTTTGAGCCTGGAAGGCTTCGTAATATTACGGCCGGGGAATTTCCAGACATTCATTGCAACTGTACTTACAGTACAGCACAGTACCAACCAACCAACCTGTCTGCGTGTTATTAGGTGCTAACAGTCCTGAATACGTACCTTGCAGATCACACATGGGCTAACGGATTCAGACAGACAGTGAAGGAAAGTAGTGGAGTTATGTGTGTCTTATGTAGATGCAGTCTATGTTTGGATGTAGGCCTCAGTATCAAGCAGAAAACACCATAGGAACAACCAACTCCAACTCTGTTATCTATCACCATCTATCCTCTTTCTACGGATATTCAACAAGTATGATTTCCCCCTTCTGACCAACCAGAGACCCAGAATTTCGGATCGGCGTCGACGAGACATTGGACATTGGCCTGTCGCGGATGGACTCAAGAGCCACCGCAGTAACGCCGGGGACCACTACGGAGACGCCCCCCCCCTTTCCTTTCTTTTCATTTTCACCACCAACTCTTCAGCTTCAGCTTTTGCCCAAAACCTTTTGCCCCCCGTCAGAAGTCCCCAGTTTTCGGACCTTTCCTTACTCATGTTCAAGAAAGGCTTGTTATCAACTTTGTCTCTCTTGTACGTAGTGCTTCGTCTTGTTGCTTGTCTGGCCCACGTGTAAGTGCGTTGTAGTGCCGAGAAGAGTGCCTACAGCTTCCAGAAAAGAAACGGGTCTTGGGATCAGGGCCCATGTCTCTTTTTTCTCGTCAGTTAGAGACATTGATTGAACAGAGACGGTGCTAGACTCTGCCTGGTAGGTATTAGCGAGCTGGCGGAAATGGGATCCTCGAGGGACTCGGTTCTTTCTTTAGGGCCAATGTTGCATTCACAGAAGGGAATAGAGACATTCTGTTCCAGTTCAGTCTCGTCTCGGGTTTTTGCTCGCTGGATTCAACAAAGTATCGGCGGATGTGAGCATCGACCGCACGCCACACTGGCCTGTGTCTGGCACATACATACATAGGAGGGAATATTACATGGTTCGGGCATGCAACACGTCGAAGCCCGAGTGGCATGGCATGGCATCCATGGCATGGTTACGGCTTCGTGCCCGAGAGGAGAGAGGGAAGCCAAAACCTACTCTTTTAGAAGCGCCGCGGGTACGATCCCGTCTGTTCCTTGCTGGTCCCTCACCTTACACCTTGCACCTTGATCCAGCATGACCCCCGTGCGCCATCACGACCTTTCTCGGCCGGGCAGGGTTTCGGCCTCACTCGACGGGGCATGCGAGGATGGGATGGGATGGGGGTGGGCATCTTAGCCGGGGAGCCGAGAAGAGGAAGACAGGTCAGGTCAGGTCAGGTCTGGTACCGTAGGTAGATGAGATGATGATTTCACTTAGGGGCGGCGGTTCTTGTTTTGTGATAACGAACGGGGTCGGGTCAGGGCACCGAATAGAAAACCCGCGTTGGTCTCGTGAGTCGATCCATGTTCCGAGTAAGCAAGCGATCGGAGATACTCCATATGGTCGGGTCCCCTCTTTATCCTCATCCCATCCGTTGGCCTCGTCCAGATGTAGCCGTAGTTTTTCAGATGTGAAGCCCTGACCTGCATTGTCCATCTACCACCTAACTCCAGTATGTGTGTCTGGATGTGTGTCTGAGTCCGGAGGAGATGACCATTCATCGGCCGAACAGGGGCAGATCGAGCAAAGTTGAGGTCTTCTCCCTGGTGATAGATCATAAACCTTCGAAGCTTTTTCTGTTACACCTTTGCCAGGTGCCTGTCCGTCCATCCCCAGAGCCATCATCACTGCCGTGACTGTCGTCATCGCGCCCAGTGTCAGTGTCCATCTCCCAGTTGTCATTGTCGGCCTCCTGCTCGGTCAAAGACTCGGCCGGGGCTGCTCGGGTGGCTGTTGGGTCCGAAGGATTTTCTTGTCATTTCACCGCAATCATTTGACACTTGCCTTTTCACTACTGAACTGTCGGTATTCCAACGAAGCAAAGAAGAACCGGCTAGACGCCCCCCAGCTTCTCGGCTAAATAAAAAATCTTGAGGTGAGAGAGACACCGAGATACGGACGGCCGAGCCGGCCAAGCTCCGGAGGATATCCAGAAAGGAGCAGGAGTCAAAAGGAAGCCAAGAACAAGAACGCTCCAGCCCAAGCCTCAAAAGAAGAGCCCCCAGTTCCAGGGGTCCTCTCTCTGGAAAGATAACCTGACTCCCCCAGAGAGGGCCAGAGCTGGGCGGCGGGACACACACACGCGCACACGCACACACCCCAGCTACCGTGCGGCGCCACACCCGGGCCTACTGTGTCATGATGTCCCGGCGCAAGGAAAGCTTCCTGTAAGAGGGATGGGTGCGTGCTTCACTGCTGCTGCAACGTCGTTGATAAGCTTCTGGCTGGTACTGTGAATAAACGGGAGAGCGTCGCCCTCGCTGCAGGGCCGGTAGACTCCGCTGGATGATCGATTCGAATAAGGCCGGCCAATTGGGCCGAGTCCGGGCTGGGGTTTCGCACTGTACGGCGCGGCGGGCCATCTACAATCGCGTGGCAGAGCAGCAGGCCCCCGGTGTATTCTGTGCTTGATGAGTGCAGTGGAGGGCACCACCAAAGTCAGGTGGTCACTCGATGTACCCGGGCTATCCCTTCTCCTCGGGGCATATTTCCTTGAGGTTGTGGGGAGATTTAGAGGTGAACGGCTTCATCAGCTGGTCGTCTTGAGGCATCTCGAAGGCCGGAGTTTCCCTCTCGAGGAATACTCTCCATCCCATCCCACGAGAGGGACCGTCCCCCCAAATCTTCTCCAGGCCACCCCGTCTCGTCATGGGTAAAAAGATGGATCCATGGGATCTATCTCGAGTCTCAGTGATCAAGGGCTCTCGTCCCCTGGGTCGTCCACCCTCCCCACAGCGACAGCGCCTTTCCCAGGGCCTCTCCACAGTTCGGCCGGTCAAACGCCGCCTGGAGCGAACCAACGTTTGCGCTGCTCGGCCTTGTGGTTTTGTCCGCTGCGGCGCTAGGCCACGCCATGTTGCCCCCATGTCGGTCGGTCCGTCCCCCATCCACGGTTTTCTTTTCTTTCTTTCGTTCGTTCTGACCCAAGGGAAAGGCCCGGCGTCTTTTTGAGGGATCTCCATCCTCCACTTTGCACTTTGATCACCGTGTGTTGCGGAATGTATGTACATCTGTCATGGATGGATGGATGGACTGTGTTGGCTGTGTGTTCATGTCTGAGTCAACTCGCGGGTGTTTGTCCTAATGCAGGAGAATGAGAAGTTGCTTCTGTCTCTGAATGTCTTGATTTCGTCTCTCTGTCTGTCTGTGTCTGATCAAGGTCTCAACTCAAGTTCGTTCGCTGACGGAATTATCGCCTGGCTGAGGTTCCTTCTCTGCCTTCCAGTCCAGTTCTTGTGGGGACGCTACGCTCACTCCTTCCTTCCACCCTCCACTCACTGAAGAACATGACCCTGGTCTCGCGCCCCTCCACGCCCCTCCGCGCCTTCCCTTCCCTCCCCCGGATTCGTACCGCATGTACCTCCGTACCCTTGTTAGTACCTGAAAGTCCTCTAGTCGCCCAGCCAGTCATCACTCCCCTCTGTCCCGTCGCTCTTTCCCTTCCATCTTCTTCGCCTTGGCCTTGTACCATCATCCTTCCCACTCTCCCGTTACTTCACCCATCCTCATCCCATTCTATCCCACCCCGTCCAATCTAAACCAACTCGAAACACCACGGCCTCGTTTCTCACGATATCGACCGACCGCGACCCGACGTCTGTTTTCTTTTTTTTTCTTATCCATCCATCCACCTAAGCGCGCTCTTGTTCTGTCGATCGTCATCGCCACTCGCATCAACTGGGCAAGCATCTGACTAGATACATACATACTGCACCTCGGTCCTCGCCAACCCCCGATTCCTCCGTCTTATCTTCTCGTCGCCTGCCTTCTCGCCATGTCGAGCATGCCCTCGTTCGCTGCACAATAGAGACGGACGTCTATAGCCATCTGGGCTGGCCCGAAGGAGGCATTCTTCGTCCTGTCTTGCCGTAACTTTACGCACCTACATACACCATAGCATCGTCTGCCACTCGTTTTTGCCTCATCACCTGTCATCATGGCCAACCCTCCACCGCATGCCATGGCGATGGATCCGCCTCACATAACCGAGTTTGCTTCGGAGCGTTATTTCGAGAAGCTTAACCAGCTCAACGCTCAGCAACAACACCAACACCATCATCATCACGTACCCCCGACTCACGACTCTCTCGACGCCTCAACATCTGCCGCGCCGCCCTCAAGATTTATCCTTCCCCTGCGAGATTCAAGAGCTGCCGAAGTCGAGGCTATCCAACCGAACCAGAGCCAGAACAAGGGCCGATTCCACAAACTCCGTCACAAGGTTTCGAAACTGCATTCCAAGTCTGCTCATGTCGGGTCTTATGCTTCTACCTTTCCTCGTTCCTCGGCTGAATCGCCACAAAAGAGGTAGCTAATTAGATTCTCGACGCCACCAAACTCTCTTCGCATGCTGACTTGAATATCCAGTGCCGGTTTCGATCAGCTCTTCCTCGCATTACCAAATGAGCTGCAGATTCAAATTATATCTTCTCTTCCCTTGACCGATGTACTCAACCTCCGACTTGCCTCCAAATCCTGGCATACTCTCATCACTCTTAACGAAACAACCATCGCCCGATACCATCTCGAACACCACATCCCTGCCTATGCGTCTCGCCTCTACCCCGTCAAAGATGTCAACGAAATCAATTTTCACCATTTATGCGGCATCTGGCATCGACTACACGTTGCTGCCAAGCTTGCCTTCCTAATTTGCGAATGGGTCACCAAAGATATTTTCCTCCGTCAGACCGAAGCTCAACGACTCGCCTTTGCTCCCCAGCATGAACGAATGCGCCGACGTTTGATACCCCTCCTATTCACCATTTTCCACTTTTTCGAAACCTACCGAAAGCTGCACCTGGAACGCTTGGCTGAGAACGGCGGCCAGGGAATGAAGCTGGAGCCCTATACCATTAACCCCATCGAGGCCGAAATCATGAGCATGTACGACGACAAGACGTTATTACGGGTCCACGAAGTATTTCCGCTGGTTATATCCTCGTTTTGCCGACGACTACGACCTCCGACTTACGTGGGAAGGGTCGAGCGATCACTACGTGGTTACATCCGAGAGAAGCCGTCTGATGAGATTCACGCCGCCATATTATGTATCGGTGGACTACGACAGGTGGAGAGGTTGTGGGAAATCAAGGGATACAATTCACGTCGCGGCGCCGTCGACACGTGGGTTAATGGTCTGGTTAAGGAGCAGCCCCGGTCAGAAGGCGGATCATCAAAGGGGAAACGAGGCCTGTTTGGGCGCAAGAAGTCGTTGAGTCACGACGCTCGATCTTCGGGTATTGGTCTAAATAGGGTCCGGAGCTCCGGTTCGATGGACGACGCCATGGACATCGACGTCAACTACATCTTCCACACAAGCCTTGCGGCCGGCGCCCCCATGTCACCCCTCAGCTCAGAGCAGGCGCAGGCCATGCTCAGCGACCTGCCAGTGCTGCAACAAATATGGCTACCTACGGCTGAGGCCATCATCCTCCAACGCCGAGTTGTCGACCGACCACAGGACATCAAGCGCAACCAGCAGGTGATGCTTGATTTGATCCAAGAGGACGGAATGGACGATGAGGACGAGTGGTGGTACGGCCGCAGCATCCCCGATTCCGTGCGGCCTCCCATGGGTGTAACCGATGACGATGCGGACTAAAGGGCGTTTGCTCGACCAGACCTGTGTCGACATTTTCCTTGGCTTTCTTCTTTGTTTGCTACGGGTGTACTTGGTTGAAAGTACGCAACAACTACTGCTACTGGTGCCTGGGTGTATGCGTGTGTCAAGAACGGGATCATGAGCATTTACACGGCGTTTTGATGGACTGCGGAGAAAAGGGTTACCGCGTTGTCTCGCGTGACACTGGAAAGGAGCACTGGCCAGGGTTTTATTTTCTTTTTTCTTTTTTACACCAATCGTCTCTACGCGAATCTTGTTTCCTATCTGTTGTTATCTTCTACTTATGTCATGTTTGGAGCGAGCTCCGTATTGGAATGACAGGAGATGGGCTTCTTCTGTATATGGGCGGGTAAAAAGGAAAGGGACGGGGATACGTTTTCTTATTTGGCATTCATCTTGAACAGCCTCGCGCGGATAGATATTGCGGGCGTGCATTATTGATTTCCTTTGTATCTTCCCCTATCCCATCCTTCTGATGGATGGCCCTGGGAACAAATATCCTTCCTACCTATCCCTTGCATTTTGTATTCAAAGGCATGAGGACTATCTATATCTACCTAGGTAACGACTGAGTCAAAAAAGAGAACGGATATAATTATTCTGGGTATCTAAAAGTTTTGTGTGTCGAGTTCCATCTACCTTTCCGCGTCATTCATCGCATAGGTTATCATGATATTACATCCATCACCCTTTTGTCAGGTATACTATACTATCAATAAGAAAGAGATCCCATGCCCCTTCTAACGCCCCAGTGTCCATCCATCCACCCATCCGTGCCAAAGTCAACATGTGCCTGTCAACCCCCCTTTTTTTGTGCCATGTCCACCCACCCACCATATCAAGCAGACGTCCTGTTTCCCCGCTGCGAATTTGTATCACGTCTCGTGCCGAATCTGATGTTTCCTAGAATCTAATTGGACCGAATGTACGTCTGAAAGTAACGACAACGCCCTTTCCCCGGATCTTGTGCTGGTTTCTCTACCTGCCAATGGCGTGGTATATCCGGTCGCGCATGTCGGGCTCAGCAAGCGCAGCCTCGAGCTGGGTGTGGCTATCAAACCCAACAGCTGTGCCGGCGTTCATGGAGTAGTCCATGTCGAGGTAGCTCTGACCGTTAAAGTCCTGAAACTGCGCCATGTTGGGCGCCCCTGGGGACTCGTCGGGCTGCGTCTGCGTCTGCGTCTGCGTCTGCGGATGCTGTTGATGCTGCTGCTGTTGCTGCTGCTGGGGGTGTTGGTGATGAGAAAGAGATGGCCGACCGCTGTAGCCGAGAGCTGCGTTTGTCGGGTGTTGCTGCTGTTGGAACTGTGTTGGAGAGTTTGACCCCATGTTCCGCGAGAAGGGCGCACCAGTAGCTTGACCAAAGTGATTGGCCATCTGTCGTTGCTGCTGTCTTTGTTGGTAATGCTGCTTCTGCCGCTCATAGACAGCCTGGGCTGCCATGTTGGACATGACCGGACGATTCCGTGACCTGTTGACAGCAGTAGGAGCCATTTGTTGTGTCTGATTGGGCTGTTCTGAGCCTATATCTGGAGATTGTTGCGGTTGCGGTTGCGGTTGTTGTTGTTGTTGTTGTTGTTGATTTTGATCGAACTGATGGAGATTCAAGTTCTGATGTTGTTGATGTTGCTGTTGCAACTGCTGACGCTGATGAGGCAGAAGCTGCTGCGGTCGATGATTTACGCCCCCTCCTAGCTGGTTTATCTGCCCCTGAGAGTCGAAACTGCTTGAGGCAGACGAAGGCTGCCCGTTGGATACTATGGTAGGAGAGGCTGACGCCTCCACGCCGGTTGAGTGAGACTCGTTTCCGCTCAAGGCCATACTCTGTCCCATCTCCTCAGAGACTCGGCGGCGCTTTGGGTTTTGTGTTCGAGGCGAGTTCCCTGACCTGGACACTGCATCGGGTACCTGAAGAGTATTTGGCGTGGGCATGGCCTGCACATTCGCTTGAGGGGTTTGTTGCGAAGGTTTTCTCTTTCTGGAAACAATAGTGGGAGTGCTTTGGGTACTGAGCGGAGTTGGTAATGGTGGTTGGTCGACACTGTTGTCTGCATCTGATTCCACGGCAGGCTCCTGAACAAGAACTGAACCATTGGGCTCTGGTTGCACGGGGTTGGCCGTCATGCCGTTGAGACCTGCACCTGTGTTTCCCACATTGGCGGAAGAGTCCGCGTCTTGGTGGTTTGATGTTGTTTTGTGGGCAAGAGGGGAATCAACCACAGGGTTTGAAGCTGTGGCATTCGAGGGATCGGCGCCACCATCCTGTGTTCCCGGATGGGACTTGGGTTTGTTCTTTGATCCCTTTGGACGTCCTCGTTTCTTTCCGACATGAGGTGTCGTGGGTTGCACTGTTGAGTTGGGATTCGCCTGTGCGACTGATGCCGTTTGTCTCTGGTCACCCGCGGTGGGCGGCTGAGATGCTTCTGGTGCTTGCTCCGCTGGCGTCGACTGCGTAGCCGTGGCGTCGTTCGTCTGGACAGATTCCGACCCAATAACAACCTTCTTCTTGATCCCCTTGTCCTTTCGGACCTTGCTACTCTTGCTACCCTTTGGCCGCCCCCTGGAGCGCTTAACCGTAACAGGGGCGGCGTTTGCGACAGAAGAGTTGGTGATAGAAGCTGCTCCTGGGGCACCAACTGGAGGGATAGCGGGAGGGGTTTGGGTGACAGCGGCTTTATCCACACCGTCTAGATGTGGGAAGATCTCGGAAATCCAGGCAACAAACAAAGAGCCTGGTCCATTTGTTCCAGCGCTTTGTGGGAAGATGCCATCGGCGGGAGGAGGCGCGCCTGGAATACCACCAAAGTAAGCCAAGGCTTTACACAACTGATCCACGACCAAGATAGGATGAAGGCTTCTGAGAAGGGTGAGGAGACGAGCCTGCTCAGTCTTGGTATCATGCGGAGATAGCCCAGAAGGACCTGTAGGTGGAGGGTCGATTTCCTGTGCCTGTGGAGGAGGGCTGATCTCCTGTATAGAGGGGCTGGTAGCTTGCGTAGGGGGATTTGAAGCGGGTGTCCTTTCTACCGGTCCCTTTTCTGCTGGTGCCTTGTCTGCCGGTGCTTTCTCGACAGACGCCTTTTCGATAGGTACGGCTGGAGCAAGCGGAGGTGGTTGAGGAATCGGCCGAGGAGGCGCTGGAAGCACAGGAGTAGGGTATGGACGAAATCGTACAGGAGGCGCCGGTGTAATAACATTCGGTCGAGGCCTCTTGGGGTGACGGTATCCCTGGCTGTTCGCAAGTCGGGCAGCAGCGGCGGTTCCCTCACTCGTCCGTTTCGCAGCGAGGTCTCGCTCGGTCATCTCTGGCCTCGGAACGTCGATCTGCATGACACTAAAGTTTCCCTGTCGTCCGTCGGTCTTGCCCTTGAGCTTGCTTGGGACCGGGTTCCTGATGCGCCCATCATGATATGGACTAAGCCCAACATTTGGGGTAAGAGTAGGCATGGCAAGTTGCGCTGGTATAACCTGGGGGGTCGTTTCTGGTGGCAGGGTGGTATATTTAAGATGATATGGATTCATTCGAATATCGAACATTCGCGTGCCGTCTTTCATGCTGCGCATCGATGGCGACGTCGCTGTCGTGGTGGTTGACGGCGGAGCAGAGGAGGCATTGGTCGTCGTGGGCTGAGGACCGTTGGGCGCTGGAGGACTAGTCGGGGTCGTCGCGACGGCTGCTAGAATATCACCCGAGTTAACCATCCGCCCTTGCCCAGATGTGACGGCATCATGACCATGCCGGCGAGGGAAAACACGTACGCGCCGCCGTCGAGGCCATGGCGATGGCGTCGGGAAGAGTCCGGGTCCCGATGCGCCGAAGAGGCTACGAAGAACATGCCCCAAAGTCGAGCGCGCGACGAGTCGTACAGCTCGAGGGCAAGCGCGCGAGAGTCATGCGACGTTGGAATCGGGCGATCCAATGGCTCGCGGGTGGTTGAAGGAGCAGTCGCCTCGAGCAAACCTCGATGTTGTTGGATGATAGTTGAATCCGTGTTAGTGAGTTAGTGGATGGCAGCCAGTGTCAGTGAGCAAGGGACCCCCTCCCCGTGACAAGCTCCTTCCTAGCCTCGTACCGCTCCGTGAGGGGTGGGGCTGATCTCCAGAAGTGGAAACAATGGTTGAGGGTGTGGCTTCCTTTTCGTCTGAGGGGAACAGCCACGCGTTCGTCATTCTCCCCAGCCACATGTCATTAGCCACAGCTACCTTATGCCAAGTACGTTCAACGCTGCTGCTGGTGCCCAGCCAGCATGAATGAGGCTTGAGCTCCTGCTGCTTGTTGGAGCTAGACTTGGACTTGGACTTGGACATCAGCATCAGCATCCATATCCATTCGCGACGCAGCCTCAACTCGCCCTCTTTCCTTCGAGTTGTTCATCGATGAGCTCGTGATTTCAATCCTGCCATCAAAGGACGAAGCTCTTGGGGCTGATCGAGTCCTCTCCATCGGCGTCACTCCGACCTACTCCGCAGTCCGCCTTGTTCATATCCTCGACCAGACGTACCCGATCATCTATTTATTCACCGCCGAAGTCCAACATCATGTCGACAAAGTACGCGCTCTTGTCGCTTCCCCTCGGCGTCTTCGACTCCAGCGATAGAGAGGAAGCCATTTCGTCCCTGCGCGGCACCATCTCCTCCGACAATGGCTCCGTTCTGCCATTCAGCATCCCCGACTTCAAGATCGGTACCCTCGACGCTCTCGTCCAGCAGGCAGATGACTTGGCCAAGCTCGAGGCGTCGTGCCAAGCTGTTGTGGCCAAGGTTGGCGACTCACTAAAGAATGTCCTCGACGGCGACGAAGACCGCATCGCTCAGTACAAGATGGTCAACGACAGTGAGATGCGCCCGTGTCTGTTCTGCTGGCCTATCGCTAACTATCGTTGGCAGAGCCCACCGATCAGTATCTCAGCACTTTTAGTTGGAATAGGATCCGATACCGAGCTGACAAGTCCCTGGGCGAGCTCATCAGCACCCTCCAAAAGGCAGGCTTGCACTCGCTATTATCGGGCACCCAGCCTGCTAACCGATACTCTTAGGAGCTTGCGACCGTTGACAACGATGTGAAAACAAAGTTCAATCAGTACAACTCTGTCAAGACAAATCTCGCGGCCCTGCAGCGTCGCCAGACGTGAGTTCGCCTGCATCCTGGCTTTCATCTTCCTCAAGCTAATAATCGTCACAATAGTGGTAACCTATCTACCAAGTCCTTGACCCCCCTCGTCGACCCATCTCTCCTCATTCAGGATTCCGAGTACATCGAGACGCATCTCATCGTTGTGCCGGCCAACGCGAAGAAGGACTTCATCAAGAGTTACGAAACACTAGCCCCCATGGTGGTCCCTCGATCGTCGGTTCAAATCGCCCAAGACGAGGAATTCGTCCTGTTTGCCGTCGCCACCTTCAAGAAGCACAGCGCCGAGTTCCTGGCAAAGTGCCGAGAGCAGAAGTGGACACCACGCCACTACAAGCACGTTCAGGGAGGCCGAGAAGAGGAGCAGCGAGAGCTCGACCGGGTCACCAACGAAGAGCGCAAGGTGTGCGGAGAGGCTCTGCGCATGGGACGTACGGGGTGGAGCGAGAGCGTCATGATCTGGGTTCATGTCCTGACATTGCGCGTCTTTGTCGAGGCGGTTCTCCGTTATGGTCTTCCCCTGGATTACGTGACCGCCCTGGTCAAGGTGGGTTACCCGGTCTAGAGGCTGCTAACGTTGGCTAACATGAGTTTCAGACGACTACCAAGCTTGCGCCCAAGGTCAAGACGGCGCTGGACTCCAACTACTCATTCCTTGGAGGCAACGCATTCGGCAGGGACAAGCGTGGTAAGATCACCAAGGACGACGCTGCGTTGAGCTCGGAGATGGCAGCGGCGGGATTCCAGACTGGAGAGGGCCACGAGTACACGGCGTATGTCTACTACGAAGTCGCATTTCCTTGATGACAGCAACGACTAGGAGGAGAAGGAACGAGAAGAGCACGGGGAACAATAGAACGAGTCGCATGCATGCAAGAACGCCTGTATTCTACCCTATCATCATGCCCAAGAGTGACGACAATTGTGGTCGCCATGGCAGTAATATCCGATCTATATTTTGAAATTCAAACCGCACAGCCGCTTTCTAGGGATCTAGTGCTTGGTGAGGTATCCCTTCTCGTTGAGCCAGTCAACAATCTGGGCGACGCACTCCTCGACCGACTTCTCGTGGGTCTTGATGGTGATCTCGGCGTTCTCGGGGGCCTCGTAAGGGGCAGAGATACCAGTGAACTCCTTGATCTCACCGGCGCGGGCCTTCTTGTAGAGACCCTTAGGGTCACGCTGTTCAGCGACTTCGAGGGGCACGTCGACATAGACCTCGACAAAAGGGATAGCCTCGTCGCCGCCCTGGGTGGCCTGGGCGTGCAGCTCACGGGCGACCTGGCGATCGGCCTTGTAGGGGGAGATGAAGGAGGTGATGGCGATGGTGGAGGCGTCAGCGAAGAGCTTGGCGACTTCGGAGATGCGGCGGATGTTCTCGTTGCGGTCGGCCTCGGAGAAGCCAAGGTCCTTGTTGAGGCCGAAGCGGACGTTGTCGCCGTCGAGACGGTAAGCGGCGACGCCCAGGTGGAGGAGGTGCTGCTCGAGGGCGGTGGCGACGGTGGACTTGCCAGAGGCAGATAGACCGGTCAGCCAGATGGTGAGACCTCGCTGGCCGCGGAACTGGTTGCGCTCACGGCGCGAGAGGGAAGGGTGCCAGGTGATGTTGCTGGAGGAGAGGATGTTAATGTCAATTGAAGTTGGTGATGGCGGGGTAATGGAGAGTTTTTGGAGGGGCAAGTAAACAAAAATTCCGAGATTAACAGGGATGGGAAGGATTCACTTACGTAGCCATTGTGAATGTAGGGAATTGAGGGTATAGAACGACAAGCAGAAGAAGAGGAAGACGAAGACGAAGAGGAATGAAATCTACAAGGAGGAGAATGGAGAGAAGGACGGGAGTGTTGAGTTGTTTCAGAGGAAAGAGATGGAGACTTGTACTTGAGAAAATTATCTCCAACAGTTCCGATGCCGGCTTTATTCTTTCACCTCCCTAAACCTCCCACCCAGGATATACGCGTTCCAAGTGCGTCAGACAATAAAACTCGTACGGCGACTACGCAATGTCGTGATCGGGCCATCGGTCCCCCGTTGCGCATCGTCGGCGAGCGTCCAACCTATGAGAGAGCGGGCTTCAGGATGGCGTCTTCGATGGCTCGCATGGCATTTTCACTCCTCCCACGCTTATTGCGTACAAGCTCCAGCCAGCGACGGGCCCTGAGTGGCTGCGCAAGGGGCTCTTCTCCATGGACGGCTTGTCCCTTAACCCACGCGCCCGGAACTCGGCCCCGCAAATCGACTTGGACTCCCACTTGACGACGGGACGGAAAAGACAACGTTGGAATAAATGATAAGTTAAAAGTCTCATTTAATAATGTCTCACTCCTCTATGGAGTAACGACTCAAGAGATCCTTCGCTCTATAATTACAAGACGTATTTGTAAATGTTCCGCCTCTTGTTTCTATGATAGTCGTTCCCTTTGTCCCGGGTTCTAACGTTAGTTGGTATATCCATTCATGGCCATACGCCATTGTATAACTCCCAATATCTATCGCTCGCTCGCTCAATCGTCATCACATGATCACATCGCGGTTTCTAACCAATCTTGGGCATCACCTGTACATCTGTCAGTAAATGTCATGTGAAGGAAGAAAAACATCACCACATACCGCAGCATACTTGGGCGAAACGAATAAACCCTCGGCCTCGGCCAGGATGACTGGCTTCTCACCCGGCTCGGCCAACAACTCGATATGACCCCTGACCCAGGCCTTGCGGCCCTCTACCTTGTATGTCTCTGCTCTCAAAACCAGGAAGCTTCCCGCGGGTGTCGGCTTGCGGTAGTCGACGTTGAGGTTGGCCGTGACGGCGATGTTGTGAGGTAGCGCGCCAAACGAGCATCGTCCAAGACCCTCATCCAGCATCGTGGCCAGGAAGCCACCGTGGACGATGCCAGGATGGCCACAGAGGTCCTCTCCCACATATGCCACCGACACGAGCTTCTTTCCCTCGGGTGCGATCCATGCGTACGGCGGTACGGGCATCTTGCCCTCGCCGATGAGTGCCCCGCCCGTCAAGCTCCGGCTCCGATATGAACCGGGCATCTTCATGTGTGGTCGTGACTCGGTGAGGTTGGGGTCGGCTCGGAGCTCTGCGACGAGCGGGTGCTTGTTGATGGTCTCCTCCACCATACGCGCCTCTTCGGCGTCGGCGACGAACCGCCGTAGGCTCTCCTCGTCCGAGTGGAAGCCCATGCCGTTGGAGTGCATCGTGTACCATGTTCCGAAACCTCCAGCTGTGCTAGCCCCCAAGCCAGCAAACAGCATGGCTGCTGCTCTTTTGAATGCGCCTCCGGCTACCGCTGCTGCTGCTATGATTGACGTGTCCAGTCAGTATCTCATATGTCGTATTTTTTTTTTTTTTTTTTTTTTGCGCCGTGTAAGTGCGCCCTTGCAAACTTACCTGGTGTCGCATAACTCCGTGTCTGTTGACCAGCGCGAGCAAACCGCCTAGCCGCCTGACCAGCGAGACGACCGCCGTTGCGAGCAAACTGTTGAGAAAACATGTCGACGTTATTTTTTTTTTTAATAATTTTCTGGGCCTGTTCTGGCGGTTGCAAAAGGGGAAAATGCGAAAGAAAAAAAAGAGCGGCAAAAGAATTGACTTCGCCGCCCTTCGGCCTTTGATAAGATTTATCAGTCTTCGCCCCTGCCGAGGCGGGTTCCGGATAAAGGCGCATGACCTCGGCATGCATTTAAACGATACAGTTCGTTTTTTTTTCCCCTTGTAACGTAGGAGCGAGAGCGAGAGTGACGCTTGCCCCAAACGGTCACCCGGGGTAAAAAGCAAACAAGGAGAGAGAGAGGTAGGTACCTATCCCGGTCACTCCAGGTCCCAGGTGACGTGGGTTCCGCCCAACCAGATTCGCTGCACGAGCTTGTGAGACCTTGTCTGTAAGAGATGATCATGGCCGCTGACGACATGCGTGCTTGCGTTTGTTTGTCGTCCTTCTTTTCCCTGTTAATTTGTAACAAGGCTTGAAATGTGATATGTTAAAAAGCATTGAGCTTCCCCTGATTGAGCTGTAAAAGTTTCCCCTCTCTAGTTCATTCATTCAAACTTGCCTACCCAAACACTGACAATGGTATGGATTGTGTGAATGCGCCTAGCAAGCTGGAGATTGACACAAGTGCAGGCTACCGCTGAGACCGTCGACTTGGGCCCTGCCCATCCTCCCAAGGAGGACGCTATTTCTGCCTTTGAGCAGATCCTCCCAGAGCTTAAGAAGAACCTCATTCACCTTCGCCATGAGTACTCGAGTGAGTTGATGAGGTCTGCAGTTGAGAGCGCATTCTAATCGTCTCTAGAGCATGAGACAGAGTACTTTGAGGCCGCCGTGAGTCTAGAAAGTTATGATACATGACCATAGCTGATTAGACAAAGAAACACCTCTCCGATCATGACCTTGCCGGCTTCGGCCCCGACAATTTCGAGTCCGTCCGCGTCGCTACGTCGGCCTACGGAATCCACCTCTTCGGCAAGCTCCGCATCCCCGCCCTGTCCGAAGACGGCCCCGCCTATCTTCACTTCCGCGCCTTCATCGGCGGCGGCGACGAGCCCGCCAAGCTTCACAGCATCCACACCGAGGAGCGCGACGACCCCAACGGCGGCAAGACGTACCGCGCCATATTCACAAAGGACGACGAGCTCGAGTGGTTTGATACCTGAGAAAATGAGAATTGGTTCTTGTCTTGTCTTGTCTTGTAGCAGCGTGGGTATGCCACGGCGCATCTGCCTCTTTGACTCCTGAGCCCGAATCTATAGCTGCTGAATGAGAAAGAAAAATAATCGCCTTGCTTTTTTGCCAATGTCCAACTTTGTATGTGCCTCTTACATGTCCTCCTCTCCCGCCAGGAGCTCGGCGTAATCGTCCACCGACGCGAACATGGGGAGATCCTTGAGCTGCCTGCGTCTCGACTTGGGCTTCTCGCTCTTGGCCTCCTTGACCTCGAATCCGTCCTCGTCCTCGCTGAGCATGGCTCCACCCATCTCGTCGTCAGAGCCCTCAATGTCGACACTCATGTCGTCATCATCCTCACCCATGTCGCTATCCAGAGAAAGAGCTGGCGAAGATCCTGCTTCAGAAGCCATATCCGAGTCGTCCAAGTCGAAGCCAACATCCGAACCTTCGTCATCAGGATCAACACCAGGCTGTGTCGACACCAGGGCCTTCCAGATCTCGTCTTCTTGCTCGTCATTCTCCTCACCATCACCCTCTGCCTGCGCCTTCTTCTTGGTCTCCCTAGACTCCTTGTCAACCTGCTGGAAGTACTCGTGGAAGAAGATATCTTCGGCAGCAACATCTTCCGCCTTCTTCTTCCAGAACGCGGCAGAGTTGACGGAAGGTGTAGATGCTGCAGGCCCTCTGCTTCCCAACCAAATATCGCCAAGATCCTTGGCGGCACGCAGAGGCTGCATGATGGACACACCCTTGGAAGCGTCGGCTGCTTTGGGGTTGCGGTAGACAAACTTGTCTAGGAAGCGGATGAGTGAGTGACTGTCCAGATCAGGCTTCTGCGCCTTCTCATTTGGTGATACAATGGATGATGCATAGAGTGTGACCGAAGGGTGGTAGTGACCTTGGAGTGGGATCACCTCCCATAAGCAACTCTGGTTGGCGTTGCTGTACTCTGGGTCTCTCTTTCGGCCGTCATACACGGGTCGCTCACTTCCAGGCTTGTCATCCAGGCTAGACTCCTCTGGCTCATCCAACAAAGTTGAGAGGTCGGGGAATGTCTCTCGCAGATGACTAATAACATAGAGGAGACCACATGTGAATGCAGGTTGGTGCAAGCCTGCAATCTGAACCATACGCTTGGCAAAGGCCTTGACTCGGCGGCTGTCGACGTCGTTCTTGAGCGCACGAAGGAGCAGGTTCAGGTAGAGAGCCTGCTTGGACGAGGTAATGAGTCTTGGGTCCAGAAGAGACTCGTAAAGAGTCTTGTAGAATCTGTCGTTGGCGAGGTTTTTTGAAGATGAGATCTGCTGGATCAGGAGGAGGGCCTGAATGCCTGTGTTGAAGTTGGCGGAGTGGGCAATCTTGAAAAGTGTATCAAGGTGCGATTCCATACTGTTGCACTGTTAGCTATATTCCCATGTTACCGGCGGATTCGCTGAGAAGGACATACGCAGCTTCGTTACCAACCATAAAGGGGGCTGCACGGTTGACACCAGTCAAAATGGCCGACACAAGTTTATCAGCTGCCTCCGTCTCGGGCTCCGTGGCCACGGGCTTGTTGGGCTTGCCACGCGGCTTGCGTCTCCTGGCCAATTTCTTCTTGATGGCTTCCTCATCCTCCGGCTCCTCGGCTGGCTTCGATTCGGTAGGAGTAATACCCAGGCTTCCGGTCTTGAGGATAACGGTGAAGAGCTCGAAGTAGATGCGCATCAAGGTTTCGGCGAGCGCAGGCTCCTTGGTACCCAAAATGGTCTGGTTGAGAGTGTTGATGGCGTAATACTTGGATCGGTGGTCCTGGGAAGGATGGAGGAGAATCTCCTGTTCAATTGTTCGCACAATGATTGGCTTCATGCCAGGATGAGAGTTCTGCATCTGAAGTAAGAGATATGATGCTCGGGAAGAGATCTTGCGATCTCGATCACCGAGCTTATTAACCAGAAGTCGGAGAAGGTTGGCCTCCTGCTCAGGCTTTTCTTTGAGAAGACCATACACAAAGTCGAGGGCGCGAGTACGGGAATAATCGATCTCATCCGAGCACCAAGACTCAAGCAGTTGAATGATGCGGAAATATGTCTCCTTGAGCCAATCCTCGTAGATCCAAGAAATTAGGTGAGAAGATGTGATCTTGCCAGGCAAAGGCTTGTCGCTGGTCCAAGTGGCCGCAGGAGTTCGCTGCAGAGTACCAAGCAGGCCGGGCTGGGTTTGAAAGGTACGAAGACGACGATCGGCAGGCAACAGAGTACCAGGACCAAGCAAATCAACAAGCGCGCCGATGGCACCAAGCGCTTGGCCTCGGCTCTTCTTGGAGGCCAAGCTCATGAGAGCATCGAAGGCTCGGATGTTGTGGACAGGAGATTCTTGGACGGCGAGGGTGAGAGCCGAGACCTTGTCGGTAAGCGTACCCGAGGACATGATTGTCGACAAGAACTTGTGAGAAGACGAAGCAAAAACGCTGGTCCTGTACTTGGCAGCATCCTCCTCCAAAAGCTGCTGTGCATACTGCTTCAAAGCCTCGATAGAGCCTTTGAATGAGCTGGGCCCATCAGAGTTCGGTCCTGGCAGCTTCCGCAGCTCAGCGGCATGCCAGTCTGCCCTGGGCTCAAAAGCCTGCGTTACTGTTAGTCGTCAGAGACATCACCAACCTGGCGTGTCAACTTACCAGATTGCCAACTTTTTTAGGGATGACGTCTTTCGTTTCCTCTTCCTCCTCTTCGTCCTCCTCGAACTCATCCTCGTCCTCATCACCCTCCTCTTCATCGTCATCCTCTTCCTCCTCAGCTTCTTCCTCGTCGTCGCTTGCTTCGCTCACTTCAACCTCCTCGAAGCCGAGCTGCTTGGAAAACGCGGCGAGCTCATCCTTCAAGCTCTTGTCGACAGCCTTGGAGTCCTGGGCGACAGCTTCATCCTCCGAATCAATGTCCTGGATGAGCTCCAGATCACGCTCATCACCGCCCAGAGACTTGATTTCCTCCAGGAGTGTCTTGTTGTCGATCTTGGAGCCCTTCTTGTCGGAGGCTGAACCCTCAGAGTTGCGCTGCCTCTTTTGGTGCTGGTCGCCTGCAGCCTTCGTTGGGGGCTGCTTGCGCTTGTGATCGTTGGAGGTCAGCTTCTTGTCAATTGAAGTCGTCAGCTTATCCAGAGACTTCTCGTCCAGGCCTGAACCATTCAGAGAGCGTCGAGGGCCCTTGCCCTTCTTGGAAGGTTTGGCCATGGTGTCAAAGTTGGGTGAAGGTCTGAAAATCTCAGATGGAAATTCTCATTGAATGCGACCAGAGCTCGAACTTTTTTTTTTGGCGGTGCAGTTTTTCCAGTCGCGACCCACGTCACAGCGCTTAACGCGTCTAACCGCGCTAATGCACGCTGCGGCTTCCAGCGGCAGGAGCCCCACCAGTCTCCGGTAGACGGAAGCTCTTCCGATCCATCAAGCCTAAATACCTAGCGATTCACCGGCTGCTTCTACCTGGCAATGGTACCATAGGTTGGCTTTGAGGACGAGGAAGCCTACAAGTCATGATTGCCCCGAGGCTGTTCCGCCTCAGTGGCGCTGTCGCTCGCAGGAGCAAGCTGAACCTTCAACTGAGAGCTCTCTCGGTCTCGAGCGTAGGCAGAGCTAACCTGCCTCGCTCCACCCTATCGACGACATGGGTGCCCACTGGCGGTATTACAGCCAGTGATGAGGAGTGTCAGTGGTTTATATCTGGCTTGGGAGTGATATATGAGCTAATTGAGTTGTAGTTGGCCATGGAAAACTCATTCGAGGTGGTTTTCTCCGTCAGGTATGTCCCAGTCTATCTGGCCTATGATGAGACATCAGTTACTAATGTTGCCTCATAGGCTCACTCTGGTATATTTCAACTACTTCCCATGGGCCTCCGTGTTCAGGACAAGATTGAGAAACTGCTTGACAAGCATATGCATTCAGTTGGTTTGTGCTCTTTGTCGGTCAAGCCTTATCAATTGCTCATATGGTTTACTCTCAAGGGGCCTCACGGTTATCTCTCTCAACCATCTCTTCAGAAGAGCTTTGGAGAAGGAGTGATAGACTGGATCGAGTTGCACCAGAGGTGAGAATGTGAGGCTTCATCGAATAGCATTTGCTAACTTACCAAGCTCTTTCGGCTCGCCGATCGCAAAGAGGTGCCTCTTATTCTGTCCCCTACTCATGAGGAGGAAATCACCACTCTGGTAGCCGGAACTCTCAAGTCATATAAGGACTTACCCATCCGGCTATACCAAATCAGTTCAGCAGCCTCCGATACTCTTCAACTTCCCAGCTAACCAAGTTCCAGCCCGAAAGTATCGAGATGAGCGTCGCCCCCGCCACGGCCTGCTACGCTCTCGAGAATTTCTGATGAAGGATCTATACACTTTTGACCTTACAACAGCCGCTGCTATTGAAACATATCGTCTAGTGTCTGCGGCATACCGTGCCTTCTTCTCAGAGCTTAAGCTGCCCTACCTTGTCGCAGAGGCCAGCTCGGGCGATATGGGAGGTGACCTTAGCCATGAGTACCATCTTCCCAGTGCTGTTGGCGAGGATACAGTTGTGAACTGCGACTCTTGCGGATACACTGCCAACGATGAGGTTGCAACGGCACGAGCGCCCTCTATGAACAAAGATGCGCCTGAAATTTCGGCCTCTGATATTCGTGTCTGGCGGGGTATCTCCAAGGACCGAAAGGTTCTTGTTAACGCTTGGTACCCTCAGTCTTCCGAGGCATTCTCAGAGAGCGGTTTGAACATCCATGCCGTCAAGTCAGCTATTAGCGAGCTCGACACCAGCATCGATGACCCTCTCCCATTCTGGGGCGAGGCACTCGAGAGTGGGAAACCCCAGGTTGTTAATGTCGTCGATGCCAGGCTTGCGCCAACATTTGAAAGCCTTCGGGGGCAACTCTCTCTATTGCCCAAGACCCTCGAGGCGCACGAGGTTGAGCATTCCACGGTTGGTGGCGCAGACTCAGGTGAGGCACTGAATCTAGTCCGCATCGCTGATGGTGATGGCTGCCCTCGATGCGAAGAGGGAACTCTAAAGATCCATCGTGCCTTGGAGTGTGGTCATACATTCCACCTTGGAACCCGCTACTCAGTACCACTCGATGCATGCGTGTCTCTTCCGCAATCAGAGCTCCCAAGGGTTGCCAAAGAAGAAGGTCTCACACCAGGAAGCCGTGTGCCTGTTCAAATGGGATGCCACGGTGTTGGAGTATCAAGGATCTTTGGCGCTGTGGCCGAGATTCTCGCTGACGAGCGAGGACTGAACTGGCCACGAGCCATTGCCCCGTTCGAGGTGGCCGTCATCCCAACACCCGGACTTGACAAGGAGTCGGTAGAGATTTATGATAATCTCGTAGCTGGAAGCAGCTCACAGCCTGGCCTTGACGTTGTCCTCGATGACCGGAAGCAGTCGTTTGGTTGGAAGATGAACGATGCTGACATGGTTGGCTATCCCGTCGTCGTGATCCTTGGCAAAGCTTTCAAGCAGGGCGGTCTTTGCGAGGTCCAGTGCAGACAACTCTCAGTCAAAGAGAATGTCAAACTTGAAGAGTTGCCTCGTTTCATCTCGGGTTTGCTAGATCAGCTATAGCGAGACGACGATTTATCGCACATTGTAAAGTCCATGTACAATATTTCGTGTATCAAAACAAATGAATTGAATCAAATCATCTACCTAGTCACAACTCATATTTTTTTCATTTTCTTATTGCACTAGTTACTCGTCGACTATCATCAAGTTGTGAGTTGGTGGTGAAAACATCCCCGTTAGTAGAATTGGCAACCCCACGTCACAATATTCATGAAGGCGAAAACTGGAGGGGTATCACGACCAGCAACTCACTCTCCTCCTCCGGCGACCACCTACCACGAACTTTCCAGCGACGCGGCACCATGTCTGGAAAACAAGAGACGAGTACGTTTTCGTAAAGCATTCGCGACCCTCCTCCCCGTGAATCCCATCGCTAACCTATACGCGCGTAGTCAACCTCGACACGCTCGAGCCCCAGCAACTCGCCCAGGTTAAGAAGCAATTGGACGAGGAGCTCGAGCACCTGACGACGTCCTTCGCCCAGCTCCACGGAGCCCAGACCAAGTTCAAGGAGTGTCTGCGATGCGTTCAGAGTCGAGCTGCCGCTCCCAAAGGTGCGATTTCCTTCCTCTCACCCGCTGTCTTTCGCGCCACCGCCCCCATCGCTCGAACCCCCGCGATCTGCCAACAAACATGGAGTCTAACATATTGCAGGGTCCAACTCGGTCCTGGTCCCCTTGACCAACTCGCTATACGTCCGTGGAGAGCTTTCTGATGCCGAGACCGTTCTGGTAGACGTGGGAACTGGCTTCTTGGTGGAAAAGGTGGGTGGTCTGGAGCCTACTATTAGGCCGAGTTGCTGACTGACGGCTGTGTAGAAACTCAAGTCTGCTGAAAAATTCTACGAGGGCAAGGTTGAGGAGCTCGGGAACAACTTGAAGGATCTGGAGGTCATCGTGCAACGAAAGCAAGCCAATGCACGGACGATCGAGGAGGGTAGGTCACGCTACTGACAAGTTGTTTGCTCATTGCTAACATGGTGAACTAGTTCTGAGGCAAAAGATCATGGCTGCTCAAGGGCAAGCTGACCAACAGCAGGCATGAAGCTCACAACAAGGCTAGCCAACCCTTTGTTGCTCAGTAGAAAAATAGATAGGATCTCGGGGAACGAGGAGCTCGTGGAGACGACCCAGCCAGCAAGGCCACTCAGTGCCTTTGGACGCACGCTACTGCGAAGCGACACTGGCATCTGCTCTGTTCAAAAGAGCCTGGACCTCCAGGATGACCCGGCAGAAACCTCCGAGCCTCGACTTGAGATCATGGCCCTCATCCGCCCAAATGTTCTCCAATCCTTCCCCCCAAACCTTGCGTCCTCCGCTCATGTGGTTGACACTCTCCTCCCAATGAGGGGCGTACAATTCAACACTCCATGTAACCTCAGGTCCCCCTGCTGCACGAAACCCATTGATAGCCTTGGTGACGCTGATCTCAAGCACATACGAACTGTCCTTGAATGGAAATCTAGCTGAAGATTTGACCCGGATCTGCTTGATTTCGTCTTCAAGGGCCGCAAGTCTGGCGGTATTGACAGTGGGGACCGCGAGAAGATCTTGTTTGTTGACATTTGCGGTCAGGCAAACTTTCTCGGAGAGGTCCTTGAAACCAGCTGGAACGTCCACCTTGTCCCAGGCATCGACTCTAAAATTCCAGTCGAATTTCCTAAATGGCAATGTGCGTCAGATCATACGTACGTTTCAGATGTAGAGAACTTACATGTCAGGAGCAACTACCGTCCAGTTCAGACGCCCCCAGGCCTCGGGTCTAGTTGCCCGAACCATGGCGAGCTTCATGTTCTGCCCGGGGTTGTAGTTTGCGTTTGCCTTGATTTCCTGGCCCTCAGTGACAATAGTGAATTCGCAGGTTCGCTCAACATCCTTAAGGGCTCGGCAAACATGCTGCTCCGGTTTGACGAGGAACTGGAGAATCTTCTCCGCCTTCTCAGGGTTTGGCAATCTTGTCGAGGTTAGATGTGTTTGTTAAATGGAAAGATATTGTAGATTGCATACTTGGGCTCAAAGCTGGCGCCGCCACGGACAGAGTGCATGTCCATGAGCTTGGTAAAGTCGCCAATGCTAACTTCGTCTTTAGATCCTTTCTTCTTCTTTCCGATGATCAGGTGACCAAAGTTGATCCGAAGTGTCATACTCTTGTTGATCGCCATCAGGCCCTCGGCTGAGATTGCCATATCAGAAGCAAGCTGGGGTAGATGATCATTCATGGACGACATGTTGCTGACCAAAGATGGGCTAGGGCAGAGAAAGGCTGGTCGTTTCCCAAGCTCGATTGTTATCATGTCATGGATGAGAGCGTTTGTTGGTCTTTGGACCAAGAACCGAACAGAAGCATGTTCATTGGAGAGGCGCATATCGCGAAGGGCCCAGTTGATAGCCTGGAGTGCCTGTTGGAGGCGACCGATAGATTCGCAGCGAAGGTCAAGCACGTTTGGCTTCACACGGGTGATGTAGACCCCATATTGCCTGCGAATATCGTTGAGGGCTCCTGGTTCATCCAGTTCCGGGGGAAGCAAATCTTTCCCAGGAATAACATGTGTCAACTTGGTGTCTAGGTCAGTGTGCTATGCGCCAGTATGGGTTCTTGGCCTTACCTGGATGAGGTGCTTATCAGCGGGCGCGGGACCCAGAAATTCATCATGCTCAGCCTGACGGGCTTGATGTCCCCAAGTTTGGAAGATAGACTTGGCAGTGGGCATATGGTCACCCTTGGTGTTTGCGAAAGAATTCCTGGAAGCAGGAGTCATGCCCGGCCTGAAGCCTCCTTTTCCTTTTCCGAACTCGCCCGGCATGGTGGCTTCCTTTCGTCAAGTTGAACAACGTCGAGAGACAAGAGTCGAATGGGAAGTGACGACGAGAAACTGGTGCAGTGGCCTCAAAGGCTTGGAGTGTTGTTGTTGTGTTGGGCAGGTTATGTTGACAGTGAGTAACGAGGGAGGGGGAGAATCCCTTGGGGCTTAAGTCGAATCCTAAGGCAAACATTTTCTCAAAATGTTGGTCACTGAATCATTGAAGGTCCGCATGGAAATAGGTAGGTCCATCGCTCCTTCCTGTTTGCATTTCAACGCCTACCTAGGCAAGCGGGCAGGTTCGCGTCCATGCCCCCTGCGCCGTGTCAATGGGCGGGTACCTGCAGCTTCCCGTCTTCATCTCGAATACTTGAATGAAGAGAGCTCAAAAGAACGCAAACTTTGGGAAAAGCAATAAAATTTCATGTTGAAAATACTATGGGCAATCAAATACCATCGTTTGTCCGTTCCGGGAGAGTTCGAGGTCAGGGGTAACACTTGATTGGCGCATGCCTGACTTCGCACAAACCGGGCCTTGTACAACCTCCCATGACTTCCACCTTCCACAACGGCAATGACATCTATCATGCAAAGAAAGGAACAAGACTTAAGAAACAAACGACTCAGACCTCAGTCCTCCTCTCAAGAACCCAGCCCTCGTCGCCAGGCATTCTCACGCCCTCAAAGAAAGGAATTATCGGTTTCCTGCGAGTACGTTCGCACTACACTCCTCGATCGATCCATAATGTCGCCCTAGGGCAACTTTGTCGGCTAGTTGACCTGTACTTCGTTAGCTGCTCGACTCAAAAGTCGGGGGGTGGTCGAGTCATGATGACAGGGCCATCATCGTTGTCGTCCCAGTCCTTTCGCCACACGTTGGATGGCTTCCAGACCTCCTGACGAGCCAGGAGAAGGGCAGTAAGATCAACGCTACCCGATTCCTCGGGCGTATTCTGGACATGGCTCACCTTGACAATGTTTCCAGCATTGAGCGAGTCCCGGAAAGAAGGCTGCTTGCGGATTGTTCGGTTGGGAAGGGCTTCGGCAGGAAGACCAAGATGGGTCGAGATCTTCTTTGCGCCATAGTTGATGGCGATGGGCACGTACTTGTTGGCCATGTTCTTGGCAGCGTTCAAAACCGTGGGGCCAAGCTTCTGCACGCCAGTCTTGATGAAGTCGATGATGCCCTCGGTCTCGCCACTGTTGTTGTTCGTGACCTGTAGGCGCTCGAGCTTCTCTCGGGGAAGGGTCATCAAGGCCTGGAGCGCCGCATCTGCCATCAAGGCGCGCTTGAGGAGAATTCGGGTCGCCTCCTCGTTGGGACTGAGACTGTCTAACATGGACTCGCTACGGAGCAGTCCCCCAAGCGATCCAGCAACGCTCGAAAGGGCGGAACCGGCCGCTTTGCTCACAATGGGAACTGCAAACTTGCCCACGGTGCTGATGACAGGTCCGAGCCAGCTCCAGCCTCCCTCTGCGTCGGCGAGCGGGCGGGTTGGTCCATACATAGCCTGGACAAAGGCGGCTTCGGCACCACTAGCCTCATGGATCGAAATGCCAAGGTCGCGGCGCTCAGGAATTAGAGTGCTTTCTTGTCCCTGGCGAGTGGTACCAGTGGTGGCCCTTTCCAGTCGATGAGAGGCAATGTCCAGAGCACACTCTGTGAGACCTGGGGTAAGCACAGGGGCCAAGGCATCAACGTTGGGAGCACTGGTCGACCAGATGTCCTTCATCTTCTTGATGACTTCCTGGTGTTCAGGGGACTCGTTGGCCGACAGGATGGCCTCAAGGGCTGCTTCAGCAACCAGTGCCCGAGCAGCAATGGCATCATCATCGCCAGGTACTCCGGCCATGCCACTCTCGGATTGCATACTCTCTCTGGACAGTTTTCCGAGGAAATGCCCTGCTGCCATGCCGGCGAGCGAACCCACGGGCCCAAGCAGAGAGGAAGCGATGGGAAGAACTGCAGAGCTCACCCCGGCTACCGTCTTGAGGATGTTGAAGAACTCAGCTTGGTCACCCGAGGGAACACTGCCTCGGTTCTGGCCGCTGGTCACACTCCCGTTGTAGTCTTTTCCAGAGGTGATGTTGTCAAATCCAGTGCTGTTGAAGCCCGTGTTGTTGAATCCGGTGCTGGTGAAGCCGTTGTTGTTGAAACCATTGCCGTTCGATCCAGCACTGGCATAGCCACCTTTGTCGAGGCCGCTGGTGAGGCTCCCGTTCAGACCTGTGCCCGAGGAAGAGTTGCCGTTGGCTTGGCAGTCGATCCACTTGATATTGGCAGCAGTTCCAAAGGCTTGCTTGCCGATGTTGAAGAGGCCAATGAAGGCATCATAGTTGTTTCCGTACACACCACCGATGGCGTTGCCCGAGTTGCTCTTCTGGCCACCGCCACCATAGCAGTGGGTACCAATGCTGGTAAACTGTCCACGAGCCTTGCGCAGGATGGGGGCGCCAGATTGCCCTAGTTGCGAGATTAGAATCCAGTGGCTATATATTCGAAAGAGAACAGAGCTCACCTCCAAAGGTCGAGACTCGATACTCGACCATGTTGCCAGGGCTGGCAGCCAAGTCGAAGTCGGTCTTTGCGAACTCCTCGTACATCTGGGCACCCTTCTCATCTTCGCCATCGGCATCCCTGAGTGACTTGTCGCCAGGGTAGCCAACAACGCCGAGAACGATGCCCTGGCCCGAAGGAGGTGTCTTGGTGAAGTTGAAGGTGCGCAGGTTTCCGGTGAATGGGCGGTCGACTTGGATGAAAGCAATGTCACGGCTTCGGTTGTTGGACGATTCGATCCACTCAGCCGTGGAGATGACGTTGAGGCCATATCGGGCCTGGACAGCCGAGGTCTTGACAGAGTCGCGGCCGTTGTAACCGATGTAGCACTTGATCTGGTCGGCCGGACCGTATCGGTATCCATGGTCGTAGACAACGTGTCCAGCAGTGACAAGGAGATCCGGGCGGATAAGCCAACCGGTACCGATCATCCAAACGGCGCGGCCAGTGGTTCTGTCATTGAACCTGGACTGGATCTTGACGATGGCTGTTGTTGACTGTCAGTAAAGGTGCGTCTTCAAGTGAGGAATGCACTCGACTCAGGGGTACTTACAGCGGTACTTGCCACCCTCTTGGAGATCGCCATGATCAACCAGAACACGCTCATCGTCTCCGATGATGGATTCGGCGTCCTTGCTGCCATCATCCGGAAGTCTGACCGACTCAGCGGGATGAGACGAGGTGGGAAGATCAAGCTTCCAGGCCGCAGCACGGCTGGGAGAAGCGGCACCAAAGTTGGAAGACATGTTGAAAAGATGAAGATGGGCTTGAGACTGAAGTGTCTTTGGAAAGTGTTCAGAAGTTGTGTTTGCTTGGGAGATTGTGTTTGTGTTGAGGAAAGGGACAGGATTGAGGAGAGCGGCTTGCCCCTTTATACCTTGCGGTTTCCTCCTGTCCACACAATTTTTTCCCCTTCAACATTCTTTCGTTCATCATCTCGCCCTTCGAAATCTTTCTTCTGGGTCTGTACAGGTATCCGGGGCTCAAAACCCGGGCAAAGATGCTCCGACAAGCCTCATACGCACGAGTGGTTTTCTGGCAGCCAAGTCCAGCTCAGCTCGAGCCGGCGACAAACTTCGAATGGCATCACATCAGCTAGCCACTCTCTCCTCGTTCTTCTTTTGGCGAGACAGCATAGACAGCTATTCCGAACAAGGAGATTCTTCCGGCAAAAGCGTCATCGCCTGGGCTGAAGGAGGGGTTAGGGTTAAGTTCAACGAGCATGTTTGAAGATCCAGACTCTTGTGTTTGAGCAGCTGACCAGTTTCAACTAAGACATGGTCAGTTCAGAGTCAATAGTTTCTCGTCGATCTCCTCGATGTGGTTCTTGGTGTATAGGGGAGCCTGCCTCGATGGGCGGCAAAGTGCAAGTGGAGAGACATCAGTTGCTAGTCTGGCTTGTCATGCAGTGAAGGATCGCGAGTCACAGTCATTGAGGCTTCAGCTCGCCAGTGTCAGCCCAAAGATATCAATGTAGTTGCCATCCCCACAGTATTTTCAGTATTATCCTATCTCAGTGTAAGTAGGCGGTTGAGGAGGGAGCTAGATAGAGTGGAAGCGGCACACTTGATGAATCTGTTTGTAATGATAACCAATTCGGGCCAACGCCGAGAAGACTCCGTCTCTATTCAGTTACCGGTCACTGGTGATTGATTCAGCCATTGGGAGAATTGGGCGGCAGGCTATGATGTTGGGCTCGCATACCTACCTCTCCACAAACAGCCCCGAGGCGTCAGGTAACTTCACTTGGAGCAGCTGAATGATATAAGCCCAGTTTGCAACAGCAGTTACCGTTGAATCCATGGTTGATGTCATAACCATCAGCCCGCGGCAACCTATTCTGCAGCAAAAGTTACCCGGCACCTGTTCCAGCTGTATCCCCGTAGCCATGCGTTCTGAGAGATCATGTCTCGAGGCGTGTCTAACCTTATAGCAACGCTGCCTTGTGGCATCGTGGCGGACTCGCTCTTCTCAGCTACGGCAGGCCAGCCACTGTTAACGTCTTGGGAGTGATATAGACGGGTATCTGCCCTATACGGCTCAGATGGCTGAGACCTGTGGTGGATATAGGCTTGATGCGGGGGACGGGCCGTCATTGGTATGAAATGGAAATGGGTCTAGAATCGCAATAGTCACGCTTGGCGCAGGTACAATATGCAGTTCCTGAGATGCAGCAGATTCGATGAAGCAGGCTCTAGGAGTGACTTTTTGTGCCTTGCCTTCAAGTACTAGACCTTTCATGTGCTGCATAAAGTCTGGCTGCATGTCAACGGCTGGAAGTGAGAAGCGTGCAATTAGAAGCTTAGGTAGCTTTGGTGTGGTAATTGCAATTGTGCAGGAACACAAGAAGCATAACTCGATACATGGAGAGCAAGAGACATTGTCAAGCAGAATTCTAAGGAAGTAGGATGTGCTTGATATCTAGGGTCGAGAAAGGGGAGGAGTCCACTGAAGTTGTAGACAGCCATCGCATAACTGCAAACCCCCGGTACGTGCACATCCCATAGCAACCACCTTCTCTATCTCGTCGCGTCTCCCACAACGCGTTAATCGTCTCGACTACGCTCATCACCATCAACGACACAAAAATGGCCCCCGTTAGCTCAGCCAAGCGTCAATTACCAGGCGCATCCCAAAACGACTTTGAAGATGAGCTTGCCGGCGACGAACCCTTGTGGGAATGGATCTATAACACCAGCCCGACGGCCGAGAGGAGCGATGAGCCTCAGAGCGATCGAAAGCGAAGGAAAGTAACGGGGGATAAGATTGTCGGGGCCAAGATTGGGAGGTTCGAGTGTCGGATCGGTGATATCGTCATGCTCAAGGCTGATGGGTCGAATGAGGCTTGGGTTGCCTTGATTTGCGAGTTTGTTGAGGATGACGGCGAGGGAGAGAAGGCGGCCAACTTTATGTGGTTTTCCAGCGAAAAGGAGATTCGGAATAAGGATAAGAAGCGGTCCGACTACTACTGGGTAATTCGTAACGACATTTTGGTATCGGTATTTTTTGCTAACACGGCTTAGAACGAACTCTACATCTCTCCGTCATGGGATATCAACCCCCTGGCCTCGATTAACGGCAAGGCCAAAGTTACATCCCTCGACTCCTTCCTCTCTAGATACCCCCAAGGACGTATTCCTCGAAACAATCCCGAGTATGGAAAGACGTTTGTCTGCCGGCGAGGCTGCAACACCCGAACGGCAACGTACACGGACGAGTTCATCTGGGAGGAGGTTTACCGGGGCGAGGATGACTTGTTCACCATGATGGACATGATCAAGAATGGAACCAAAGCTACTCGTCGTCGTAGAAAGGCTAGAAGTCCTTCGCCGGCGGAAGCTGCGTATCACCCGCCGCCGCAGACTCCTACCAAGACGGGACGAGGTTCGACAGTGGCCACGCCGACTTCTCGCAGAAGCCAAATTGAACCTGGCTCCCGTACTAAGAGGTCAGTGAAGATGGCGATGTCAACTTCTAATCCTCTCATTTGCTGATTAAATACAGGAGTACAAGTAAGAGACTTGAGTTCACACCGCTGGCAACTCGAAGACTATCGCCAAGCCAAGTTGAAAACTCGCCATTCCAAATAGCTCGCTCACGTCTGCACGTTTCCTCCGTTCCTACTAGTCTCCCATGTCGAGAGGGAGAGTTCTCGCTTGTATACTCTCACCTCGAAGCTGCCATCTCAGACGGTACTGGTAACTGTATCTACATCTCAGGTACACCAGGAACAGGCAAGACGGCAACAGTCCGCGAAGTCATCTCTCGACTCGAAGAGGCTGTTGGCGCGGACGAGCTCGACGACTTTATCTTTGTCGAGATCAACGGCATGAAGATTACAGATCCTCATCAGTCATATACCCTTCTGTGGGAGGCCCTCAAGGGTCAGCGAGCTAGTCCAGCTCAGTCTCTGGACCTGTTGGAACGAGAGTTCAGCAACCCTAGTCCACGTCGTATCCCTTGCGTGGTGCTCATGGACGAGCTTGATCAGCTGGTGACCAAGAACCAGGCTGTCATGTACAACTTTTTCAACTGGCCAACCTTGCGACATAGCCGTCTTATTGTTCTTGCAGTTGCCAACACCATGGATCTTCCAGAGCGAACTCTGAGCAACAAGATCAGCAGTCGTCTAGGTATGTCATCTACTTGCTATACACTCCTTGAACGCTATTCACTGACATGATTTAGGTCTCACACGAATCACATTCCCCGGCTACAATCACGAACAACTCATGAAAATCATTCAGTCACGATTAGAAGGAGTCCCTGGAAACATTGTAGACCCCGACGCCATTCAATTTGCTAGTCGCAAGGTTGCCGCAGTCAGCGGTGACGCTCGAAGAGCTTTGGATATCTGCCGTAGAGCAGTCGAGCTTGCTGAAGCCGATGCCCCTGGCGATCCAACCACCCCCAGCAAGCGAGAGCGATTGGCAGAGTCCCAGGGCCAGCCGAGGGGTGTTGGGCGTGTTACTATCGCCACTATTAAAAAGGCCATCAACGAGGCCACCACGAATCCTGTCCAGCAACACCTTCGCAGTCTCCCACTAATGTCCAAACTCCTCATGGCAGCTCTCATGATGCGCATCCGAAGAACAGGTCTCGCCGAGACAACCTTTGGAGAGACACTGGATGAGATACACAGAGCAAGCCTCCGAGCCCCGTCGGCGCTTCCAGGCGTGGCGGCGGTTCTCAACAACGGCCTGAAGGGCACACAGACAGGTGCTATACGCCCCATGACCAGGCCTGGCCACATCCACACGGCGGCGCTCGAGCTGGTAGCAGCCGGTCTGATCAACCTCGAGGCTCAGCGCGCGGAGCGGTCAAGCAAGTTGCGCCTGTCAATTGCAGATGACGAAGTGAAGATGGCCCTTCGCGATGATGGGGATCTTAAAGCATTGGGTATCGGCGTATAATAGATGTAATAATAGAGCCCAGCGAGGGCATCCCCGTCCCAGGACACACACATATGGATGGTCCTTGTATTATATGTTCCACCTTTCTCTGCGTCTGTCTGTCTTAATACTTCCTTCGGGCCAGGCTTGGCTTCCAGTCTAGGGGATGTGTCTCCTCTGTCGCAGTCTCATCCTGCTTCCATATTTTGACTAGAGAGAGTTGTTAGTTATACTCGATAATTTGGTTGATAGTGGCAACTTACTCGTTTTATCAGCCTCACCACAGATCAGACGTAGTCCTGATTTATCAAATGTCGAACTCATGATACCCGCCTCGGCATCTAGGGAGCCGGGTTGGGCAGTTGTATCCAGAGACTGGAATCTGTGGCCAGTCTTCCAGTCCCAGAAGCTCATTGAGCCATTGTCGCCTGTAGTTAAACCGTTAGTCAACATGACCCTATATGAAACTGTGTGCTTGCTGCTCACCTCCTGTGAAAAAGACATTCTGCTCATTGACGCTCATGGTGTTGATGATGGCGTTATGACCCTCGAAGTTCTGCATAAATGCACCCTCAGGACACTTCCACTGCTTGATGCTCCCCGTGCTGCCACTGGCAAAGGTAAACTCTGAGGGATGTGTCGCCAGGGCGCGGACTCCCTTCTTGTGGTGGGTGAGCACACCCATCGTCTTTCCGGCAGCGAGATCCCAGAGTCGCACGGTCGAGTCAAGGGAGCCGGTGATGACCTGGGGATCGGCCTCCTGGCAGACGAGGTCGGCGACGGTCTGAGTGTGGCCTGAGAGGACGTGGATGTTGCTCCGGGTGCGCATGTCCCAGACACGGGCGACACCATCCCGACCACCCGTTACGAGAACATCAAGAGTTGGGTGTAGGGCTAGGGTGTAGACGCCGCTCAAATGGCCGTGGTAGTGACGGATGACCTTGTTTGTCTCGAGATCCCAGCACTTGACCATCTTATCCTCGCCGCAAGAGAAGAGGTATGGGTGGCGCGGGGATACAGCAAGGCCACGGACAGTACTGATGTGACCAGTCAAGGTCAACCTGAGAGAGCCTGTGGCCAAGTCCCAGATCTTGATGGTTCGGTCACCAGCACCACTGGCGAACCACTTGTTGTTGGGCTCGACGGCCAAGCTGCGCACCCAACCCAGATGACCAGAAATGACCCTCATCAACTTCCACGGCGCGTGCCATTCGGGCTTAGGCTGCTGGAAAGCTGTCGCCCCCCTTGTCGTGAGGCTCATATTCTGCGGCGTGCTCTCCGCCCTGGCCGCACCACCCTTGGAGCCAGGCGCACCCTCAAGAAGCTTCATGGCCGGTCTTGCAGGCGCGCCAGGTTTAGCGACCTTCTTCCCGGGCTGCTTCGTCGGTAGCTTGGCGGTAATTGATGGCGGGAGGGTCTCGACATGGGCGTACTCGGCGCGGAAGCGTCGCTTCGTGATGGGATCCTCGGACGCGTCGTCGGTCTTTTGTCGCTTCGCGGATGGCGGCTCGGGGGCGTGTGCGTGCGCAAAGAGGGTTCTTGATGCTGTAGCATTTTGTGCGGCGAGCGCGCTGAGCTGTAGCGCGTCTTGAGGTATCTGCGGCGTCTCCATGATGTGTTGTGGTGGGTTTATGTTGAAGAGAATGGAGGATGGAAAAGTCGATGGCAAAAGTTGCGACTGGAAGCTGTCAGTGTTGAAAGGCTGGGCAGCCGCGTGTGGCGTTCAAAGCGCCACAGTTGATTCTGTGTGGCTAACAGCTAGTTAGCTGTTGTACGTAAGGTGAGCTACAGCCTATGAGTTATGTGTCGACGCTCCCCAAGAGCATGATCTCTTCTTTCATGATTTTTCCAATGAATCATTTTAAATATTGAATCTACTACTATATTCCTCCCTGTGTCGTATTTATTCAAAAGCCGAAAATGGCCAGTGAAGACAAGTTTCCTCTGCACACGGCTGCTCGCGAGGGACAGGGTCAGTATCATGTACATCTGTGCGCCCGTTCGATCAGCGATCTAATACGTACCCAACAGTATCTATCGCTGAAGGATTGCTCAAGGTTAGTATTTCCCATATACTATATCCTAGACATTAACAAAATCACAAAAGTCGGACCCGAAACTCTCGCAGCGAAAGGATGACGATGGTCGATATCCCATTCACTGGGCCGCCTCGTCCAACAACTTGGACATTGTCCAGCTGCTGGCCAACCAGCGCAGCTTTGACGCTGATGTTCAGGTTGGTTCACATAATATTATATAGTAAAGTGGCCAAGCTGATTCCAAGGATAGGACGACAGTGGGTGGTCTCCTCTCATGATCGCAGCCAGTGTCCCCGAGAGCGAGGCTGTTGTGAAGCTCCTCATCGCCAAGGACGCCGATGTCAACCTCAAGAGTAAGAGCCCACATGCACAATCCGAGATCCCTAGAAGCTAATACCACCAACAGATGCTAGCGGACAGGTAAAAGTCCACCACCAGATCCTGGAGTATGCCATCTGACTAGTTGTCGCCTGCAGACTGCTCTTCACTTTGTAGCCTCAAAGAAGAACCTCGACATCGCCCGCATCCTCATCGACAACAGCGCCTCAACACGTTTCCGCGACCGTCGAGGTCAATATCCCATTCATCGTGCCGCAGCAGTCGGCTCAGTCCCCATGGTCAATCTCCTGCTCAAGAACCGGAGCCCCCTAAATCCTACCGACAATGAGGGATACACTCCTCTACACCACGCCGTCGCGGAGGGCCACGGTACGTAGACCATCACAGAACCTTCAATCTCAAGCCCACTGACACAACTGTTAGGAGACACCGCTGTCGCCCTCCTCAAAGAAGGCGCCGACTTCACCATCAAGAACAGCGCAGAAGAGCTGGCTCTGGATCTTGCCCCAGACAAGGAAGTATGTATAATTAGAGAAATGACCCCATCCGTCATACAGACGCCCTCCGTCTTCCGCTCCCCGCCGTAAACTCCGTCTAACTCTTCGATTCAACAGGTACGCAATTATATCTTGCAGGGTGCTGAGCGCGAGGGTATTGAGCTGTCGGGGTAGCTATAGTAGGTACCTAGGAATACATAGATGTCAGAAAGAATCGCCAGACATTACAACAACACGTCGTCTATCCATTCAAGCGCCCAGCAGCTGGCTAGCTGGCTGCTTATTTCACCGTCCGCTCTACTAGCTCTCTGTACATCTCCTTCACGTCTTGCACGTCGGCCTTGAGCTCCTCGACGAGCTCGCTCTTCTCGCCCAGCATCTCCAACGTCGTCTGATATCGCGCGTTGAGGTCTTCCACTTCGGCCTCGAGCTGAGTTACTCGCGCCGTAGCACTCTTGCCAGTTTCCAACTCTTTCATCAGACCAACCATGTCAGACCGTGCCTCATCTCGCTGGCTGCACACGCGGGCCATCTCTTCCTTGGCAGCCACCTTTTCAGCCTCCAGTCGTCGGATTGCGGCGCTCATTCTTTCAACAAGCTGCACTGATGGGCCAGCCCCAACAGTTGACACTGAGATCATGTCTTGGGCCACGTTGCGTGGGGAGGAAGGGTCACCATCTTCAAGACCGAAATCCCTCTCTGGCGGCGGCGAGGCTGCCCGTGGTGATTCGCTGGGCGGTTCGAAGGGGGACAACGGCGGCATCATAGGGCCGCCAGTTGAGAGCGCACTCGGACGGATAGGGGGCTGGCTCGACATTCTTCGACCGAAGAAGAAACCCTCGCCGGCACTATCGGGCTGACTTCCAGGCGTGGGAACTCGTCGAGGCGCTCTTCCTGGCACAGGCAGGCCGATGAGGTCAGAGCTAAAGGTTCGAGGAACAGAGAGCAATGGCGAGTCAGGTCGACTCTGAGTCCTTGGTGTAGTAACCTCATCCGCCCATTGGCGTCGCTCAACTTCAACGGAAATTTCCCTGCTCGCAGCCCGCTGCTGCTTCTCGAGGTCTGCGCGGGCTTGTTCAAGAGCTGTCTCGGTTGTCTTGTGCTGGGTCCTGAGTGTCGCAAGTTGCTCGCGACATGTCTCTAGTTCCTGCTGAGCGGTTGTGAGGGCAGGGCTGACGTCTTGCAGCTCATCCTCGAGGCGCTTACATCGGCTGGCCTAATGACATGTCAGAGGATGCGCTATGGTTCAACGGGTCTCAAGAATGTGAGTCTACTTACCGAGTCTCGGGCCTTCTTCCGCATCTCTGACTCTCGCCGTTGCGCCTCGTCCCTCTCCTTCTCAAGGTTGGCAGCCTTTGTTAGGAGTGACGCTTCAATACCTTGCCAGTTCTCACTGGCCGAGGCATACTGCGACTGGAGGGTCTCAATATGTCGTATCAACTTAATATCTCCTCCTGAGCCTGAGGACGCTTCCTCAGCAGCTACCCGCATCGCCTCGAGCTTGCTCTCGGCTGCTCTCAGCTCCAATTTGAGCTCTTCTTCGACGTTGCGGCCGCGCTCAACTGCTCGGTCAAGCTTTGCCTGCCAATCTATCTCATCTAAACGCGCCTGCTCAGTCAATGCCTCCTTTTCTGATCGTAATGTCGCAATTGTCTCCTCAAGCTCCGTCTGTCGCTTTTTTTCAGCAGCCAGTGCCTTGTTGAGAGCCTCGGTATGGGCGATCTGTGCCTGCTCCATTTTGGCCTTGGAATCTTGCTCTAAACGCCGGTAGGCCTCATCCTTGGCAACCTTTTCCTTCTTGAGTGTGTCAATCTCCTTTTGAAGAGCAGCGCTCGCCTTTCGTACTTCCTCGTTTCGCTTCTCTTGCTCCTCCTTGCTGTTAACGCGATTACGTAGCGACTCGGCCTCAGACAAGGCTTTCTCCTTGCCCTTCTTGAGCTCGTTGACCTGCTTCTCGTTTTCGGCAATTTGCGAGCGCAGCTTTCGAATTGTGGTTCGATACTTTTGCTCCGAAGTAGAGAGCTTTCGTCCTTCTTCCAACAGTAGAGCAATCTTCTCATCCTTTTCGGCTAGTTTACGTTCTTCGCTCCCTGTAGGGGCGTCATTGGCTGCCTTCTTGGCGGCTTCTGCAGCGTTCTTCGATAGATATTGTATCTTGGCCTGTAGGGAGTCTATTTGTTCGATGTATTCCTGAATCTCCTCACGATGGGCGTTGGCTTGGCTCGCGTCTTGGTCACTTTGTGCAGTCTCGGTTGGGGTTTCTGTATCGGGCTTCGGCGACTCGGCGGGCTTCTCGTCATGCTGCTCTTGAATGGCGTGTCCAGGCTGAATTGCAGGCTCATCTGGTACTGGGTCGTCTGGCGTATGAATTTTGGGAATGGAGTCGACCGTGGTCTGCTCGGAGCTAGCTGGCTTCGGAACTTCTTGGTCTTTTTCATCCTCCTTCAAGGTTGCCAGAGCATCTTCTGTAGGAACGGGAGGGGTTTCGGCAGCGGACGAGGGCTCGGATGGCTGAGCTTGAGGCTCAGCGGGCTTGGGCTCTGGTGTTTCGGGCGGAGGTTTGGTGATGACCGGTTCAGTACTGGCAGGGCGCTCCTTATCCACCGAGCCACGGGCAGTATCGATGGAGCTTCGAGGAGAGGACTGTGCGGTCCTGGAGGCCATGGCTTTGGCCAGCCTAGCTTGTAGACGATCATTGGCGCGGTTTGGTTTGTGGGCAGGAGCTATTGTAGAATCAGGGATCAGCGGGTGATCGATGACAGGAATGAGAACAACCAAGGCCTCTAGGACAGGAAAGTAGAAGCAGATAAAGAGAGCGACGTACCAGTGGTAGCAGGCTTCGGGCTCGGTGATGGCTGCGGCACCGTCATTCCCTGTTGCTGATGATACGGCTGTCCCTGGGCCTTTTGATGCTCCTCCTCATCAAGCAAGTTATCGAGGCGATTCTCGACGCCCTCGAAAGCTGAGGAGAGGAAGGCCCCCCATCGCGACCCCTTGCCCGGCGCACTCATGTTGAAGAAGCGGCCAGTTGCTGTAGCTCGGAGATCGTCAACTGGTTGACGTTGGTGCTGGTGGTCACCTCATCGGTCGTGTCTGCTGCGGCGGTAGCGAACGTCGTGGTCGTATCGTCGTTGTAGATGCAGTCGTGATGGTGCGTAGGCAGAAACAGGTACCTAGTGGATGTTGGTGTTGAGGTGTCGTCAGCGTGCGACTGAGTATTGCGTGGGTAGGTGATAGTGGAGTGAGACGGGCAACGGCAACGGCAACGTGTAGGGATCTACCTCGTGCTATAAATGGAGGCGCCCTTGCATCCACGTTGACTTGAATTATCTAATCGACCAGCTACGAGAAAAGAAAAAAGATGCAAAAAAAAGGAAAGATTGACTATTTCTTTTGTAAATAGAAAACTTTTGGACTGTTGTCCAGAAAGAAGTTTTCAGTGGTTCCGCTTGGCACACCTCATCCCGAGGGACTCGGCAGCTACCAAGGTGACATTGTACTCTGCCTGCTAGGTATGAATCCATGTAGCTAGCCATGATCCTCTGAAGGGGGAGGACAGGAACGGGCTAATTGCATGAAAATCATTGTTCATTCACAAAGAAACGGCTTAGATGATTATTTATTATTCATTTATTGCTATTAAACTCAAATCAACGCTCCTATCCACTGCTAGCTATCATTGTAGCTCTCAAATCATCATCACTCACTCGCTCATACAACACAACGGTTCTCAGCCATCCCGCGGCTGTACAATGCATCGATACACTCTAAATCTCACACTATCCTTCAAAAATGGGTATAGGTATACATGTCGCCCAGCAGTAACCTTGTCCTCTGGGCCGTCAGGGGAACAAGTGCCTGCTCAAGCATACATGGACCAAGTACAGTACAGATATATGTCCATCCACATGAGCAAAATCCAAATTAACTAATTCAAACACACACATCCTGCAATGCTCCGTTCCAATAACAAACCCAAGAAACCCAGGAAATGCAAAAAGGGAATCTCCACCGCTTTCCCACTGTGATATAATCCTGATGCTAGGCCGCCATCAATGTTGAGTTGGTCGTCGTGTCGTGATGTACGTAGATAGGTAGGGGGGGTAGGGGGGGTAGGGGGGTAGGTAATAGGTAGATGGTCGTAGGTAGAAGTCAATCGTGCTTGTCGTAATCAAAAAGGACACTCGGAAACACGCTCGCTCGAAAGGACACTCATGCATCGTTTATCCCTCATTCCTCATCCCGCAATCTTCTTCCACCAAGGTGTTCGTGGTGTTGCCTCCACGAATCCCGAGTTGCGCCGGCTGTGGTGACGCTCGTCGCTCCCCTCCGAGCCTTGTAACCGCCTGTCGCGGTAACGGTCTCGGTCCCTGTCGCGATCTCTATCTCTGTCGCCGCCTCTATCGCGATCTTCTCGCCTTGTCCGCCGTCGACGTTGATCATCTGTGTCATCTGGCGTCCCGTCTCCGTACTTGGCTCGGTGACGGGCTCGGCGGGCTTCACGTCGTGCTTGTTCATCGTCCACCGGCTCGGGTTCAGGTTCGAGTGCTGCCTCTTCAACAGGTGTTTCTGGTGGAGGAGGCGCATCCGTGGTATCTTTGACCCAAGACGACGTTCCTGAATGTGGCCAGGCCGAACCCCGTCTTTCCTCACGACGTCGAGATCTCCGTTGTCCATACTCATCGGCTGACTGCTCGGCGTGCCTGTGGCTTCTTCGACGATATATGTCTTCTTCCTCAGCTGCCCCAGCTGCCTCGGCTGCCTCGATTGCCTCAGCAGCACGAGCCGCTCTTCTAGCTTCTCGTCGCCGGCGTCGTTCAGAGTCATCTTCCGATGCGTAGATTTGGCGCTCACGTCGCCGCTCACGTCTTGCGGCTCGTCGCATCTCTTCTTCTTCCTGCTCCGCAGCAGCAGCCGCAGCCGCAGCTTCTTGTTCTTTGCGCAGGCGTCGACGCTCAGCCCTTCGAGCTTCCCGATCCTCTTCGATTCGCCGCTCTTCTTCGGCTCGTCTTTCCTCCTCATCGCGCTGTTGACGAGCAGCTCGTCTCTCAGCCCGGCGTGCCTCCCTCTCCTCATGCCTCCGCATTTCATCGTCGTCATCGCGTCGACGGTGCCGTTCACGACGTGCTTCATCCCGGGCACGCCGTGCCTCTTCGTCCCCTCGCTCCGGGTCACCTGCAGCTTCGCGCTCAGCCCGCCTGGCTCTCCGAGCAGCTCGCCTTGCTTCACGGTCAGCGTCGATCACCACCGCATCTCCGTCCATCTTGGCACTGCGCAAGGCCTCGTCGTCAGTTGTTACGTAGGTACTACGGCGGCGTAGGGGGTCAGGTCGCTCGGTTTTGGGTGTCATTAGGCCAGTGAACAGGCTGGAGAAACCTGAGGGCTTCTTCGCACCCGAAGCACTTCGCTGGAGAGGGGTGTCTGAAGGACCACCCGACTCGACCATGACCACATCATCTTCCCGGGTGCGCTTGGATCGCCGACGACGCTCACGCCTGTCTGCCTCGGGATCAACCATGACAGCATCATCGTCCTCTCGTGATCGCGACTTGTGCGATCTGCGACGTCTGGTAGACTCGTCCGCGACCTTGCTTGCCTCGTCGGGAGGTGGCGATGCGAGGCCACGGGCCCCTGTGGAGTGACGACGTTTGCTCATAACGCTAGGTCTCTTCTCGTACATGGTTGATGAGCGAGTAATTGGCGGTGTACTAAAGAGACCTGTCGTTCGAGACCGCGATGGAGTCTTCTCGACTTTGTCGGAGGATGACCCCTTCGAGGACGACTTCTCTTCTCGTCTGGGTTTGCTCGACCTTGACTTGGACGGTCTTTCCTTCTCTTCTCTTGGCATCGAGGACCGCTTTCCCCACGATGTGCCTTCGCGGTGGAGCTTGGGTCGTTCCCTTCGGGAATGCTTGATCTCGGGGGGAGGTGTAATCGGCGGATCGGGAACAGGCGGCGGCGGCGGTCCGTCGCCTCGCGTCTTCTTCCGGCTCCTCCTAGGCTTCTTCGGCGTCATGTCGACCACTTCAATGACCTCGGGAGCCGGTGCCTCAGGCTCAGGTTCAGGTTCCTTTGGCTCTTCGTCGGCGGGTTCAGGGGCTTCTTCGGCTGCCTCATCGACTTCTCTGGCAGCCTCCTCAGCGACCTCTTCGACAGGTTCTTCTTCGGCGGCTTCCTCCGCAGCAGGGGCTTCTTCCACAACTTCCACGGCAGGCTCTTCCTCAGCGGGTTCTTCACCAGCGTCTCCCTCCACAGCTTCAGCAGCCTCCTCCTCGGCCTCCTTCTCTTCGGCATCCGAGTCCGAGTCCTCATCTTCATCCTCGTCGTCTTCCTCGTCGTCTTCCTCCTCTTCTTCCTCTACCTCCTTCGTCTCCGGCTCTTCCTCTCCCGCTGGTGCTGTTTCTGCAGCTGCTTCTACAGCCGCCTTAGTTCCCTCTTCCGCCTCCGCCTCCGATTCATCTTCTGATTCATCCTCAGCGGCCTCGCCAGCCTCTGCCTCCGATTCTGCTTCCGATTCGTCCTCGGTAGCCTCTCCAGCTTCAGCCTTTGGTTCAACTTCAGCTTCCTCTTCCTCTTCCTCTTCTTCCTCTTCTTCCTCCTCCTCCTCCTCTTCTTCCTCCTCAGGCTCAGGCTCAGCAGCCTCGGCTGCAGCTTCTGCAGCTGCCGCCGCAGCCGCAGCCTCTTTTGCAGCCAGTTCTGCGGCTCGTTCAGCTGCTCTCTCTTCCAAGACCCTAAATCTTTCTGTATCCTTCCTGCCCAGCCTACCCCTTCTAGCCTTCTTTGCATTCAGGGCTTCAAGCTCTGCAGCTTCTGCTTCAGCAACTGCGGCGGCTTCGGCCTCGGCTGCCTCCCTTGCAGCGGCTTCTTCAGCTTCAGCAGCCTCCCTTGCGGCGGCCTCCTCAGCTTCAGCGGCAGCAGCCGCCTCGGCTTCAGCAGCAGCAGCAGCAGCATCCTCTGCACGCTTAGCTGCATTCGCATTCAGGAGGTCAAATCTCTCGGTATCCTTGCGGCCAAGTCTACCTTTCTTTGCCTTCTTCTTTAACAGCTTTGCAAGCTCAGCCTCTTCTTCGGCAATCGCCGCAGCTTCCGCTTCCGCTTTTTGCAGCAGCTTCCTCAGCTTCAGCAGCAGCTGCGGCTTCTGCCTCTGCGTCGACTTCGGCGTCAGCTTCAGCTGCCTCTTCTTCTTCTTCTTCTTGTTCTTCAACCACTTCTTCGGCTGGTTCCTCATCCGCCTCTCCCTCTTTTTCAGCTTCTTCAGCTTCAGCTTCGGCAGCAGCGGCGCAGCCTCAGCACGCTTGGCGGCATTGTCGGTAAGGAGGTTGAATCGTTCAGTATCCTTGCGACCGAGCCTGCCCTTTTTCTCCTTTTTCCTTATCAATTTAGCGAGCTCGGCCTCTTCTTCGGCAATCGCCGCAGCTTCTGCCTCAGCTCTTGCAGCTGCTTCTTCAGCCTCGGCGGCTGCAGCTGCAGCTGCCGCTTCAGCGTCAGCGTCAGCTTCCCCGGCCTCCTCGGGCTCTTCCTCGGGCTCTTCATCAGCCACTTCAGCCTCTTCCTCCTCCTCCTCCTCTTCCTCTGGCTCTTCAACATCCTCGCCTTCTTCTACAGCTTCTTCGGCCACCTCCTCTGGCTCCTCGGGGGCCTCTTCAGCTTCAGCAGCAGCAGCAGCTTCAGCCTCCCTCGCAGCTTGTTCCTCTGCGCGTTTGGCGATGTTTTCAGTCAGGAGGTCAAACCGTTCAGTATCCTTACGGCCCAGTCTTCCCTTCTTTGCCTTTTTCTTCGTCAGCTTTGCAAGCTCGGCTTCTTCCTCTTCAGCGATCGCCGCAGCTTCTGCTTCTGCAGCCTCCCTGGCAGCTTGTTCCTCGGCCTCCTTCGCATCTGCTTCAGCTTCCTCAGCGTCTCCCTCAGCCTCGTCTTCCTCAACTTCCTCGGCAGCTTCCTCAGGGGCCGCCTCAGGGGCTTCCTCAGCAGCGTCTTCAGCCACCTCTTCGGCAGCTTCCTCGGCCTCAGCAGCTGCTGCTGCTGCTTCCTCTGCTTCCTTTGCGGCTTGTTCTTCAGCGCGGGCAGCGGCATTGTCAGTCAGGATATTGAACCTTTCAGTATCCTTACGACCCAGCTTGCCCTTTTTCGCCTTCTTCTTAGTCAAAGCTGCAAGCTCGGCTTCTTCTTCAGCGATCGCAGCAGCCTTTGCTTGAGCCTCCGCTTCAGCCTCAGCGGCGGCTGTTTCTGCTTCTGCTTCGGCTGCTTCAGCAGCAGCAGCTTCGGCTTCCTCGGCCTCCTTCGCCGCGGCTTCTTCAGCTTCCGCGGCTGCAGCTTCCTCAGCCTCCCTTGCAGCTTGTTCTTCGGCGCGCGCAGTGGCATTGTCGGTCAAGATATTGAACCTTTCAGTATCCTTACGACCTAATTTGCCCTTCTTCGCCTTCTTCTTGGTCAAAGCTGCGAGCTCAGCTTCTTCTTCAGCGATCACGGCAGCCCTTGCCTCAGCTTCGGCGGCTGCGGCAGCTTCTGCTTCGGCAGCAGCGGCAGCAGCATCAGCGTCTTCTTCTTCGGGCTCGGCGGCGTCATCGTCGGCTTCGGTAGCTTCCGGTTCCGCCTCTGGGTCGGCTGCCTCTTCTTCAGCCACTTCCTCCACCTCAGCATCTTCCCCAGCATCCTCCTCCTCCTCAGCATCCCCTTCTTCAGCATCCACAAATTCATCGTCATCGTCATCTTCTTCTGCCGGGGTCGCTTCTTCCGCTGCGGCAGCTTCAGCTTCAGCTTCGGCGGCGGCGGCGGCGGCAGCAGCTTCTTCTGCCTCCTTCGCCGCCTGAGCTTCAGCTCGCTTTTCAGCATTGTCGGTTAGGAGGTTAAAGCGTTCGGTATCCTTGCGGCCTAACTTGCCCTTCTTGGCCTTTTTCTTTGCTAACGCAGCAAGTTCCGCTTCCTCTTCCGCGATGAGGGCATTCGCTTCAGCTTCAGCAGCCTCTCTTGCAGCAGCCTCCTCTACAGCTGCGGCTGCGGCTTCCTCTGCAGCTTCCTCGGCGGCCGGGTCCTCGGCCTCTTCATCCGGAGCATCCGCAGGCTCAGCTTCAGCCTCCTCAGGCTCGGCTTCGGCTTCAGGGGCTTCTTCGGCGTCCTCAGGGGCTGGCTCCTCAGCGTCACCGGCAGCGGCAGCTTCCTCAGCCTCCCTGGCAGCCTGCTCTTCAGCACGTCTTGCTGCATTTTCGGTCAAGTGCTTAAAGCGTTCTGTGTCTTTCCTGCCAAGCTTGCCTCGCCTTTCCCATTTTGCTGATAGATTTGCCAGTTCTTCGTCTTCCGCGGCAGCAATTGCAGCAGCTTCAGCAGCCGCAGCCGCAGCCTCCTCAGCTTCTCTGGCTGCTTGCTCCTCAGCTTCTCTAGCTGCTGCCTCTTCAGCCTCCTTTGCCGCTTGCTCCTCGGCACGCTTCGTAATATTCTCGGTAAGGAGGTTATACCTCTCCGTATCTTTCCTCCCTAATTTGCCTTTCCGAACTTTCTTAGCCTCTAGTTTCGCAAGTTCATCTTCTTCAGCAGCAGCAAGAGCGGCAGCTTCAGCCTCAGCAGCTTCTCTTGCGGCAGCTTCTTCTGCGGCAGCAGCTTCTTCGGCAGCAGCTTCTTCGGCAGCAGCTTCTTCGGCAGCAGCTTCTTCGGCAGCAGCAGCTTCGGCAGCGGCATCTTCGGCAGCGGCATCTTCATCGGGAGCAGCTTCATCAGCAACCTCGTCAGCAGCCTCTTCTGCAGCAGCCTCTCCCTCACCATCCTCTTCTTCACCAGCCCCTTCTTCACCGGGATCTTCTTCAACGGCATCTTCCTCGGCGGGGGCTTCCTCCGCAGCAGCTTGCTCTGCTTCTCTCGCGGCTTGCTCTTCGGCGCGCTTAGCGATATTCTCGGTGAGAAGAGCATGCCTCTCAGTATCTTTCCTCCCTAGTTTGCCCTTCCGAACCTTCTTTGCCTCTAGTTTCGCGAGTTCTTCTTCTTCAGCAGCAGCAATAGCAGCAGCCTCAGCCTCGGCAGCTTCTCTTGCAGCAGCTTCTTCTGCAGCGGCAGCTTCGGCAGCGGCAGCTTCAGCGGCAGCAGCTTCTTCGGCCTCCTTGGCTGCTTGTTCCTCTGCTTCTCGGGCTGCTTGTTCTTCCGCGCGCTTAGCGATGTTGTCGGTGAGGAGGGCAAAGCGTTCAGTGTCCTTCCTCCCTAATTTCCCTTTTCGAACCTTCTTCGCCTCGAGCGCCGCAAGCTCTGCTTCCTCTTCGGCAGCAATAGCAGCAGCAGCCTCAGCCTCAGCGGCCTCTCTTGCAGCAGCTTCTTCGGCGGCAGCAGCTTCGGCAGCGGCAGCATCTTCGATTTCGTCTACATCCGGGGTTGGTTCTTCAGGGGCTTCTTCCGTCGGCTCTTCAGGAGCGTCTTCCGCGGGATCTTCCGTCTCCAGAACTGGTTCCTCAGTCCCCTCAGCCGGAGCTTCTTCTTCCTCCGGAGCCGCTTCCTCGGCCTCTGGGTCCTCGGCAGTGGCTTCAGCTTCACGGGCTGCTTGTTCCTCCGCTCGCTTCGCAGCATTCTCGGTTAGAACAGCGAAGCGTTCAGTATCCTTTCGCCCAAGCTTACCCTTCCTGGCCTTCTTGGCTGCAAGGGTAGCTAACTCTTCTTCCTCAGCCGCGATTGCAGCCTCTTCAGCTTCTCTCGCCGCTTGCTCTTCTGCTTCTCTGGCTGCTGCCTCTTCGGCTTCTGCAGCAGCTGCGGCCTCGGCCTCCGCAGCGGCAGCTTCTTCAGCCTCTTTGGCAGCTTGCTCTTCGGCGGCCTTGGCCTCCCTAGCAGCTTTGTTTTCAGTAAGCAGCGTAAAGCGTGCTGTGTCTTTTTTCCCAAGTTTGCCTTTCCTCTCCCTCTTGGCTTCCAGTGAAGCCAACTCCTCTTCTTCCTGTGCAATCACGGCAGCTTCTTCGGCATCGGCAGCCTCTTTTGCGGCGGCTTCGGCGGCTTCGGCGGCCTCTGCCTCAGCGGCTTCAGCGGCGGCTGCTTCAGCTGCTGCAGCTTCTTCGGCAGCCGCTGCTTCTGCAGCCTCTTCAGCCGCTTGCTTCTCGGCCGCCTCTTCAGCTCGTTTGGCAGCGTTTTCAGTAAGGGTATTAAAGCGCTCTGTATCCTTTTTGCCCAGCTTGCCTTTCCTCGCCTTCTTTGCCTCTAGGTCTGCCAGCTCTTGCTCTTCTGCCGCAACCGCAGCCGCGGCTTCAGCTTCAGCAGCTTCGCGAGCTGCAGCCTCCTCGGCGGCGGCAGCATCTTCCACCTCAACATCTTCTGAGGCAGGTGCTTCCTCCGGTTCCGGTTCTGCAACCTCCTCTTCCTCTGGCGCTTCCTCTGGCTCTTCCTCCGGTTCTGGTTCTGGCTCTGGAGACTCCTCTGGGGGTGGCTCCTCAGCTTCCTCCGCCAAATCGACCTCAGCGGCCGCTGCAGCTTCTTCAGCTGCCTTTTCAGCCCGTTGGTTCGCGTTCTCGGTAAGGAGGTTAAATCGATCGGTATCCTTTTTCCCTAGCTTGCCCTTCTTGGCTTTCTTTGCGGCTAGAGCAGCCAGCTCAGCTTCTTCTTGAGCAATTTCCGCTGCTTCAGCTTCTGCGGCCTCTGCAGCGGCAGCCTCCTCTGCAGCGGCGGCTTCTGCAGCAGCTGCTTCGGCCGCGGCAGCTTCTTCAGCTGCAGCCTGCGCTGCAGCCTCTTCTGCAGCCTTCTCTGCACGTTGAGCAGCGTTTTCAGTGAGGATGTTGAATCTTTCAGTATCCTTCTTTGTAAGCTTGCCCTTCCTTTCCTTCTTGGCTGTCAAGGCAGTAAGCTCTGCTTCTTCTGCGGCAATTGCAGCAGCTTCAGCTTCGGCGGCTTCTGCTGCAGCGGCTTCTTCTGCAGCGGCAGCTTCAGCGGCAGCAGCCTCTTCGGCCTCCTTGGCTGCTTGCTCTTCAGCTTCTCGGGCTGCTTGCTCTTCAGCCTCTGCAGCGGCTTGTGCAGCGGCTTCTTCCTCTGCTGCCTTTTCCGCCCGTTTGGCTGCGTTTTCAGTGAGAAGGTTAAACCGTTCCGTATCCTTCTTGCCAAGCTTGCCCTTCCTTTCCTTCTTAGCTGCTAGGGCAGCTAGCTCAGCATCCTCCTGGGCAGCCTCTGCAGCCTCACGAGCTGCGGCTTCGGCTGCTTCAGCTGCTTCCTGCGCAGCGGCTTCGTCAGCTTCGGCAGCAGCAGTGTCGTCGGGCTCCTCGACTGGGGGTTCTTCGACAGGAGGTTCTTCGGGGGAAGGTTCTTCGGGGACCTCTTCGGGGGCCTCTTCGGGCGGTGGCTCTTCGGGTTCGGGCTCAGCTGCTGCTGTATCTTCGGCTTCCTGAGCAGCTTGTGCTTCGGCAGCTTCTTGGGCTCGTTTTTCCGCATTTTCAGTCAAGACAGTAAATCGTTCGGTATCCTTCTTGCCCAGTTTGCCTTTCTTGGCCTTCTTGGCAGCCAATGCAGCTAATTCAGCTTCTTCTTCGGCGATGACAGCCGCCTCAGCTTCACGAGCAGCCGCTGCTTCAGCCTCCGCTGCTTCTGCTGCCGCTGCCTCTTCTGCCTCCTGTGCTGCTTGCTCCTCCGCAGCGGCAGCAGCGGCAGCAGCCGCGGCCTCCTCTGCTTCTCTAGCAGCTTGTCGTTGGGCAGCGTTCTCTGTAAGAATATTGAACCTCTCTGTATCCTTTTTGGTGAGTTTGCCCTTCTTTGCCTTCTTAGCGGTAAGAGCTGCGAGCTCTGCCTCCTCCTCTGCGATAGCTGCCTCCTCTGCCTCTTTCGCAGCGGCAGCTTCGGCTTCTGCCGCTGCCGCTGCTGCTTCCTCTGCCTCCTTTGCTGCTTGCTCCTCGGCAGCAGCGGCGGCGGCAGCCTCCTCAGCTTCCTTCGCGGCTTGTCGTTGGGCAGCATTTTCTGTCAAAATGTTGAACCTCTCTGTATCCTTCTTGGTGAGTTTGCCCTTCTTAGCTTTCTTGGCAGCCAGCGCTGCGAGCTCTGCCTCTTCTTCTGCAATTGCTGCTTCCTCGGCCTCTCTTGCTGCTGCTGCCTCAGCATCTGCAGCTTCCTGTGCAGCCGCATCTTCGGCGTCAGGGGTTTCTTCAGGTGGTTCCTCAGGGGCTTCCTCGGGAAGCTCCTCGGGGGCTTCTTGAGCTGGTTCCTCGGTGGGTTCCTCCACAGGCTCTTCCGCCACAGCAGCTTCCGCTGCGGCAGCCTCTTCTGCCTCCTTTGCTGCTTGTTCAGCACGTTCGAGAGCCCGCTGTTCAAGGTAATTGAAACGCTCGGTGTCTTTCTTCGTCAGCTTGCCATTGCGCTTGACTTTCTTGGCGGTCAAATCCGCAAGTTCCTGTTCCTCTGCTGCGATGGCGGCAGCCTCGGCTTCCTTAGCAGCAGCCTCTTCAGCTTCCCGAGCGGCTTGCTCCTCGGCCTCACGAGCTGCGGCTTCTTCAGCTTCCTTGGCTGCCTGAGCTTCTGCTTCTTGCGCGGCAGCCTCCTCAGCTTCTTTGGCAGCTTTGGCCTGAGCACGTTTGACGGAATTCCCAACCAAGGTAGTGAACCGGACGGTGTCGCTCTTGCTCAGTTTTCCCTTCTTCGCCTTCTTGGCTTTGAGAGTGGCCAGTTCCTCCTCTTCCTTAGCAGCTTCTTCCGCCTCGGCCTCTGCTGCTGCTTGTGCTGCAGCTTCTGCCTCTGCTGCTTCTTGCGCTGCGGCTTCGGCCTCCGCCGCTGCTTGAGCCGCTGCTTCTGCCTCTGCTTCTGCCGCTGCTGTCGCTGCTGCCTCTGCCGCGGCGGCCTCTTCAGCAGCAGCAGCTTCGGCGGCAGCGGCTTGTTCAGCCTCTGCTGAGGCCTCCTCCTCAGCTTTGGCAGCAGCTTGCTCGTTTGCTCGCTGGGCGGCGTTTTCAAAAAGGGCATTAAGCCGTTCTTGTTCCCTTTTAAGGAGCTTTCCTCCTCGCTTATCCTTCTTAACCATGAGCATTTGCATTTCCTCTTCTTCCTTAGCGATCTCGGCGGCTGCTGCAGCGGCTGCTTCTGCTTCTGCAGCTGCTTGAGCAGCCGCTTCGGCCTCGGCTGCTTCTTGGGCGGCTGCTTCCTCCGCTGCTGCTGCTTCCGCTGCGGCTGCAGCCTCAGCCTCATGAGCTGCTTGTTCCTCAGCCTCACGGGCTGCTTGAGCTTCAGCTCTCCTGGCGACATTCCCTTCGAGTAGCGTAAGTCGTTCCTGTTCCTTCCTGAGAAGCTTGCCTCGCTTCTTCTTTTTCGAAAGTAGGGTTGCGATTTCTTGTTCGTCGCGTGCTGCTTCTGCTGCTTCTGCTTCTCGTAGAGCGACGGCCTCGGCCTCGGCTGCCGCTGCTGCTGCTGCTGCTTCCTCCGCGGCTGCCGCCTCCGCTGCAGCGGCTGCTTCTGCTGCAGCGGCTTCTTCTGCTTCCCTCGCAGCTTGTTCTTCGGCTTCGCGGTTTGCTTTAGCCAGGGCTCTGTTGGCAGCGTTCCCTTCCAAGACGACCAAGCGTTCTCGATCGACCTTGAGAAGTCGCCCTCCCCTCTTCGCCTTCTTCTCCAGCAGAGCGGCAATCTCCTCCTCCTCACGAGCCTCCTCATTCTCTTCGGGGGTTTGCTCTGGTACTCCGGGTTCTCCTGCTTGGTCCTCGTGTTCAGTAAAATCCATGTAGGGGGGTGTTGGCGCTGGAGGAGGTAGGTCAGTCAAGGCGCCCATCCGATGTTCAGACTTCTGTGTTGGATGATGTCCAATCTCAGTCGTCATGTTCCCGGTTGATAACCTTGCTTCCCTTGCCTCTCTTCACATCGTCATATTGGACAATCTCACCGGTAGGGGGATCTAGATAATCATGCGGGTTAGGCTTGCTTAGGAGTGACCCCCAGAAACCCTCACTGTGGCTCTCGGCGGCGGGTGTCCTAAAAGCAAAGGGATCGACAGTTGGTGTCTTCTTTTTCCTACCGAAGCCCCAGGATTCGAGGAAGCCGCCCTCGCTCTCCACGGCCTCGACCGGGTCCGGAGCCGGGGGTGGAATCTCGTCACCGAGCTGGATTAGATCACCGGCCTTCTTCTTCTTCTTACCTGTACCCCATAAGTCCCAGCCATCGTCTGCTGTCTTGACCGGCTCGGCTGCACACCATTAGTCACCGTAAAACGCGCATATCCAATTGAACTCATTTGCTTACCCTTCTTTGTCAAACCCCAACTTGACCAACCATCCACAGCCGATTTCTCCTCCACAGGTTTCGACTTTCCTGAGCCGAATGTTGCCCAGAAATCATCTCCTTCATTCTTGTCCTCGAACGAAGGAGGGTCTGGAGCTGGCGCTGGGATTCCACCAGGCTTCTTACTTGACCAACCACCACCCCACAAATCATCTTGGAGATCCGGTGGTGGTTCGTGGTGTGACGATCCAGCGTCTTCAAGTATGCCCTTCTTTTTTGCCCGGTCCTTTTTGGATATCCCCCACGTATCCCAGATGTCCTTCTTCTCGGCGGCGGCAGACTCAGAGGCCATATGAACCTCTTCCAGGCCCCTGCCATTTTTCTTAGAGCCACTAAAGCCCCAACCATCACCAGACTTGACCTCTTCTTCAGGTTCCGCACCCCAAAGAGGATTCTTTTTCTTTTCCTTTTTGACGCCAAATCCCCAAGGGTCCTCCTTTTCTTGCTTGCTACTCTCGGGGGGTCCTTCCAGGCCTTTCGATTTACCCCAGGGGTTTTCGTCGTCTTTGCCATCGCCCGCGATATCATTTCCTCCTCCTCCAGACCAGTCCCAACCCGTCCCTCCCGTCCCTCCTGTCCCCCCCGCGCTCCATTTCGTTCCCCATTGATCAAACCCCTTCCCTTCTGGGGGCTTCAGGCCTAGGTCCAGTTTGTCGTCCCCCAATTTGATATCCTGGAATGAATCGGTACCGAAATCGTTCGTCGAGATGGCAGGCAGCCCGTTGTTCCCATCACCATCACCACCGCCGGCACCACCCGCAGCATCGCCGCCGTTGGCTCCGCCATCACCTCCATCATTGTTACCTTGCTGACCGTTGTCGGCCGGTGGCGCGGAAGGCGGGGGCGGTGGTGGAGGGGGTTGCGCTGCCTTGCCCTTCTTCTTCTTGGCCGTTTGGTAGAAGCCTTCTTGAGAGTTGAAATCGATGAGGAGATCGGATGCGGGGTCGTTCAGAATGTCGTCTTGGGGTCGACGGGGTTCCCGTGGAGCGTCAGAGGAGGCAGGGAGAGGGAAGGCATCGAGCCATTTTGGGATACGTCTGCGAGCGAATTTATCGGCGCGATTGGCATCCATGGTGCTTTCGGTGGCATCGGATGAGTCGCAGGTCTTAGGTATTCGACGAAACCATCGTGGGGAGCAACTCGGGATCGTTAGAGGTCTCGCGATGGACTTGGTTCGATGTGATGACGTAGAAAGGTCCTAAGATGGCATGAGGTTAGATGAGACAGACTTTCAGGAGGTTACAGTTCCGGGGCAGATAGCTCTGCCAGGAATGTGTGGCGCCGGTTCCCCTCATGCTTCGGGCCGTCGATCAAGGGACCGGCCGTTGTGCGCCACCCATACGGCTCTTTAAGCTTTCTCCGTGCGAAATGATTCCAAGCGACAGCAATAATCGGTAAAGGCGCCTTACCTGTTTGCAAGACCTCTCGATGAGCCAAGCGCGGGCAATGAGACTCAAGCGCAGACGCAAGGAGGTCTCATCCCACGCATTCGGCGAAGGCCGGGTCGTTGGCCAGCCATCTCTGCTTCCTATCCAGGTTTCTGTGAACGCCAAAACATCGGCCGCGGCCATTGTGAGGGATGGAGCTCGTGCGAAGACGGAGCGACGTCACAAACATGGAAGCTGCGCGTTGGAGTGTGCGAATGGGAGGCGGAGAGGTATCGAAGAGAGAGCCAGCACACAAGAGCAATATGACGCTGGAGCTGAGGTTCGATGCCAAAGATGTCGTCGCCGGTGGTAGAAGATTTTCGTGTAAGTCGCAGAGGAAACGTTTAGGGCGACTAAATGCGGTGCGAGTGAGACAATGTCGTCGAGTATTTGGGTATATCGAATGCGACGTCGTGCAGAGAAGGGGTATCGTGGTTTGAATGTGCCCGGTGTTGTCGAAGAATGGTCGACGCGGTGCAGCGAAATGACACCTCGGGAAAAGTAGGTTGCGATGGGTCGGATTCAAAGGAGCGTTGTCAAAAAGATAGCTCCCAGGGTAATTATCAATATCCTAGGCGACAGACGACCAGACTTAACGCAGCCGCCGTCGCTTTTTACCAACCCCCCCAGTCGTCGGATCGCCTTGTCTCGACTATCGGTAACGGACGGGGTCGATTCCCTGCTTGCTAGGTAAGCTTCAACTCATAAGACCTCTGGCCACGCTGGGCAGGGTCAACTCTCCCGGGGGAATATCTCTCAAAAACGCGCAATGCGAAAAATGAGAGAAGGGGAGGGGATTCAAAGGGAGTGAGTGAGTGAGTTGCAGTGTAAGGGCAGGTTGTGGTACCTTTGGGCAAGGCCGAAAAAATGACCCAAGACAAGCGGTAGTGCCACGGGCCAATGACGCCGGCGTTGCTTGTTTGGATCGTCAGGCAGGCGAATGCTCAGATGTTGTACTTGGGGGTATGTACAGTGAGCGCAATGCAACAAGGGGACTGGCTGTGGCAGAATCGACAGGGCGGCGCCCCATTAACAAGCGTCAAGCATCAAGCGAAAAGGCGGGCAGCGTGGGCGTGGTGGGAGAGCAAGGGGAAGGGAAGGGATCCTTTTGTGCAGGCAAGGCCTCCCTCTGTTGTCCCTTAGGACTATTAGATCTGTGACGAGTTGGCTGTCCGTCTTGCGCGCAGTGGCTCTCTCTGCTTGTCAAGCTGAGCCTTGCTAGGTATCTGCTGGCTGGCTCCGTGTTCTAGTCCGTAATAAACACGCCGCCACCGGGAAGAAACGTGGAAGACCCTAGTCCGCCTAGAACGACAGGGTGAGATGAGATTGAGATAAGGTGAGGTGCAGTAGAATGACTGATGTTCAAGAATCGTCGTCGGTGGGAAGCGTATAAAAAAATGTGAAGGCGGCTTGAGCCCCTTTCCTTTCGTTGGCTCTTTCCTCCTTCCCGTTGTCTTTCCTCAGCATGTGGCAACACCCATCACCTCAGGCAGGAGGAGAGAGAAATGAGATGGGCAGCTTTTCAGAGAAGGGCGAATAGAGGACGGCAGTAGGTCCCATCCATACACTTTCAGCGGATTGGACGTCGTTTGAGGTACCTTGCTCTATACCCAGGACTATATGGGCCGACAAGTACATCAATAACGACGATGATGCAGTGTTGAATAGGGGATCGGAAATCTGGGGATAGTAAGAGTCATTCCTCGAGTCCATAGAACCCATGGAATCCATGGTAGTCATGGATCCTTGGTTTCCCGTTGTCAACGGACATTGGCCGCATCCTCGCAAGCCGGCAACCATTATCACCAGACCCATGATATTCGAAAACGCCCTCCGTACAGGGCTCTACACACCCACTCGCCTTAAACCATACATAACCCCGTGTACCACCATCAAGAGAAAATCTTTTCGGGTCTGGGCTTGGTCCTCAGTTACTTCCTCCTCGGCCCCGAGCACAGGAGACGTCAACTCGTGCAGTCGAAAAAAAAATTCACGATGCACTTTCTGTCGCCGCTGCAACACCACCACACACACACACACACACACCTCTCCCTCATGTATGTACGATCCACTCGATCCAGGCCAGCCAACCAAACCAAGGCCCGTTGATACCTCTGCAGGCCTGCAGGGTCAGGCCGCAGAGCAAACGCGTGGTTGGACCAGATTCCCCTTGATGGACGTGTTCATTGCCTCTGATGGATCCCAATAACGCGTTGAGCCCATCTCATCCCAGCCCCCCCAAATCTCACATGTGCATTCCACTAATTAGAGGAGGGGAATCGAGAAAGGGTCCCGTCCGCAAGGTGCCTAAAACAACAGCCCGCCTAGCCTTGAGCGCCCAACAAGCTTCCCGCGACTGGGGTGTCCCCCCGATCTTGGATACCTAGCCTACCTGGCCGACAACGTCTGAAGGCTGCACGTCGAGACCAGGCAGGGAGGTACCCCAAGGGCAATATCGACTCATAGGGCGGACGGGATGTGCTGCATTTGCTCTCCTTCTCTCCGCCTACTGCGGGCATGAATAACATCGAGCTTTTCCGCCTTGGATCGACGGGAAACGCTACGCATTAGGCTCCGCGACCTGATCCAGACAACCCAAGGGTCCCCTGGGCCCCTCGTTCGATCTCGGTGACATCACGCGGGGCCCAGGCGGTCATTCGGGGGGCCACGAGGCCCAAGATTGCTTTGCCCTAAACTGGCTGGAATTCATTGCAACGCAGGAGCCGACTAATTCGGAACTTTGATGGCAGGAAAAAGGAATTATTTAAACATTTTACAGGTATTCGATACATAGTATCAGGCTTGGCTTTGTCTCAGATCCGTTGATAGAGCTAGAAGAACATATCAACAGTCATCAAATATCGACATTTTGCTCCAAAACAGAGCTGTGGCTTTTTGTGCTCGTCTCGAGGTCTCGGTTAAAGAGGGGTAAGGTCTTTGCACGCACAACTTGTCTTGCCTGCATATTTCCTACAGGTCCAATACCATGTCTGAGGCCCTATCATGGACAATAGACTGATTCCCGTCCCTTGCGGGCCGACCAGGACTTGCAGAGGGTAAGGCAAGTTCAGGTCTGAGACTATTACTACGAAAAGACAGAAGACAGACATCATCCCGTCCCAAGTTCCCCGCGTCTTTCCTTTTCCCTGTCGGCGAGAAAACCCATTTGTGGAACAAGCTGCCCAGCCTGGTTCCCACGACGACCTGCTTGTTGCCGGAAAGGGCCTGCTGTGGAGAATAGGATTCGCGCGATGGCGCACCTATCGTCGCTCCAACAACAAACGAAGCTGTCCCACGGCAATAGGCTACTAGCAAGGAGGAGCGGGTAAGGCAGGGCCCGAGGAGGAGGAGGCTAGAGGAGAGCAATGGTATGTAACAGCAACTTACTCTGCGCAAGAGTCATTCATGGCAACACACGTCAAAGAGAGTGAAAAAGGTGCTGTGGGCATAACCTGGTCCGAGGTATCGGGTACCAGCTGAAGCAGGTGTGGGTGCACCGAATCCTGAGGTATTTCCTACGAGAAAGTATCGCGCGTCGTGTGTTGTACCGCGGGATGGGGAATTTTGGTGTGTCACTGTGTGTTTACTCTGCGGGTGGCATGCAGGCCCGTCGGGAACTACCCGCAGTTGAAGGGAATCAAATGGCCTTCCAATCCATGATGGATGGAGCCTTTGGGACGAGCGTACCCCTACAAGTCCCTGCACCTTTCCTGCGAGTCCTTAGCTCTGTGCATCATCCCACAGACGTTAACCCGAATAGGCATCGTCAAACCCTTCACCGCTTCCCGTGCGATGCGCCGGAATCTGGTCTGTGGTCTGGGCCCAGAAAAGCCCGCAAGTCGCGGGTTGTCTGGTCTGGTCTGGTCTGTGTGTGAGTGCTCTGATCAATGCCGTCTCGTCTCGTCGACTCGTCTTCGTCCCTTGGACCTGGATCGACCACAGCGGCGACGACGACGTGGCCACCATCTCATGCGTTGTTTCGTTCTCGTCTCCGCACCTTTGAAAGGATAAACAGAAAACAGGAGAATCTGATAGAGCCGCTCGCCCGCCCAACATTGTCAAGGCGGTCAGACCCGAAGATGTAGGCACTCGTCATCGGTGGACCGTACGGACATCCATCTGTGCATCAGCAGCAGCACCAGTACGGCTTGTTTGTTTTGAAGGTTGAGATGCATTGTTGTTCGCCTCTGTTAAGCGAAGCATCGAGAGTGGACGCGACAAGACATCCATCCTCCCACGGATGGATGAATGGATGGCTGGGCGTCCCAATTCCTCGCATGACTCTTATGCCCCTCATCAATTACAATGCGGCCGGCAAGGAAGTCGCCCCAAGACGCAACTCGGGCATCTGGACCATCGTGATACTACGTACAGCTTCACTGTAAGTGCCAGCCATCTCGTGTGTCTCCTCTCTCCTCCAGTTCTTGTCTACAGTGCCGACTCCTCCACTGTCCGGCAGTCGAAGCTCCAGCTCAGCCCCCCTCAGCTGCTGCTGGCGCTGGCACTGGCACCCAAAAGGAAGCCGGTGTTTGTATGGATGGACGAACACGTCGTCCAAGTTCATGCTGCTCGTCACAGGACGGATGGAGTGATGCCCACCCACTCGGGTCCGTTGGAAAACCACGGCATTGGCTTCTCTCAAAGGCGCGCGTGTTCCTGGCTACCTAACCTGCCCAGGCTGGCTGTTGACGGGGGCCCTTCCAATCCTGGAGGCAATTTTTGTTTCGACCTTCCTCCTTCGCGGCCTAGTTCTGCCGGCAGAGGCATGAGGTTATTCTTAGACCTGCGAGTCGGGCCGTGGTCCCATCTGCCGCCTTTAACCACGGGCTATCACTGACTGACTGACTCTGCCATTACGGTTCTAGGGGTTGCAACCAAAGGCGCCAGATGCAGATACTACATACATGCTTCCATATTTGGTGAGCTGCCAATGCAATGCTCCTGCAACGGACAGCCTCACGCGACTGCATGTCCAACCAGACAAGCTTAACAGTAGCGAAGTTTTCAACTTGCAGACCGTATCTACCATGGGTGCAGAATACCAGAGGTGACTAGAGAAAGACACGGGCAACGCAACGGGGCATTGCTCTGGCCCGTGAATGTGCAGCAAGTGAAACCAGGGGTCCTCCGTCCTCACGGAGGTGATCGGAAGTCGACCGGCGACGGTAAACGGCATTGCGGCTTCGGAGGGCCGAGTAAGACGGGGCCGCCATTCCCATCCCATGCTCTCAAGGTTTTCCCACACTGAGATTTCCCTTTCCCCATGTAAAAGATGCAGTCAATCTTGATTTCCTGGCTCATTCTTACCCCCCGGATGCGTCATAGGCCACCATTCCTCACATCCATCGCATCGTTTCCCCCCCGTCTTACCCGTGACAGCGGCAGCGATTGATGCCGTGCTCACCGGGCTCGGTGTTGCCGGGGGTAGAGACTCTCCAATAAAGGGTTTTTGGCTGGATGGTGGCTGACGAAGCAGAAAAAAAAAAGCAGGCGCCTCAAATTTACGCTGCAGTCATTTGCCTAATAATCTGTGGGCATCATAGCATAGCATCTAATCTCACTATGTTTGAGGCCAGATCAAGATATCCATCCATCTATCACAGATTCGCCATCCATCCCGCGACTCCCGTAGAAACGAGACAAATCACATTCACGTGCCGTAAAGCACCACAAATTCTTTGACAAGGTAGCATCGTAAAAGAAAGGGGGAATGTCCGGGTTTCTTTCATGGATTAGACAGCATCAATCAGTCCAGTCAGTCAATCACTCAATCAATCAATCATCCATCCCATGAATGGATTAATTAGCACAGCATCGCCTCTTCGTCCCCCCGTCGCAAGCTCTCTCAGCCACCCACGCCCCGCCTCTCAACCACGCAGTATCAGCGGTTCCGGTGTATTTTTATCCATATCCCTTCCATCAGCCACCACCGCTACTGCTACCTACTGCTACTATACCGTAACCCTTCCCTTCGGTTAGCCGCCAGATCGTGCCTGTTCCCGTCTCTCTGGCCTCGCTTCCCTTGTCTCATCGCGGGTCCCCCAGTCCAAGTCATCGGGCTTTGCCTCCCCACGGTTCGACGCGCATATTCGAGGGCATCAAAGAAGCGCAGGGGTCTTGTCAATCTACGAACCTACCTGCAGCAGCTGGAGCCCGCAATCGTCGGGTCTTGAAGCTTCCGGCTCATGAAGACGAGCGAGGACCATAGTCGACGACTCACGATACGATCTTTTGTGAGGCGCGGTCACTGCTACCCTTTATTTTCTCCTTCTTGACTGCCGAAAGTTCCCAGCTTCACTGCCTCATCTCGTCTGCCGTCATATCTTGCATCTTGCAGCAGCTGAACAACAACCTCGTCCATCACCTTCCGCCTTGACCCATCCTTTGCTCTCTTGGGAGGAATAGGCGCCGTCTCTCAGTATCAGGTCGACATTGATAATCATCATGTCCCCCTTTGGATTCTCTGTCAGGATAGAATTATCTCCATTGATACCGTCGTCACTGTCCATGCCACCGGCCTTGAGTTGTCGATGCTAAGAACGTGCTGTCAAGACGACTTCGACCACCTTTATATCTTTACTCACACCCGTACTTATAACTGGACTGTGTGATCGCGGGAACCAAACAACTTCAAAGACTATAACTCACATCATCAATCTTCATCCTCCTCACTACAACTATCCTACAATGCGCAAACAACATCATCTCAGCATCGTCATCCCAGTGCCGGGCAATCTCCCGCCTGGTGCCGTGATAGCAACCATTCAAACATATACTCCTCTCATCCGTCATCACACCTCTCTTACCAGCTTCGATGAGATCTCAACAGGCCCAGACGCCATCGCTGACGACCCCTTCTTCGGCCCATGGGATGAATCCGTCCGCGCCTTCCGCCTCCGTGAGCTCGTCACACTCGCGCCTGGCCTCAACAGGGAGATCACCTACCAAACCATTTTTCAGGATGTGCCGGAAGGTGTCCGATCTCGGGCCACTGCCCCGGCCGGCATCGTCGTCCGAGCCGAGTTTGCGGTCCGACAGCGCCGTGCGGCGACGATGCCGATATCTCCAGCCGGGTCCGATAGCACCGCTTCAGGCAGCACGGCCACCGTTGAAGGGGATGAATACGAGCTACGTGAGGACATTGTCGTCGAGGCCAACTCACTCTTGATGCCTTTCATCACCGAGGCACTCGCAACGGTGCACCGCGACATATGCGAGAAAGTCATGGCTGAGATTGTCAAGAACTATTTCGGTACAGGAGATGCAATGGTATTTTAAACGGCAGTCACCTCAGTCATCCAATTGGAAACGGTAAGGTACCAAGGAATAGGGTGGATGGAATCTTGGATACCACATGGCGTTGGGCAAAATCATCTTGGGTTTAGAATAGTCGTTTCGTTTCGTTTCATTACTTTCCTTGCATGTAAAGATATCCTAGGGAAACACATAAAGGATTGGGACTGGATTGGGAGGACATTTCATATCTTTACTTGTCATTTTGGATGGACGGACAACGGCGGATAACTCCACAGATGGATGGCCTGTCTTGGGGCCTGGCTTCATCTTGTTAATATCGTATGTAATTACATCTTCCCCCCACGCGAGCAGCTGGCGACTACCTTGTTATAGAGCCACTATTAAACATTCATGATATCCAACATCCCTCGCCTCAGTGCACACTCCAATGTCCTTTCAAGTGCAATGCTGTTTTACCCATAGTTGTCTCTATCATGGAAGTCAAGACAAGATCCAAGTTTATAAAGAAAAGGAGCCCAGTATCACAAACACACTTGTAAACAGTCCACTCACACATATCCAAGACAGGAAGCAGAGAAGAAGAAAGATGATAAAAGAAACGAGAAAGCTCGTCCAAGTTGAAGAAAAACAACAAGCAGACTCAGTTTGGTATCTATGCGCAGTACCGTCTATACCCAACCACTCCCAAAAATGTTCCACAAGCACACCCGCATATCCAACCATGGCGGTGTGGCAAACAAAATCGCCGTCACTGGCGCCCAACCCGTCCCAGTACATCAAACGTGAATCGCCCCTCAGCAGGGAGCGTAGAAGAAGAGAAACAAATCGCTGCTGACAAATGAAAGCCAAGGCCCTTCAAAAGGACGTGGAAGGGCCAAGAAAGAGGAAGAAGAAGAAGCAAGGCATCAAACATGGCGAGAGAGATTCTCCCTCGCGTCGCTGGCGCTGGCGCTGATTATCGGCCGCCAAAATCACTCGCGTATCCCATCTCACCAAAGCCCTGGTTCATCCCTCCTTCACCAAAGCCTGTTCCGGGGCCGCTGACATAGCCACCGTCTTCGTTCTCGTCGTAGTCGCTGGCATCGAATGATGAACGACCGCTCACATCATCATCCATACCACCACCCACTTCAGAGGGGCCCCAGTTCATTTGCGCCAGAGCTGGATACTGGGCAAGCAGGGCTGCTGGAAGCATTGGGTTGCCACCAGAATCCATGGGATAAACAGGGGCGTCCATACCCATGTTGGATGCAACCACCATGTTTTGAGCCATGTTCTGTTGCATACGCTGCTCTTGCCAGAGCCGTTGCCGCTCCATCATCTCCTCATCCAATAGAGGCTTGATACAGATGCGGCCTGCTTCAGATCGGAAATGCCGGCCAAGAGCATCCGCACGGGCAAACCTCCTGCCGCAGCCCCATTGGCCTCCAACCTTTAGATCACCCTTGCATACAAACTTCTTCTCGCCCGAGTGCAGACTCTCGTGTCGCTTGCGATCGTGCTGTCGGGCAAAAGCTTTACCGCAGACGGTGCACACAAATGGTCGCTCATCAGTGTGTGTTCGCAAGTGGGAGCGCAGGTTATAGGCGCGAGTGAATCGTTTGGGGCAGAGAGTACACTGGAACGTGGCAGGATGTTTTTGAACCCGTTTGGCAGCACCACTATCCTGGTTGTTCTGGTACTCGGGGTCGGCCAGGCGCAGAGCAATGACATTATTGGGAACCGCCGAAGTCGACTGTCTTCTTCGAGAAGGCGACGTGCCAGCTTGTCTGTCGAGGGGCGACAATGACCTAGAGTCTGACCGCGAAGACAAATCAGATCCCAATGATGGAGAAAGGCTAGGAGCATTAAGAGGGCGATTGAGCATCATGCCGCCAGGGTGGAATGGGTCCGTAACCGCACGAGGACGAGATCTAGGGCGGCCTATGAAGAGTTAGATAGCTCACTTGTGGCAGCGAATTGGATACATACCTCGGTCTGGAGGAGTCAAAGAGTCCTGATCCATACGCGACTTGGGTGTATCAAAGCCGCCTTGCTTCATATTATTAGGAGCAAAGTCAATATTGATAGCAGGAGGTGCCATCTGTGACGACAAATCATGGCCTGGTGCTTGGAGGCTTGGGAAGGCCTCAACTGCCCCTTGGAGTTCGGGGTATGTAGTTGGAGCACCGTATGCGTTGGTAGGGTGTGCCAGACCGAAAGCAGGCTGGTTGAGGTCAGGCATCTGCTGTGGGACAATGCGAGGACTAATCGCAGGGCTATGCGACGGGCTTCGGCCCTGATGCCCAGGGCTGCCGACCTGGGGGTCTGAAATGCTGAAGTTCCCAATTCCCAATACTTCTTGGTAAAGACTGCCGTCTGATGGGCGATGAGCAGGCGAATGCCCACCTACACCGGTGTCGAAATCATCAGCACTGACGAGATTCGGCGACGGTGCGACAGACGACACATCCGAGTACTCGGAGGGGGTGCGGCGATGGCCCTGGAACTGAGGCTGGCTCCAATCGGCCACCTGGTTCGGGAGTAAAGCGTCCGCGGGGCCAAGAGACGCATGTCGCGAGTGGCTGGGCGGGGAGGAGAACTGATGCTGGTTGAAGGCGGGCGACTGATGGGCCGAACCGGGCTGTTGACCGTCCGGCTGGAAGAGGTGAGGAGGGGTCGGGGAGTGGTGGCCCTGCGGGGACGTCATGTTGTTCATGTCGCTAGGGTTGAGCGTGGTCTGGTCAAACAAGGGGGCGTTGAATCGGTCGCCCTGACCACTGGTGTTCGGGAAAAGAGAAAAGTCGTCGTTGAGGTTAGGCGACAAGTATGCGGTCTGCGCCTGGTTGTTGAAGGGCAGCGAAGTGTCGGAGCCGGTTGGCTGCTGGCCAAAAGAGGCGGTGTTATTGGGATCGAGAATCGCGGGGTCGGAGAGGCTGGCCCGGGCAAACGAAGTCTGCTGCTGCTGCGCAGGAGGCGGGAAAGATGGCGATTGCTGAGGGCTCAAGAAACCCGAGTTGTTGAAGGAATCATAGGATGGCTGAGCGGACTGTTCCAGAGTGAGGCCAAGGCCGACAGATGTGTCGTTTGACTGATAAGGCGTCGGCGATGGGGAGTGGGATTGGTTTATATGAGGTTGTTGATGACCGGCCGACGGCGACCGGCCGCGCTGAGCTTGTTGATCCATGATGTTGCCGAGTTTAGAAGCAAACGAAGCAGACGAGGCAGACTACCGAGTCAGCCTTCAGGCACCGTGGCGATGCCGGGGGCTGTGCGCTCACAGGGTGATGCAATGAGCGGGGGACCGTCCTATCACGGCAGCCGGACGCGTGGAGGGGGTAGCGAGGCGCGCAGTGGAGCGGGTTGTTTCAAGGTGAGAAATGCGACGTCGGTAGTAGGATCGCAAGCGCTGTGTGAAGATGATGAACAACGGAGACAGCAGCGCTCGAACTTGTCAAGTTGGGTGCGCCGTGGACGAGGACGAGATGATGGTGGTGGAGGTGAGTTATTAGGCTGCGGGTGCAGTGCGGGCGGCGGGCAGCACAACTCAGCAATGCAAGCGAAACGGCAGCAGGGCGGTAAAATTAAGGTAGCAGCTGGAGCAGCGAGTAAGGTCATGTACCTTGGTATTTGTGAGACTCTTCTCAGACGGGAGAGCTGGGCGGCTACCTACCGCCACTGGAACGGACGCTTGGAGGGGGACAGTCTGTGGCTGGTCCACAGTGTTCTTGGGTCCAGAATTCCCGTCGAAGGCCAGTAGCCCAAGACGGCGAGAAACGGGGCGTGCCCACAGGCGTCTAATGCGTAACAGCGAAAAAACCCCCCCAATATGCGATGGTCAGAGCCTGAGAGCGAAAAGCAAGTGGTGCGGCGAGCGGGTGAGGCTGTGCAAGCCCTGGAAGAGACACGTCGAGCGAATGGGGCCGACCCCAAGCCAGAGCGACTGGGTACCAGAGCAAAGACAGGGCGGTGGTGCGAGACAAGTTCCCGACGAGACAACGGCCTGGAGCTAGTTCCTGTGACAGGAAATCTTGCTAATTTTAACAGTGTCCGGGGGTGTCTGGGATCTTTTGATAGTCGGTTAAGTTAGCTTGAGGATGACGATGTTGTTGAACCACTTTCGAGTGATATCGGCGACGGTGGAGATGGGAAGAAGAAGAGATGAGAGATGAAGGGAGATGGTGGTGAGAAAACCACTGGAGATCCAGGCGAATACTCGGGTTGAAAAGAATGAGGAACCGAGAATGAGGCAAACGGGTGAGGCGATGTGAGGCGGCAAGAGCAATAGCAAAAGAAACAGCAAAGGGCAGGTGCGACAGATGTCGGCAATTACCTACCCAGGTAAAGATGTTGATGCCTGTCTGTGCCGCTGTCAATCGCATGTGTCCATACTCAGAATGGATGTCAGTCTCTGCTTAGATCACTCTTTCTTCGGCATTCATTCTCACGTCTAATATCCTATCCCGTTTACAATAACGATACTGCAGGTCAGTGCAGGTACGCCATGATGTGTGTGATGTGATGTGTCCCAAAGTCCTTTTCCCAAGCACCCGTCACTGCTTCACATCACCAAGTACAAACACATCTTCTGCAGAGGGATTGGACCAACTCGAAGAAAAGGCGGCAAGTGACAGACGGGCGGGCAAGACTGGATCCAATGGAGAATGGGGTCTGTGGGCCGTGATCCCGTGGCCCCGTGGCTTGCTTCCCCAGTCGGGATTGGCGGCTCTGCAGTGCTTTCTAGTTCATCATATCAGCACTAGAGGTACCTTTGCACAAGAAGCTCAATGCGCTGGAGCAATGAAATCGAGGTCAAGCCACAAGCAGTTGTGTCCTTGGGATGGAGGAGACTAGAGGGTTTCACTGAGCGGGCGACACCTGCTTCGCTGTATGCATCCATCCATGTGAAGGTTAATCGTATCTGCAGGGGTCCGAGCATTCAGGTTATCATGGATTCCCAAGACGACCACAACAGCAGTTGGGTCAGTCAAGAGATCCATACCTGCTTGTCAAAACGGCCCGAGTAGCGTATTGTCACCGTTGTGGGTGCTCCTAGTTCATTAGAGCTCCAATCTTTTCACCACTCTTGATGTAATGTAAATCATGTCTCTCCTCTCATCATCTCGGGTTCGGATGCGCGCTTGTTGTCAAATCAGCACATGGTCCAGGCCTGGCAAGGCAAGGCAGGGCCCGAGAAATGAAATGGGCCTTGTCACTCTCCACTCGCCCAAGCAACCGAGCATTTCCATGAGTGATGCATCATGGTAACCCCTCAGGTAGCTCGCCTCGAGTGAAATAGAGTAGTCTATGTGTTTCAAGTCCAGGACTTAGCCGCAGCCAGCACATCTCACACTTGGCCCCCAAGGACACCAGCGCCCATCCATCCATCTTTAGACGCGATAACGCTCCAGATCCGGCGTGTACAGCGGCGCATGCTTTCAGTCCTGCCCCACAGAGCGTCTCTCTCGTCCATACCACCGCGTCTAAGTAACCTACTGTAGGTTGCTGCTTGCGTACATACATGGCAATCCTTCCGAAGACAAGCATTGCAGCCAAGGGGTAACAAGAATAGATTTACGCTCGCTCCCCTGGATCGTCACCCCAAACCCTGTCAACACTGCCACCACGAACATGTGCGGGCACTGGAAAGAGGAGGAAGAGGAGGTTGGCGGTGGGGAAGCATCTAAAACAAGATCATCAAAGATTCCAGCGGGCATGAGACGAAATTGAACCACCAGTCACTCACGTTTCAGTTCATTATTCGCGCAAATTGTTCCTAGCAGTCAAAGTCACTCTATCTCCAACTTACACCGCCCCAGCCTTACACGCGGCCCACGATCCGTAAACTTCCCCACAATCCAAGGCTGTGCTCTTGTGCTGGATGAGTGCTTGCGTGACCGGGGGTGGCCACACACAGCATAGAGAGAGAGAGCGAAGAGCGAAACAATGGGCATGAAAAAAGTGTGATGTGCTTCAAAGCATGACATCAGTTTCAGCCAACTACGACCCTCGATGACAGCGCACATCTCCCCAAAATGATCCTCGCAAGGCATATTCGACCTTCTGGTGACGCGGTCCGGTCCGGGTTCAAAGAAGCTTAACGACGTCCGTCCCCTTGCCGAAATAGGCAGGAAATTCACATGCGAGATTGGCCCATCGAGAGGCTACGGGCAAACGAGGTGATACGGAGCGCCTACATAAGAATTACGTGTTCTTGGGAGACACTCGACACTGTGCAACAAGGGACAAGCAAGGGCTGTGTGAAGGGCCTCGTTTGTCTCTAACTCGAGTGCTCGTAGGAACTCTGGGTTCTCTTCTCTTCTCGTCACTGTTTAGAAGCAAAGAACTTGTGTAAATTTTGATTGTATATTACCACTGGAAATAATCCATCATCTACCAAATTCTTTTATGTATCTCCGTCATGAGTTGGGATTGTCTGCCCCCCCCCCCCCCAAACGCCCCCCAAAAACAGCAAAAAGGCTGCATAATTCCAAAGCTCCACCCTGGGGCCTTCCAGAACGCCGGTTCCCAGTGGTATCATATGTAACCGCTCTTTAAATGTACAGACATCTTTACTCTTCTTCTCCAAACAAAAGAAATAGCTTTTTGTTACAATGTCGTGTTTAACCTTCAAGGTTATTTCCTCGTTGTCGAGTCGTTTTGTTTTCGCTCCATCCATATTAGATGACATCGGCTCGCTCGTAGCCAGCGGGCTTCAGGGCAGGCCTGGGAGGCTCTCGGTCCTTGAACTCGCTGACAAAGGGGTTCGGATCTTCGGATTGGTTGAGGTTACCGAGTGTGTGGTTGACACCCCGGTGGACGGCTTCGTCAGCCCGGATGTAAAGGATCAGGTCCTTCATCGTGCGGTGCTCCTCGGGCATTTGCCAATACTAGCCACAAACTGAGTCAGCAGGGTTTCATTCCAAGACCTGTGTAAGAGTTGTTGGTGTTGCTCACCTGGACAGCAATGTCGGGAATGGTGAACTTGGGGTCGTTCCACTTGGGTAGGTTACCATCCTCGATCTCCTTAATGCACCGGGTGTAGGTATGAACGGCCTCCTCCTCAAGATATCCGACAAATCGGTGGACAATCTTGGGAGAAACGAGGTACGAGACGAAAAGACTGTTGAAGAAGACGCCCTGGGCTCCAATGATCATCATCTTCATGAACCAGCCTGGCTCGCACATCTTCATGAATGTCAGGAGGTGCATCCGCTCGTTGTAGCTCTCCTCGAGGAGTGTCTCGATCCAACCGTTGTCTCGCTTCATGCGTCGAAGGCTTCCGAGGTGGCGCAACATGCCGCCCACCATGCCTGGAACACCGGCGATGCTCTCCAAGAAGATGAAACGCACCAACTTGGACTTGTCAGCTTGCGTTTTCTTCGGATCAGGGGGAGGTGATACATACCCATTGCGCCTCGGTAAGAGGCTTCTGTGCAACGATGGAAGTTGTCGGGTGCTTCTTGTCAACTTGTTGTTCACGATCCATGCCTGTGGCCTTGTCCATGCACCACCGGGCAAGGCGCACAATCTTCCAGGCCACCCAGTCACCTTTGGTTCGGGGCTCCCGGTGGGCAGGTACGACAGCAGCCATCTCCTCGTATGTCTGCGCGTGGTGAGGCCATGCTGGCTTGGTCTTCTGGATATGGGGAGTCTCCTTGACGGGGAAGAAGTCACGGAGTTGGGTAGCAGGTGTTGACGAGAAGAGTCGATGTTGTTGGCTCGCTGCGCAGCCGGCTCTGAGAACGGCCGGGCATCCAAGAAGGGAGGAAGAAGAGGATGCAGTACGGACGAAGCTTAGAGCTGCTGCCTTTCCAAGCTGTGCAGCTTGTCTTGAGGCGTGTGTGTGTTGGATCTGAGTCGAAAGCATTGGGATGGACAAGACTTGCAAGTGGAGGTCTTGGATGTATAAGATGGTATAGCAAAGAGGTGGTAGAGACCAGTGATGGTATTGTTTGATACAAGACACTGCATACAAAAGCCTTCTGCCTGACAAGTCATGACAGGACCTTATATATTTCCCAGATAGATAACAGCCATCGGGGAGGTTGCCCCGGAGGATGGGCATCATTCCCATCCATACCCCCTAGGGTCCATGGCAAAGCAGAGACGGAGTTCCCTTCGCGAGGGAGCAGGTATGAGCAGGATGCCTGTGCACCCCAAGCTGGGGGTTGCTTACAATAGACGATACGAAAGCCACGAAGACAGACCGGAAGGCTCAAGGTCCATGTGTTCAAGGTGAGCGGCGTGTGCGGCGTCGCGGTATCTTTGCCGCAAAAATCGGGCCAATGCTAGGTTTTGTCATTGTGATGACGGCCCGCAGTTGGTTCGAACAAGCGCTGAGAGGCGCTAGGAAAGGTCTTTCAAGACCCAAATCGAGAACGCAGCGATGTGTGTGGATGGGATACACAAGGTTCACCGGCGGCCGTCTTGGAGTTGCTAGATACCACGTGAGAGAGTTCCATCGGGAGGACTCGGAAGATGGGGCTCTGCTCTCTGGATGACTACAGTATTACCTCTCGCGGAGACTAAACCACCTCAAGGCAAGGCAAGGTACATGGTGTTTAGGCGTAATCTCTGCGGTTGCGCAAGTTTCTATCCAAAACTTTACTGATGCTCATTCCCGCATTCCCTGATGTCGGGGACCCCAAGCTCCAGCTTCACCAGTCGGAGGGCGTCAATATCTATTCAGTTTGACCTCGCGCTCGCGCTTTGGTCTAAAACCCGCGAACGAGATCCATGCCGGCGAGTTTCTGATTGGTGACTCGGTGAATTGGTGACGGGAATATGGGCCTCAGGTCGGGGATGAACATGGGCAATCGGCGACGAAAAGGCATCTTTTTTTTTTTTTACTTAGACGCACGCCTCTATGAACCACGTGCCACATAATCAGGGATCCGAATTTGGGGATGAGCCTAATTATTTTCTGAGTAGCATTGGCAGGGCTGGAATTTGAAATCATTATGCCTCTTTTGTCTTTGAAACTCTGTATCGTCATGTGATGGTCAACTCCGAGGAAAACGGAGGATATCAGCCACTTGCAAGATTTTAAAACGGACCAACATGCAGTTGGTATCCGTTGTGAAGACGTTGGTTTATAGGAATATCGAGAGAATAACAAATTTCTCAAACGGGAGCATGATGAAATTGTTGACTTTGTCCGTGCCTAGAGTTTAATGAAGCGACTAACAAGGAAAGACAACATTCATGGATGTCACGCCTAATCTGTACTATCTGCACAATTAAAGTGCAACTAAGATACATATCAAAGAAGGTGTCTATCATGATATTCAAAGCATTCGTAAATCAAGGCTTGCACTCCTCCAAATCATCAAATGATCCAACATGGATTGTATCCCCGTCAATCCCAGCCCTGAACTTGTCAGACGCGGGTGGCTTCCGGGTAGGGATGACACCAATGCAGCCCCACGAGACATGATGGATGCCAAGACCCGAGCCCAGATTTCGAGGTATTTATTAAGAGATCACCAAGTTTAATACGGGCATTATGAGTCACATGTGTATGCCTCAGACAGGCAGCCAGAGCCCCCCTATTGTGTAAATAGGCAACTCGGGTTTCACGGTATGAATTGAACCGTGGACCGGCGTTGGCGGATAAGGTGTTCAAGTCTTAGTCAACTCGAAGAACAAGGGAAATATCGGAACGGCAGTAATAAACTTGAATGCAACCCCCAACTTTTTAGAAGCAGCCATGATTGACGTCAAGATCTAATCGTATTAACGTTTCCGCGCCATGGCCGAAGGAAAAAAAAAAAGCGTCTAAAAAAAGTCGAGAAAAAAAAAAAATCAAGTTCCCCCAAAAGTTGCCCCTCCTTTCTGCCCCTCCATCCCCCCCGCCGTCACTCTGCAGTGAGGGTACCTGTTTGGGTCCAAGTCTTTATGCCCAACCACTACGAGTCCATGTACCTTGATCAAAAGTTAGTTTTCTTTGATGCTATTCATTGTCTCTCAAGGCATCAACTATTCCTGTTCATATAGTATAAAATACTAAACAAGGCAAAACCTTCCTATTAGCCTTTTCCCTGCCCAACTTATTCAAATTCTCTCCGAACCAGGTCCATCCTCGACCCGTTTTCGACCGACTCGCGACCGGCATCAAACACCCACCCACACACGCACATAAGGCGCACACAAAACTTTCCTCCTTGACACACTTCGCACACCTCAAAACATCTTCGACAACCGCCTTCTTTCTACCACCAGAAAAGAAAAAAAAAACACTTGACATCATGCCTCCTAAGAAGTGGGGTAAGTAGCCCCTCCAAGCACTGGGACATCTAGATTTATCGCGACTTCTTATCGCGAGATGGACTTTGCGGGGTCGTCGACTCGATCCCTGCCTCGAAATCGTGAAGAACTTCTTGGCTAACGGATGCTTGCATAGACGACGAGGAGAGCGACGATAGCAGCTCCTCTGGCTCTCCCCAGGTTGCCGGTGCCGGTGCCGCTGCTGCCCGCCGCAAGTTTGACGATGAGGAAGACGATAGCGATGTAAGTCTCGACATGGTGCCCCGCGCTCTTTGGTGTCCTGCAAGACTAACCCAACCCTCCTTACTAGGTCCTCGATTCCTGGGATGCCGCCGAAGACTCCGAGGTAGAGCGCGAGAAGGAGCGCAAGGCTGCCGAGGCCAAGGCCAAGGCTGCTGAAGCCGCCGCCGCCGCAAAGAAGCCCAAGGGCCAGCGTATTGCTGAGCACCAGGCCGACCGAGCCAAGCAGAAGGCCGACGCTGCCAACATTCAGGTGATCGAGGAGACCGAGGCCGAGAAGCGTGAGCGACTTCGACGAACCGAGCAGGAGGCCGATCTCGCCCACGCCGCCGACATGTTTGGAGACATCGGAATCAGTGCCGGCCGAGCCAAGACTCGAACTGCTGCTGTCGTTGTCGACTCCAGCGACCCCACCAACACCGTCGACATCTCTAAGCTGCCCCTTTTCCAGCCCAAGACTAAGGCTCAGTTCGACAACCTCCGCACAGTTCTGGGTCCCATCCTTTCGGCCAACGCAAAGAGCGCCCAGTACAGCCTCTTCCTCCAGGACTTCACCAAGGCCCTGGCCAAGGAGATGCCCAGCGAGCAGATCAAGAAGCTTGCCAGTACTATCACTGCCCTGGGCAACGAGAAGATGAGAGAGGAGAAGGCTGCCGACAAGGGCGGCAAGAAGACCAAGGCCGCCAAGACCAAGACGTCCCTGGTTACTGGCCGTGCTAACGTCGCGGACACTAGCCATTATGACGACGATGGCGACTTCGGAGAGTGAGTATCTGGACCCCCGTATGAGGGACTTGACCAAGCTGACCCTGCTCCAGTGATGACTTCATGTGAAGCGGTTCTTGACGAAATAATGAGGGGAGCTCTCATCCCGCGCCCCAGTCCTTGGCTCCAACTCCGGGCTGCGCATTCCTGGCCCTGCCCAGCGAGCCCGTCTCTACACTTCCCGTGGTGTAGTTTCGGCGTGCCGTTGGAGCCTACGTCTACATGCCGGCGTTTCATGGCTTCGCCTCGAATCCGTTCCGGGTGCTCGGATAGGACAGGGGCAGCAGGGTGAGGGTGGCGCAAGGAGAGGGTAGCAAAAGGTGGTCGACTAATGGAAGGACGCGGCTGGGGGGCGTCGGGGTCTTTTGGAATGATAGCGAACACGCTCGGAGACTGGCACTTGTCCTCACGGTAGACGAGTCCGTTGCATGGACTCCATTAGATGGGAGTTGTGTACGGGCACTCAAGGGGTTGCCCTGGTCTAGAAAAAGTTTAACGACAAGAGCTAGAGGCATAGTTGTGCATTACACCTGAATATCTTGAACTTCATATAGAACTCGTACATCATCATGACTGTTCGTATACAATTGCCTGGCTAAGCTGCTTTCGTTGTTGTTGTGTGATAGACTAACAAACCAGCATGGCAGGGGTATCTCATCAACCGCCCATGATCTTCTCCCCAGCATGATTAGAGAGAGTAGAATCGTGGGTGTGTATTCATTCCTGTCATTCGTTGCAACAGACCAGCAACGCCGAAAAACAATCCCATACCTATCCATTGTAGGACCCCGAACGCCAACCGTTGTCTTTCCTATACATGTGTCGTCATCCATCCCGATAAACCACTTTAAGATATACAGCGTCACACATGTATCCATTGTCGACGCAATACTCCGTAAATTGGAAAAATGTTAATGGCAAAAAAAAGAGTAGAGTGAGTGAGCCAGTGTACTACCCGAAGGCTCAGACCACGTTGCCCGCCATGCCCATGAAGAGAGCGTGGACGGCAAGGGAAAGGGTCCAGAAGCCAACCTTCTTGAACCGGCGGACACGGCTCTGTTGGTTCTCGACGTCCCTGGCGAAGGCGTCGTAGGTCTCGGCTGACATGTCATTCATGAGGCCGCAGTCAAAAATGGACCAGCTGCCATCAAAGTCGCTAGCACGCTTGACGATGCGGCAGTTGATGGGGATGTACGTCTTCTTGGCGTTGATGTAGGCAACAATAGGCCGGACAAGGGCCTGGTTCACGTACGACATGTCCTTGGTGAAGAGAGGCACTGCAGCCTTGACATCGTTGAGGTGGATGCGAAGATCCATGATCAAGTAGCGGCGCTCGTCCTCGCCTGTTTGTGATTCCTCGGTCGCGATATCGCCATGGATATCGCCAGCCGAATCCGAGAGATGGCCCCTTGTGAGGAGAGCAGGGCCTTGCTCTTGAATGTTGCGCATAAAGCGGTGACGGTTGGAGATGACAACCTCCTCCAGCTGGTCGTAAAAGTCGGTCATGACCTTGGTGATACTCTCATCAGTGTCTGCTGGGAACATGACATCGGCAACAATATCGACATTTCCCTCGTAGATCCAGCCAAAAGGTCCCTCAACTCCGCGGTTAAGGTGGTCGATCTTCAAGCCATCGATCCGGAGCCTGCTGAACTTCTTCCAAGCCTTGGGATCACCAAAGCCAAGTGTAGCCTCCGGATCGCCGTTGCCGCTGGGGATGACGCCGTGGACTTGTCGCGGGTGGATCGTGAATAAGGAGCCATCGAAAGATCCCGACATGTGGTTTGCTGAGAGAAAGTCGTAGAAGAGCCACTGCTTCCGGAGTTGAGGTAGCTCGCATGAAAAAATGCTGACCGAGAAGGGTCTGAAACCGCCCGGTTGGTGAACAGTAAGCAGAAGATCCTCCATCTTGAACTTTTCAATCTCAAAATCTCCCGGTTGGTGCTTGTGGCGGTATGACAAGGGGTCAAGCTCCTCGATCGGCCAGGTCACTGACGTACGGTCAATGACACCCCGCACACCCTTGATCTCAACATCCTTTAATAGGCCTTTCCCGTTCCACCAGTTCAAGAAGGAAAGCGTGACGTTGACGGTAGAAAATGTGACGTCGAATTGGGTGTAATTCCCGTCGTCCTCCTCGTCATCGTCGGATTCAGAGACCTTCTCCAGATTCGCTTGTCGGCCAGCAGCCGCCTCAGCAGCAGCATCTGATGAACCCTTGCTCACGGACGACTCGCTACCCTGACCAGGACGTCGAGAAACAAACACATTGCGGAAAGAGATGACACCATCGCGCCATTTGGGAACAATAGCGGACTCGAAGACAACGGTGACACCGGCAGATTGTGTGAGGTAATCGCCTACCCATTGGGCCAATGTTTCTGAAACTTGTTAGTGCTTGCTAGGCCACCCACGATAGAATTGTCCATACCTTGAGCAAAGACAGTGTTGATAGAGAGGATGATGAGAGAGAAAAAGGTTGTTGTTCCCAAGAGAATCCAGACAAGATGACCAAACAAGAACCATGAAACAAATGCTCCCCATTCATCGATATTCCATGGCCTCATGCTTCTAATAGACACCCACTTCAACCGGACCTTCAGGCGCTCCCAAAAGCCATTAGCAGCCTCAAGCAACTCCTCTTTGGTAGGCCGGTGGGGCATCCTCGGCAGATGTAGATATGACATATAGGATGCGATTGACTCGGAGTCCGAGGCAGAAGCATCTTGCTTCGGTTGGTCGGGGGATTGTTTCGAAGCATCTTTGGCCGTTTCGTTTAGTGTGGACGCCTTGACCTTCTGTAGGTCTTGTGTAGTCTTGGATTGCCTGGTGGGGGAGACTGCGATTTCCTTGCCACAGGAACACCTCGACGCATTGCCATCACTGCTCCCACTGTAGAATCTATGCTGCCATGACCTTGCCGGCCATGTCGGTGTGCATTTTGCATTGCGAATAGCAATGCGAGGGGTCAGCGGGGTGTTTATGCGCTCGGCGCAAGGGTTCCGAGTCGGCAAAGGATGGCGCCAGGCACATGCCGGGGCATTGGTCGCATTATTGTATGCGCTTCGACCGAAGGGTTGCCATTCTCGCTGGCTGTGAGCAGAACGAAGACTCGAGGGCGTGAGGGAGGTCGGTGATAGTGGCCATATCCGACCAGATTCTGCAGATGCACGCAGAGCTGCGGGTATGGGTATGGGTATGGAGCATGTGGCTGGTGAAGAGTTGATGGAGATCCCAAAGCAGCGGCCGATCCGAAACGAGGGAAAGCCCTTAGCCATCATTCCAACACATTGTGCCTGCCTCGAGGACAATAAGGCACGGGGAACGTGGACGGGGCAAGGCAAGACGAAGGTGAAAAGGTTTGGTTGGAGTGGAAGTGAGAGATCGAGGTTGCAGCGGAAGATGGAGTCGGTGTTAGCAACCTCTGGTTCCGTCACGCCCAGGCGAGTGCCCTCTGATCTGAGTGTGCTAACTAATGCGGTGCACCTTGATTTTTGGGCAGCCGAAAGTCACTCCATGACGCGCCCCTCCATATTGGAGTCGCCGAGCCAATCGATAAGCCGCGATAAGCCACACAAATTTTTGATCGGTGTGGTTCGAAAGTCCAACGGCATCCCCACCAAATCCTCAATACCCTTTCGACGAGCTCGACTTGAAGATTTTCGTGCGACCTCGGTATTGAAGAATATTTCTAGGAGCCAAAAGTGTGTGCTGAATTCCGCCTCGATTCTTTACCACAACATATTCTTCAAGTTCTGCCCAGAATGCCTGCGCCCACAGCGTTGAAGAAGGCCGAGGATGCCCCGCTCGCCACAGATATTCCTCTTCCAGTCGCAGGTAGGAAAAATTTCACAAAGTCGAGAAATCGCAGAGGCCAGGGTCTGACATCTAGCTAGAAAATGACGAAGAGTTTCTATTAGATGCTCCCGATGCTCTCCCCGCTGATGCGAATGCCGTCGTGCCTGTGGAGGACAATGAGGATGGAATGGCTATCGACGAGGAGGGACGCCCTCGATTTGCGCCGGCCAGAGATATTGTGAGATTGCTTCTTTATCGTCCATGTTGAGAGGACATGTCTCTAACATCTTCGCAGGATCCCATTACCAGAGTCGAGACTCGCAAGGTCCCTATCCCTCCTCACCGAATGACACCTCTAAAACAGGCCTGGACCTCCATCTACCCACCCCTCGTCGAGCATCTGAAGCTCCAGTGCCGAATGAACATTAAGCGAAAGACGGTCGAGTTGAGGACGTCGAAGCATACCACCGACTCGGGAGCGCTGCAAAAGGGAGAGGACTTTGTCAAGGCCTTTACGCTGGGCTTTGACGTGGACGACGCTATCGCGCTGCTACGACTCGACGACCTTTATATCGAGACATTCGAGATCAAGGACGTGCGAACGATGCACGGCGACAGCCAAGCCCGCGCCATCGGACGGATTGCTGGCAAGGACGGAAAGACAAAGTTCGCCATCGAGAACGCGAGCCGGACCCGAATCGTGCTGGCCGACTCCAAGATTCACATTCTCGGCGGGTTCAAGAATATCCACCTTGCTCGCGAGTCGGTCGTCAGCCTGATTCTCGGAAAGCCACCTGGCAAGGTGTACGGCAATCTCCGAACGGTCGCGGCGAGGATGAAGGAACGCTTCTAGACGAAGCTAACGATAGACTTGGGTTGCTACATACGGCGTTTCGGGTGGGCAGCATTATGATATTGGGTTATGTCGGACAAGGGTTACGGACTCGAAGCACAGCGCAGCACAGCAAGGCAAGGCAAAGCAAGAGGCTGGCATGACATGGCATGTCGATAACGATCGAGTTTGAGATGAATCTGATTTGATGTTTCGTGGATACCCACATGGAAGGATGCAGCGAGGCAGCAGAAAGGCGCGCGCGTACTCTTACACTACCTACCTTGACTTGTTCTACGTGCCGACATAGGTACGGACGGATGCGATGCACACGGGCCCGCGACGCATGATTGTGCCGGGCGAGACGTTGTCAGTTCATGTTTGATACTCAGCAGTAATACCGCTTTCAAATATCAACCCATGTTGTCGGCCTGCACGCATCCAGACATAGACGCCCACACAAACACGAGGGGGGGTGGAGGGCTCGGGTCTCTTGTTGGCTGCAGCTCCTCATGAGAGCTGATAGGCACGGACTCGCATCACTCCATTCACATCCATGTCTATCAGAACATGAAAACATCGACCGACTTTCGAGCCCTGACCGACAATTTGAGGATGGCGGCTTTCTGCTGGAACTTGTAGTAGACGAAGGAGATGCGGAAGCACTGCATGGTTGGGCCTGGCAGATGGGATGGATGGTGCCTGCGCTCGCCATGCAGCCTCCCGGGACTGCGGAGGCGCGTCTCGTCGCACCTACACCTTGTTGACTTTGGCTTCCGATCGGGACGGGCATTGTCCAACCGGAAGCCGTCCTTGAGCCGGCACGGAGAGGCCTGGGCAACGATGCGGCGGACGACGGGCAAGGCGAAGCCCGCGCGTGCCCGCGGCGCCGGGAATCAACGGGAGGAGAAGGGCTGATGGCTGGCATCTGGACGAGGTAGAGGCACGGCGGAACGACGGGATGTAGGTAATCGACTACGTGCTACGTGGGGATGCATGGCGAGAGTGGACATGATCCAACTTGGGAGCCATGACAGTCGGATAATATTGTCCTGCGGCGGATTGGGCTACCTAAGGTAGGCTAGCTAGCTATCTAAGAGCAGTAATCAAATCTCATGAAGTGACAGATGGATTCTCCTCTCGGTCTCAGTGCGGCGTTGCGTCGGCCGGCAGAATGGCATGTAATGGAGGCACCGTGTGTCTGAGGCGGGAAAAGAGGTGATTTCCATGTCCAAGCAACGGTACCGCAGTGATATGCTCATGATGATCCATGCTGTCCCCCTCGAGCCAGGGCCCTGTCAACGTCGGCTATCCATCTACCAGAGGTGAGCCGCGAACCATTGGCCGAGTAGCAGCCTTCGCGAGGCAGGATGGGGATAATTTTTAGCGGGGTACCCTGATCTGGGCGATGTGAAGCCATCCACCTCAATTTTTTTTTTTGCCTTGCCTTTTGCCTCTCTCTCAGTCGGTGGACCAACCAGGGGGCACCCCTCCACTTCACCTCTAACCATGCACCTCTCAAGGGCCCCAGTGTGAGATTGTGAGATCATTTTCACCCCTCCACGGCCCTCCATCGAACCTATTGCCCCACCTTGCTTGGTGAGAGGTGTTGTCTGGACGTGCCGTCCACCACCAGCCTGCGTGCGTGCGTGCGTACGCCATGGACGGGCATGGCATGGCATGGCATGGAGGGAGGAAGGTGGATGGGGGCTACGTACGAGACGGACGGTACCTTCCTAACAGCTTTCGTGTCGACTGTTTACTGGGCTCGACTGCCTTCCTCATGCTTCCAATTCCTTCATAAAACACCCTGCCCTCCCCTCCATCTTCGCCTTCTTTCTTCTCTCTTCCTCCTCTTCATTCCTCTTCTTCACACCTCACAAACAGACCAGAGTACCTCTTGACGTGGTTCTGGGCTTCATTGCGTCTTGTACAAAAAACTTCTCTACACCAAGGTGAGCTTCATCTGCCTACCCACTGCTTGCTTGTTGTTGCCCCTCCTATCCTCCAGCTCCCTTGAGCTCTGCTACTGCTGTTCCCCTCACTGGACCCCTCCATTCATTCCACCCCTCCATTCCACCCCTCCCTCACCGATTGGAACCCCCCCACCAAACAGGAGCTGGCTGGCTTAGTTGTGATGAGCAACACCAAAGACTGTTGAGGCATATTCCAACCATTCGTCGTTTGCACACGGGCCGTTTCTCGTTTGGTGTCGACTCATCAGAAAGCTCCGCCTACCAGAGAGCATATAATTTCTCTCTCTCCCTCTCTCCTCGCACTCTTTTCTCTTTTCTCTTCTTCCACCTCACGACAGCCAGCCGAGCTACCCACCCATTGAACTGCCAGCTAATACATCAGCCCATCCAGAACATCACATCATCAACATGGCCATCACCAAGGTCTTCGCCCGCTCCGTCTACGACTCCCGTGGCAACCCCACCGTCGAGGTTGACGTCGTTACCGAGACCGGCCTCCACCGGGCCATCGTTCCCTCCGGTGCCTCTACCGGTACGTCCCGACCCTCCTCGGCTTCACATAACTGCCTCGCTAAGTTTCCGTAATATAGGCCAGCACGAGGCTTGCGAGCTCCGAGATGGCGACAAGTCCAAGTGGGGCGGCAAGGGTGTCACCAAGGCCGTCGAGAACGTCAACACCGTCATTGCTCCCGCTCTGATTGAGAAGAACATTGATGTCAAGGACCAGTCCGCCGTCGATGCCTTCCTCAACGAGCTCGATGGTACCCCCAACAAGACCAAGCTTGGTGCCAACGCCATCCTCGGTGTCTCTCTGGCCGTTGCCAAGGCCGGTGCTGCTGAGAAGGTTTGTTCCAATTGGATCCTCTCTGCCGTGTCTCGTTCACATGCTGATCTCTCCTGCAGGGTGTTCCTCTGTACGCTCACGTCTCCGACCTTGCCGGAACCAAGAAGCCCTATGTCCTCCCCGTTCCCTTCATGAACGTCCTCAACGGCGGGTAAGTGTCAATTGGCTCGTTGCCTCGTGCTATTAGCTAACCTCCTGTCAGTTCCCACGCTGGTGGCCGTCTCGCCTTCCAGGAGTTCATGATTGTCCCCACGTAAGTGCTTCACCTGAGTCACACGACCCAAACCTTGCTAACGCAGCCTTAGTGACGCTCCCTCTTTCACTGAGGCCATGCGCCAGGGTGCTGAGGTTTACCAGGCCCTCAAGGGTCTGGCCAAGAAGCGATACGGCCAGTCCGCCGGCAACGTCGGTGACGAGGGTGGTGTCGCCCCCGATATCCAGACTGCCGAGGAGGCCCTCGAGCTCATCACCGATGCCATTGAGCAGGTCGGCTACACTGGCCAGATCAAGATCGCCATGGACGTTGCCTCCAGCGAGTTCTACAAGGTGGAGGAGAAGAAGTACGATCTTGACTTCAAGAACCCCGAGAGCGACCCCACCAAGTGGCTCAGCTACGAGGAGCTCGCCAACCTCTACTCTGAGCTCAGCAAGAAGTACCCCATTGTCTCCATCGAGGACCCCTTCGCTGAGGACGACTGGGAGGCCTGGAGCTACTTCTCCAAGACTCAGGACATCCAGATCGTCGGTGATGACCTGACTGTCACCAACCCTCTCCGCATCAAGAAGGCCATCGAGCTCAAGTCTTGCAACGCTCTCCTTCTCAAGGTCAACCAGATCGGTACTCTGACCGAGTCCATCCAGGCCGCCAAGGACTCCTACGCCGACGGCTGGGGTGTCATGGTCTCCCACCGATCCGGTGAGACTGAGGATGTCACCATTGCTGACATCGCTGTTGGTCTCCGTGCCGGTGAGATCAAGACCGGTGCCCCTGCCCGATCTGAGCGTCTCGCCAAGCTCAACCAGATCCTCCGAATTGAGGAGGAGCTCGGTGAGGGTGCCATCTACGCTGGTGCCAACTTCCGCACCTCTGTCAACCTGTAAATGGAGAAGCAGATGTGCACCTAAAAGCCTTGGGATGATGATGATGCCTTTGAGTCCTTCGCCAGGAGCGCATGGGACCAGATACCAGGTCGGCAAAATTGAAGTAATATAGGCTAAAAAAACCGTAAAATAAGGTTCAACAATAAAGACATTGATTGAAGTTCAAACATTGGGCGTCTTGATTCTTGTTATGATTTCTGGTGACTGCATGAGAATTGGGTTCTTGAATTGGGTTTCTCTGAGTGAAAGTGACGTTGGGCTGAGCAGCGTGTGTAGATACGTACCTCTGCCGTGGCTGCAATGGAAGGATCTGCAGTGGAGGAGGTAGGGCTGTTGAGCCACACGTGGCGGTTTCCCAGGCAACGCTCTTTTGGGCGCATTGCGATAACAGATAACATCAACACCGCCAAGTGGGATTAGTAGAGGTTCACTTTATCCATAACAACATCGCCGATTTTGAGAGCCGCCCATCCAAAAGCGAACCTCATCTGAGGAAATACTAACCCACCATGTCAGCCTCAGAAGACCTTATCGACTTTAACCTAATCGAAGGGCAAAAGGAGAACATCCAGTCCCTGCCTGGCGGTCGTTCAGCAAAGAAACTGGCTCAACTCTACTCGCCAACACCCCTTCACAAACTATCGACACCAACTCCTTCTGACACACGCAATGTGCACGACTGCATCCGAGCCGAGTTCGAGGCCGAGGTTGAGAACCTCGCCGAGTCGGATGACCCCCTCGACGTCTTCGAGCGTTACGTTCGATGGACCCTAGATGCCTACCCCTCAGCGCAAGCAACACCGCAGTCGCAGCTTCACACCCTTCTTGAGCGCGCGACAAAGGCCTTCATTGGTTCAGCGCAGTACAAGAACGACCCTAGATACCTCAAGCTCTGGGTTCACTACATCCACTTTTTCTCTGATGCCCCGCGCGAGACATTCATGTTCTTGTCCCGGCACGGTATCGGAGAGTCTCTTGCTCTCTTCTACGAAGAGTACGCCGCGTGGCTCGAGGGTGCCGGACGATGGGCTCAGGCTGAAGAGGTGTACAAGCTGGGTATTGAGCGCGAGGCCAGGCCAGTTCAACGCCTCTTGCGCAAGTTCAAGGAGTTTGAGGAGCGAGTGGCCCAGCAGCCAGAGGTTATGGACGAGCCCTCATCGCCGGCTCTGCCCACTGTTCGGCCAGCCCTTGCCGCCAAGGTCGACCCATTCGCAGCTGCCCGGGCAGCAGATCCCCAAGCCCCTCGACCAACAAGCGGTGGAGCGTCAAAGCCTAATAAGTCCAAGCTAGCCATCTTCTCGGATGCTGATTCAAAGCCATCTGCCATGTCCACAAGAGGAGCTGGCTCCAAAGGCTGGGATACTATTGGTTCGCTCGCGGATCGTAAGAAGGAGAATGCTGTGGAGGCCAAGCCCTGGGCTGGAGAGACTCTCCAAGCAGGGGGAAAGAAGAGCACTGCTCCCAAGATGTCGATCTTTAGGGATCCGGTAAGTTCCTCTTCCTTTCCTTAAACCGCCCAAAATATTGATAGTCATAGAACTAATAAATGGTTTCATTCGGTGTTGGTTCAATAGTCTCTTTCGCAAATACAGAATATTGTTGTTGTTCCCTCACAACATCAAGTCTCAGTTCATCCCCATACGGGAAAAAAGGAGCGCGTGTTTGTTGACCTTGCTGCGATTTATCCAACTCCAGAAGAGCTTGGCACTGAACTAAGCTTCGAGGAGATCATGGCTGCTAATCGAGGCTGGCTTGATCACAGTTGGGAGGAGGAGTCTGTTGACGAGAATCTGGTCCCTGATCCTATTGCTCCTCTTGTTGAGATTGAAGAAATCAGCAAGGGAGTTGGAGAGAAGCTGGTGATTCATCAGGATCCTGCCGACAAGCTGATGATCCACCAAGATTCCGCGGACAGGCTGATGATCCATAAAGATCCTCCTGCTGGCAAGCTAGTCATTCATCAAGATCGTTCTGACAAGCTGGTGATTCACAAAGACACTGTGCAGTATGACGAGAACGGCAGGGCCATGGAGCAGCCTCGAGGACCACGAGGAGGCAAGAAGAAGAAGGTGATTGAAGTCAACGAGACTCAGATCAGTAAGTGTTCTCATACCAGCCTACCTTTACATCATCTAATCATTTCAACAGTCAAGGCAAAGCTTGATTCCCCGTCAAGGCCCAAGCTAAAGAAGAAGAACACTTCGGAGCCCACCATGACGATCCATACCAAAGCTGCCACTGATGAGATCTACGATATTTTCAATGCCCCGTTGAAGCCTGCCGGTCAGGACGATGAAGAGAGCGCCTACGATGACGACGATTACGAGAGTGACGACAACTACACGACTGACGTGGAGAGCACCGGAACAACTAGGCAGATCGAGCCCAGTGAAGCCGGTGACGATGAGACATCTGATGCGAAGAGTGTCAGCGAGTGGTCTGACTTTTCAACAAGAAGACACATCCCCAACCTCAATGAGGATGAAGATGATGAGGAAGAGCGTGATGACGAACGCAACGACACCCAGGTCTCTGATCTCATCGATACAAGTGCACCAGTGACAGAACAAGAACCATCTGAGGCCTTTGACAACTCTGATCGACAAGACCGAACTGAGGATGCCGAAGAAGAAGATGTTGAAGAGCTCGAGACTCCAGTGACAGAAGAGTTCCCTCCCATGACACGGACAAGCTTCATTCCTATCCCCCCTGAAGACTACGAGCCACCAACTCGGCCGTATAGGGACCCGGCTGAGGTGGCCAACAACCGACTGCCGTTTATGACGCCCATCACGGAGAGGACCGAGGCATCCCTTGACGTTACGGTGGAGCGCAACGAGTATAAGACACCTTGCAAGAAGGACAATTCCATGTTGGTGGATGATGAGGAGGCTTCAGATCTTGAGCCCCTGAGCAGCCCACTGCGCGAGATAGTGCATGAAGCTCGCCCTGCTCCCAAGATGTCAGCTCCTCTGGCCCCCAAGTCCATTGGGCCTTTGGGAAAGTCGATTCCCTCAAAGCCCCTTCCACCCAAGGGCCCCATCATTAAGGATATCCAGTGCAATCCTGTTGATGAGTCGATTCGAGCGGAAATCATCACCAAGATGCTGCCGCCGTTGAGCGCCTACGCTGGATTCTACGATCATCGACAGGAGAAGTACGAAAGGGGCAATGAAATTCGCAAGTTTGCCAAGGCCCTCGCCAAAGCCAACAAGTCTGGCGACAGAACTGGACCTATTACTAGTCCAGTCGTGATCGAGTTCCCCGATAGTCACGCTACGTACACCGTCAAGAAGGAACTCGGAGCTGGAGCTTTCGCGCCTGTTTATCTGGTAGAGAACTCGGCTCCTGAAGGTGACGAGAATGATGAGAATGCCATTCCCACGATGGGCAAGGGCGCTTTTGCTGTCAACCACCGCAACGAGGTTGAAGCACTCAAGATGGAGACGCCACCTTCACCATGGGAGTTCCATATTATGCGTCTAGCTCACACTCGCTTGGGTCCTCAGCATCGCGCCTCGGCCTCCATGTCGTACGCACACGAGATGCATCTGTACCAAGACGAGGGGTTCCTCTTCCTGCCATACCACCCTCATGGCACACTACTCGATGTAGTCAACTTCTTCCGAGCTGAGCCTTCTGCCGTTATGGACGAGCAGCTGGCCATGTTCTTCACTATCGAACTCCTCCGAACGGTAGAAGCTCTCCACTCCAAGAGTCTCCTGCATGGCGATCTCAAGGCCGACAACTGTCTTCTACGTCTAGACTCTCTCATGAGCGAGGAACCCCTATCAAGCCAGTGGAAGGCCGATGGCAGCGGCGGTTGGTCTTCGCGAGGTGTAGTCCTCATCGACTTTGGACGAGGCATCGACATGCGTGCGTTCGTGCCCGATGTCGAGTTCATCGCCGACTGGAAGACGAGCGCTCAAGACTGCGCCGAGATGCGAGAGGGTCGTCCATGGACATGGCAGATGGACTACCATGGCCTCGCTGGTATCATCCACACTCTGCTCTTTGGCAAGTACATCGAGACAATGCGCTGTGACCAGGGCGGGCTTGGCAAGTCTGGCAGACGGTACAAGGTTCGCGAGAGCCTCAAGCGATACTGGCAGACGGACCTCTGGTCCGACTGCTTCGAGCTTCTGCTCAACCCCGGTGCCGCTGCCGAAGCGGGAGGTGAAGAGGGCGGCAAGATGCCCGTTCTCAAGTCGATGAAGAGCGTGAGGGAGCGCATGGAGAAGTGGCTAGAGGCCAACTGCGAGAGGGGCGTCGGGCTAAAGAGTCTGATGGGGAAGCTTGAGGCTTCGTTTTCCAAGAACCGCAAGTAGATAGATTTGGCTTGCGTGTGACTTTATCTTTGTCTTGTTACGATTCATGGCCTGGCGTTGGATCATGTTATGTGTCTGGCATCCCTTAGGATAAAGCTGGAGTGATGAGGGAGGCATTGGTAGTTCTAGACCTTGGGAGTTTTTGTATGCGTGATGAGAATACCCGTTTATTTGCAAATACATTGTTATGAGTATCTTACATGGTTTGACAATCCTGGTGGTTTATTCATAGATGCAGACAGGTTCTCACCATCTTGCAACTTGAGGCTATTCCAACGATCAGTTGATGTCAAGCCCAAAGACTGGATGCCAAGGCAGCGTGTGCTATTCTCTTCTTTTACTCATTCACTTTAATAGTAATGCAGTGAGTGACATTAGGGTTATGCTTTACCTTTCTATTGCTGTGTTCACATTTCATGTTCTCCTTAGGTATGGCCACTCGTCACGATGCAGACACAGTGACCGACCATTGAAGCAGTCAAGCGCATGAGGCAAGTCTAACTGAGATAGTACAGTGTATTACATTATGATACAAGTGTCTACTTACATATCGGGATAGTTTCGCCCATATCTATAATCGTTCCATATAACCATCAACACTCATTCCCTTAGTCGCTCTCATCAGACTCATCCTTCTTCTTTGCCCCCTTCTTCCCCCTCGTCCCCTTCTTCGCATCCTTAACCGCCTTGCGATCAACCTGATCCTGTATCTTATTCCTCTCCGCCTCCCCCCTCTCCTGCAGCTCTTCCTCTAGCTGTTTGAACTCTTCGCTCTCGGCGTCCATGCCCACGAGCGACTCGAGGAGCTTGATCTCGTCGGCCCAGACCTTCTTGTCCTCGGTGGGCTTGCCATCGGGGCCCGGCCGGTCGATGGGCGTCTCGAGAACCATGGGCATGCCGGCGAAGGGGGCGTGGTTCATTATACTGTGGAAGGCGCGCAGGCCGAGGAAGCCCGTGCCGATGTTGGCGTGGAGGTCACGGTTGGAGTTGAAAGGTGCTTTGCTGTCGTTGACTTGAAGTTGTTAGTTGGTTCCTGAATAGGGGGGTAAGGGGAAGCTTACGATGGAAAGCTTTCAGGTACTTGTGGCCGACAATTTCGTTGAAAGAGTCGACAGTCTTCTTGAAAGCTTCAGGTGTCCTCAAGTCATGCCCAGCGGCAAAGGCATGACAAGTATCGATACAGACGCCCACTCGCTCCTTGTCCTCAACCAAAGCAATGATGTCTCTCAAGTCCTCCCATGTCGATCCAATGACATTGCCACTCCCCGCCATGTTCTCGAGGACTGTCACAACCGTCTTTGTGGCCTTATGAGACTTGTTCAGCTGCGCCGCGATTCTCCCAATCGCAGCAGCCCGACTGTCACCGCCCGTCGACCCGGGATGGAAGTTATACAGCCGAATGCCCAGCTGCTCGCATCGGTTGAGGTCATCGAGGAAGCTGGTATACGCCTGGTTGGCCTTTTCCTCATCTGCCTGTGCCAGGTTGACGAGGTACGAGCCGTGAGGGAGGGCGTGCTCGGCGGCGCTGTAGCCGTAGTGCTTGCATTGTGAGATGAATTCGGTCTTGGCTGAAGGATCGAGGGGAGGGTTGGTCCATTTGCGCTGCGACTTGAGGAAGAGGGCGAAGGCGTTGGCGCCAATGTGGATGGCATTTGTGACAGAGTTTTGTACACCTATGGAACGATATCTGATCAGCGCATGAATCGAGTAAAGATAGAGTCAGAGTTCGAACCTCCTGCGGCACTAACGTGAGCACCAATGTGCATAGCAGGCTTGAGCGAATCGACAGCCGTCCGAACAGCGAGCGGTCTAGAGTCTTCCTCCTTCTCCTTCTTGGTCTTGCGCTTCTTGGTCACCTTTGCCACCGGTGCCGGCGCGTCAATCTCTGGTTCCGGTTCGGCCTTTCGCTTGATCGCAGCCTTCGCGATGAACCCCTTTGTCTTGTCAATCGCCTTGCCCGCGGCCGCGACGGCTTTGGTCACCTTGGGCATCTCGTCGTCGTTGTCGTCTTCGTTGTAGCTGACTGCCTGTCTTTTGCGCAGAGATGTACGAGCCATTGTAAGCTACAAGGTCGTCACAGTCCCGGAACAAGACTCTGGGAAACTTTTCGACGTTGATGAAGCAATTGATCAAGTTTTGTTTTTCGAGGTTGATAAAAAGGGCAATCGGCAGTGCCTATACTGTGTGACGCGATCGACGCGATGCCTCCTGAATTACCAAGCACGAAATCATGTGACCTCACATCCATCGCAACACTCACACTCGTAGTTGAACTTCAAGAGTATCAATTTCTATCATATTCCTGACCATTGAAGATCCAAAAGAAATCATAACGAGTCCTCGCCTTTCGTACAGAAACGCCAAATTCAGCACATATGAAATACGGGTAGTCTCAGCCCCAAGTCCCAAGTCCAGATTCCAAGCCACCCACCATTTTCCTTCCTTATCCCAGCATCAGACATATAAAACCGCCATTCAGACAAGTACAGTATACCATGAAACTTAGGCAAAAATCTCCATCTCAGCCTTTCGATCAGGAGAAAACTGATCCTTATATGCATCCCACAACTTCTCGACCTCCCTAATGTAGCGCTCGTGAAGCTCATCAATGTCCTCCTGTGCCGGCTGAGGTCCATAGGGCCTCTCAACTCGGATCGGGCGCCCAATGACGATATTGACCGGTCGTCGATACGGCATGAGTCCAACATCATAGTTGAGCACACCTCGTCCGTGGAGAGCTGGCACAGTGAACTTGAAGACCTTGAGGAAGACCATCTGCATCTGGTGCACAATCGGGTGCGTCTTGGGGCTGAGCTGGTCGTAAAGATCGTTTTCTCCGAATCCGATGACGGGGACAAGGTCAGCTCCCGTGCGAAGCGCCATCTTGACAAAGCCCTTGCGTCCCTTGAGAATCAAGCGAAGAGTCCCCGGCTGAGCTTCGAGCGACTCTCGGGCACCTCCCACGACAATAGTAACTGCACGTCCTTGGCCATCATTGTTGGGGCCACCCTTGGTCAACATGTTCCAGATCGATTCCTTAGAAACTGACTGCAGACCCATCCACAGAATCCAATCACGGTTGAAGGGAAGACGGAAGTTGGAGTCGAGAGTAAGTAGAGTGTTGGTAATGCCAGGGAACAGCTCTCTGAACCCAAGGGCATTAGTAGCAAAAGCTCCCCAGGCTCCATGAGAAATAATACCATGGGGGTGGTAGCCAAAGATATATTTCCTGTCGGCAGGCAGGTCAAATGTCTTGTGCAACTTCATGGGGAAGTATCCAGTAAAGAGCTTCCACAGTCGCAGGCTGCGGAACCATTCGGAGCGGTACGACAGACGCCCATTGCTTGCTGCCGTCGAGAGAGTGAGGTGGATGAGGTATGGGACAAGAATGGGCCAGGTCAAAGGGTTGGCGCAGATCAACCAAAAGATTGACACCAAGAGGATGATAGACATGCAGTGGAAGAGGACTGCTGCCGTCTGTAATCGACGTGCCATCGGCACTCGTAGAGGAGCAAATCGAATTCCTCCAGCACGCCAACTCGCCCGCTCACGTCGCTGTGACTCGCCGATGGTGGGCAGCTTCGGGTAAGACCAGTCTTCATCATATCTGGTATCCTTCTCGTCCTTCCCGCCAGCGACAGCAGCGTAGGTCTTGGTCGCTCCATTGGATGGAGAAAGTGTCACATCGTCAAAATCGCCGTTGCTAGTGGATATGGTCGACTGAAGGTCGCCGCCGTCCTCCATCTCGGGTCTTGCTAGGGTCCCCTATTACCGACTAGTCAGTCCGAGCACTCTATTTCAGCTGTCGTGTTGCAGGTGGCGCATACGTTATCTGCGGTGGCATCTTCCTCCCGAGTTTCCGGTTGCTCCGGCTCGGTCGGTTCGTCTGACTTTGGGTTGGGAATGGTTGTCACTTTCTCGTTCGTCTCGGATGGCTGAGCGCCTAGAAAGCCGTTAGCGTCTTGATTCGGTTCATCCAATGGTCAATTCAAAGGCATGGCGTTGAGGCTCCTGTTCGATACCAGCTTGCAGGCGGCCTGGGCCTATGATACGATCTGCTCCATTCGCCTGCAGTTGGACGAGCGCAGGGCTCAGAGGGAGGGCACCTCGTATACGAGACAATCGCAACTCACCATTCTCGATGGAAATACCGCCGTCGACCTCGGGGCTCGCCATGATGTCTGTTGCCTGCGCGTCGAGATGTGTGGTTTCTTGCGTGGAGGGGTCGAGGTCCTAAATAAAGTCGGTATGGACTGCGTCAAAAACACAACACAGCCACGTCAGAGCAACGAAAACGACGACAGAAGATGAAAGCAAAGTCAGAGTCCAGATGCAGCGACAATGGCATGAGCATCAGGCGCCATTATACCACGGTTTGGATAGATGAAGGTGGGCCAGGCAGTTGGTTTCATGGATGCTTCATCCGTCAAGGATGCCGAATACGCACAGCTTCCTTCTGGGCGATGACGTCGCACCCGTAAGCTTCGACACGTGAAGTCAGAAGCTTCCATCCCCATCCGGTATGGTACGTTACGGTACGGGCTCCGCTGCTCTCGTCTTGTATACAGTGTCGCTGGTCCGTGTCAACCCAGCCAATCAATCAAGCCTCGGTACAAGCTCGATTCATTCACTCGTGTCACTCTTCAACCTACCTACACAAGCAAGCAAAAGCACAAGCACCTGCAAAGAAGTGAACCTATATTAGAACATTATAGACAACATCGGACCGAGCCTGCCATGCATGCCGAGAACCTCTTATCTCAGCTCAGCTCAGCTCTCCCCCCATCCCTCCCTCCCAGACCCTGCAAGGGGATCCTTCAGCCCCTGATTCGACCCTGTTGTTCCATCCCGTCTTTGTATCCTTGGGTCAGCCAACGGCTTGGTAGATTCTCTATATACAAAGCTTCATGACTTTGCACACCTTTCCCCTACCGTCCCTGTTGGGTGCAGCCACGAGGCACACTATCTGAGAGCAATCAATAACTTCAACAGCTGCAGCAACAACAATGCATGTATGGTACAGTAACAATATGACAACCAGTTCATAAACATCCCGAGTCCTTTCTTTTGAAGTGGAGGCCCCTACCATCCACTGAACCAAATTCCCAAAACCTATAACGCCTCCCTGAGCACCATGCCGAATAATCTCAAGGGTTGATAACGAAGGTCGTCTTAGTATGCCCTGCAACAAGGAAGGAAAAAAAAGATGCGTCAACGCTTTCAAGTAACCTCACGCTACGCCTTGACCGCCGCTGCTGCTGCCGCAGCGTCGCGTGTCTCCATCTGTTGCTTCAAGTCTGCCACCACATGATCCAGAGTAGTAACCTTATCCGTCAGAGTCTTGACCCTCTCCTCCAGTGTTTGGATGTAAGCCCAAACACTGGGGTCGCTCTGTGCGAACATGTTGCTCTCGTTGGTGGGTGCGGCGCCGCTCCCGCTCCGGGTGTGGGAGAAGCCGGCGGAGCCGGGCGCGGCAAATTCAGGATGCGACAGCCCGGGAAGCTTGGGCCGAGGCTGCGTGCTGTGAGGTGATTGTAGGTCCGATGTCCGGCGTCCAAACTGCTGTTGTTGAAGCTGTTGCGTTAAGCTGGGTGAGCGCTGCCGCACCAGATTGTTGCCATCGTGACCCTGAACCCCAGGGCTCAAGGGCTTGGGACTCTCTGTAATCCCCGCCTGTGAATACATGTTTGCGTTGGCCGCCGTAACGGGCAACGGCGAGATGTTGGTGCTAGCTGTATGGGCGGCCAAGTTGTTGGCCACATTTTGCGAGGCATTGGAGCTCGCTTGATTTTGCTGCTGGCTCACGTTCGGAGGGAAAAGCCCTCCTGTGCCCGGCCGCGCGCCAGGCGGCGGGTAAGTCCGGGCATGCGCGCCATAGCCGTCACCTTGAGCTCCAGCGACGTGCTGGGTTGTGATGCTAGGCAGGCTTTGTCGCCTCAACTCATCATCTTCTGCATTATCGTAAGCGAGGCCAGACATGGCCGACTCATCGGCTTCAGCAATGCTGTTCTCCAGATCATTGTCATCAACAAAGCTGCCCATGCTTGACCGTCGTCCCGCACAGCCACCAGCACCCTTCGAGTGACGAGCCAGCGCATCGCCACGAGCAAACTTGCGGTCACACTTGGGACAGACGTGAGGCTTCTCACCCGTATGCAACTTCCCGTGGCGCTTCAAGTCATGAAGCCGGCGAAACCGCATCTGGCACTCGGTACAAACATACGGTTTCTCCTGGCTGTGTGTCAAGAGGTGACTCTTGAGGTTGTGGTGGCGCGTGAACTCGGTATTGCAGTAGGGGCATTTATGCTTCTTGGATGCGGATGAGGTGGGAGATGTCTGGCCCTGCGCCGGCATGGGGAAGCTCATTCCTCTGGTTGGAGTTTCCGCCAAGTTACCCGTGGCCTGGAGCGACCCTGGATATGATAACGAGCCTGGCTGATGTCTCTCTTCCTGGCCAACAACCTGTTGCGACGACTGTTGGTGGTGTTGCTCAAGCTTGGGGGCGTCAACGTCCATTGGAGTGGGACTTTCAGTCACTGGAACACCGACAACACTAGCAGCGCTCTGCGGACTCGTCGCACTACGCTCTTCAACCTGGCTAGTCGCGTTTTGCGCCAGCGACACGGGATTTGGAGCCTTTGGAGACGCATCCATGGCCGCTGTTGGCGCAGCCGGGGGCGCGTCAACAGGGCGGCTCATGGCTTGAACAGCACCGGACATTAAGGAAGCGAGAGCCTTGTGGCTAGGGTTGTCGCTCGTTGGGGCAGGAATTCGAGACCCGTCGTCGTGATCGGTGCCTTCGCGTCGCCGGCGCTCGTCCTCAAGAGCAGCTGCGGCTGTCAAGGGCGTCGGGGAGATGCTAGACGCGAGGGCCAGCCGAGCCGACTTTGTCGGGGAGCCAAGGGCCAAAAGGCCCTGGGACTGGAGGGCAAGGGATCGCGGCGACGCAGGAGAAGGTGAACGAGGCCGCTTGAGCAACCTGACTGCGTCGTCTGAAGGGATGACGGCGGGAGGGGTCGCTTCTGAGCGCGTTGCGGGCGGGGCGTCGGTCGCGGTGAAGGCGGAGGCGTCCGAGGCCATAGACGCAGCTGCTAGCCGTAGAATTGACAAACTTGAAAAAAGATGGAATGCAGCATGCAGTCAGTTTCGAGATTCGAAGACGCCAAAGCCTTTGGTCAAAGGCACATGTCGGGGCGTGATAGATGGATGTGTGGCTGGAGACGTGGCGAGAGCTGATATTTTTTCCCCAGGCAGGAAGGCAGAGGAGGCGAGTGAGGAGCGGGTGGGCGATGCGCTGTGGGCAGTGAGTGGCTCAGGCGACGAGGCAAGAGGTGGAATTGAGGCTCGAATCCGGCAGTACGTAGCGTGCAGAGGCAACGGTTTAAAGCATGGAGACAGCGGGAAAAGGACAGAGGCGCAGAGGTACCCGTGATGGCGGTCGATGATAATGACGGTGTCGCGCCGAAAGAGTTGTGCAAGGTAGAGGTAGGTAAGTAAAGAGGTAAGGGTAGGTAGGTAAGTAAGTGAACGAGGCGGCCGGAGAGATGGGCTGCGAGGCAACGACGACGGGCGATAGAGAGGGCGAGTCAAAGTGGGCAAGTGGGCGAGAGGGAGCGTGATTGGTCGGCCTGGGTGGACGGGTTGAGTGAGTGGGGTACGTAAGAGGGAAAGAGCAAGTGTGTGTGGGCGTGTGTCAGTGGATTGTTGACAGCTGCCGGGCTGGTTCCTTCAGAGAGGGCTTGGCTTTCAGGTGGGATCGTGCAGCGCTGAACCTGGAAACCTGGTCGGCGGGTACGTACCTACCGCGTCCCGTGAACTGAACTGGACTGAACTGGAAGTGGAAATGGATATGGAAATGGAACTTGATGAAGTGGAAAAGGTGCGCGTGAAACCTGGCTCTTTGATCACGGATGGCAGGGGAAACAAGCTACTACAAGACAAACCAAACACCAGCTAGCACATATTACGGTACGTGGCAGACGTGGTGAGAGAAGAGGGAAAAGGGAAACGCGCGCTTGGTTGGGGACAAGGCCATGGCCCAAAAAAAGCCGAACAGCGCGAAAGCGGACAGGAGTGGGCGGTACCGATACGTTTTTGGGATGAGCGGCGGGCTGGAAACGTGCTGGGGAAGGCTCTAAAGTGACTTCGTTTCACGGTACTTGGAACGGATGTATCTCTTCCCCTGGTAGCTGGGAAACATTGGGTCAGCCATCCGGCCAAACATGCTGCCAACCAAAGCCCGAAGGGTCCGATTGCGTAGATTCGCGTGCATCTCACAATCACGATCAAGCGATCATCGACGATGGTTTTACTGGCAAGGCCTCTTCCTTCCGCCTGTTTATCTCCTCCAAGACTGGGCTGCTCGGCGTGATCCCGGCTTCTTCAGACAACGGGCGTCCAGGTTCCGGAGGCTCTTTGACCTCTGATAGGGCACATTGCGCGAACAAAAGGTGAGAGCGGGAGACGGGAGGAGAGCAAGCAATCATCCATCCCGACACGAGAGATGACGACAGACTGCTGCTGTCAGAGCCTCTGGCCATCCCATGCCATGCACCTCGGCCAAGGTACATGTCCTCCAGGTATCCCGTCGGAAGGCCCACTGCTTCTCCAAGGTCGACAAGGCAAACCGGTTCCACAGACGAGGCGGCATGTCACTGCCCTATCGCAAGTTGATAGGGTCATGGCGGGAAAAGAAGAGAAACAAGAAACCTTCAAGGAGCAGAAGGCTTATCCATCACCCACTTACTGGTAGCTGGATCTCGCAGAGTTCAGTCTTGGAAAGACTCGAGAACTCGTCGTCAACTCAAAAGGTTCGCATCTCCATGTCGTCAAGAGTCGAGACAACTCGACATGGTTGAATCAACAATCCCCGATCTATCGAACGGCTAGCTAGCAAGTACTGGCTGATATGTACAGCGTCATGCTCAGCTCCCGAGCTGAAGGCTCTCTCCTCCAGGGCCGGGCGCAGCTAGGCTCACCCAATCCTTGCTTGGCTTCCCTCAGGTGAGCCAGCAAGTGGCGGTGCACCAAGGCAAAGCCCCCGAAATGGAGCCCGGGCCTCAAACCGAAACCCATGGATGGACGATGTGGGCTGGCGGCTCACTCAAGCCTGACTGTGGCACCCCTGTGGTTCTGTGGTTCAGGTGTGTGAGAGCCTGGCGACTCTTGTGACTCGCTGGATCCCTTTGGGTTTATTGGTGTGGCTGATCCTAGCTGCTCACCATCCCAGCCCCCTGCTCCGCCACGCCTGGTTGTTTCTTGTTGTTGATGCCAATGCTGCTGTTGTTTGCTCTCTCTCCCTCCTTTTCCTGTGCTCCCCCAGTCCCCATCAAGCTCGTGTTGAGTGAGGACCGGCCCATAAAGATGCAAAAAACCTGCAAGAATGAAACTTTTTTTAGGGACCGGATGCTTGAGTGATGCGCCACAGCGCGCCACGTTCAGGTCGGCTCCGTTAGCGAAGCCACGGGGGCCAACAACCGCAAGATCCATCGCCGTCTTGTCCGATAACACTTGGCTTGCCTTGTCTCGCCCATCACTGCTCGGTGCTCACTGACAAATACCTTGCAGGTAGGTAGGCATGGACGGTATTACGGTACGGTCAGCTTCGGTCGCGTCTTCAGTCAGAATCGAGCGAATGGCTGAGCCCAAGCCGCTGACGACCTGTTCCGATGTGGTTTTAGCTATCCAATAGTACCCGCGTGCCTTGGAAGGCCGCAGGCGGATGCTCTGATCTGCAACGTCCTTCAACGTGAGAGGCTCTAGCGTCTAGATTCACCGTCAGCGTCACAGTGATCACATCAACCCAGCCCACTTGTTGCTGTGGCTGTGAGACAACAGGTTGGCTTCACTCACGAAGAGATCCGGACTTGCTCGGTCTGCAGTTGTCGGTGAATCACGAGCACTGAGAACTGTGAGGCTTCAAGCTGGATGTTTGTCTTGATATTGCGATTGTGGATAGATTTCGAGATACTTCGGTTGACTGCGTGTATAAACGCCGTTATCTCCATGATCTACGACCTTGAGCTGGAGGACCTGAACCCGGTGCCCTAAACCTGCAGACCATCAACTTCTTCAACCTCGGTCCGGTTCCACTGATCACCGATTCGGCTGGGCATCGTCTTTGGCGAGTTTGACGAATATTATTGGCCGTTCTGTCTCTCGGCAATCCCCCATCCTGTCACTTCTCATCATTACCCGTGTTGCCAGGCTGAGAACTATTTGCTTCCATCGGCCCCGGCTCACCGTTATTCTAACCGCCCGATCACGCCAGCCAGGGAATGGGCGATAGAGAAGATCCGGGGCTGATTGGCCGCTGTTAATGACCACTTCAGCTGGGAAGGGGTCTGGGGGAAAGCCTTCAACTGCGTGATTGCGGTCGTGGCGTTCTTGGTGGAAGCTGCGCGGAGTATTGGGTCCTGTCGAAAGCCACAACCGATCGAGTTCAAGCTGTGGATGGATCCATCGAGGGGATGTCTTCAACAGAGCTGTCTCTTGTCTCGCTTCTGCAGTTGTCAAGCTTGAAATGTGCACCGCACCCGCAGGACGTTACATCATACGGAGGCTGTCGAATCGCAAGACTCCGTTGAAGATGTCGTATTCTATTTCCATAACCTCCTGGCCAATCGGGCTTTTCGTCCTTCATCTGTCATCTCAGCTTTCAGCTGTCATAAGAGCACCTGATCGGACACCTCCGTATTATGTGACTGCCATTCGCAGCTGGCAATCGATGACATTCTTGGGCATTGTTTATTGGTGTGTTGTAGTCAGCGCCTCGGTTTGGTAATATCTGCAGTTATTGTCTTGGGAACGCCCTCGGAATCCACTATCTTCAAGCCTGCCGGTCACAACCATTAGCCTCGTTCTAGAATCTATTAGCTTCGGTGATGTCGCGTGACACGGCAATCGAAGACACCCAAGCCTCACGTTCTCGTCGACGTGGGACTCGCGGCGAACGAGATTAATGCCATGCCACACGGTCTAGCCCTTGAGGTTCATTCCCTAGAAGTCGAGATGAACCAAGGCGGGGCCAAGTCCTACACTCTGTGTCTGCATACATGCCTACCTATTCTACTGAGCATTCCAACTCACGTCATGGACTCGTTCGGTCTTCTATCCACTTCGTGCCTAGCTTCCACTATATATGCTATCGTCAGTATAGGGTATCCGGTTAGTTTTTTGGGTACCCGGGTGGGTTGCCCGAATGCCAGAGTAGGTAGCCCGTAATATCAACATCCATTTCATCTCTAGGGTGTGTTTGGTTATGCGTTCCTGTGAGTTCTTGCTGTTTTCTTGGCCGACTTCTGAAGGTGGTGTCGAGTGCATACTTCGTGTGAATGTTTGGTGGGTGAGAAGGAATTTGATGCAAACGGGTTACACCGCAGCTTCGGTCTGTCGCCCAGGCTCAATGATCCGACCATGGTCAGAATACCGAGCCTCGATAAACTGTCTACCCCCACTGGAGTGACAACACCGAAAGCTCAACCATACATATGAGCCTAGATGATCGAGGCATCGTGTCATGCGAGTCTAGGGTAGCCGGCTTCATTGGCGTGGACGAGGATGAACAGACGACGGCTCGTCGAGAAATAGAGTCTATCATAATTGGCTAATACATAGACACCATACAGGCTGTATCACTTTGCTTCTCTATGACACATTTTTGGAAAGTTCATGTTGAGCGGGTGACACCTGAAGTCAACTCCATGAAGACATCTACACATCCTGCCTACCCTGGACAACATGAGCAGCTGGATTGTGATGATAGCCAACGACCACCACCACGATATTTTAGGCAAGTGAACCGAAGAGACGGAACCTGATCGATGCGTGCCTATTCAACGGAGACACACCATAGACATACCATCTCGGAGGATCGCGCCAGTGCCTGGAAGGTAAATGTGGCTGTCGAAACGATGACTGGAATGCAGACTTGTGTCATGTAAACCACACTCTACGTATTTTTACCAGTCAGAAACGATACTATTAGTGACAGGTGGATTGGCCATTTCCGGCATACTACGAAACAGAGACATGATTAGAAGCCGACGTGGTACCTATAGAGGAGCCGATACTCGGTGACAAGCTGTCGATGGATTCATTTTTAGAACCGCATGCAGAAGCAGCCATCCTGGTCGCACAAATTACATGCAAGATCCCTCGTACTCGATTTGACCGCCTTTCTGGACACTTGATGACTCGATTTGCCGACATATAAGCATATTGTTTCAATTTAGCATATCGCCATCGGCCCGGTAGGTTAAACGTGTTTGTGACAGAGAAAAGACAGCTCAGATGGAGTGAGAGAGGGCATTGTTCTCAAGGTGGAGAAGTCCCTGCAATTCGGCCAGAGTCAAGGCCGTGAAACAACTACAGGGGGAGTACCGGGCTGTGGCACAACATCCCGTCAATAGTACGTACGCATTGCGTGCAGTGAGTCCGGATGGAAACTACAGTCCCGCAACAAGCGCGGAGTCAACATTATTTGATGGGTATCGGGTGACGCGTTTGGCAGCCGAGCAGCCGAGATCTTGTAAGCATCGCAATTACATGCTGCGCAACATTCGAGTCATGGCGAGTTGATTGGTTGGTTGTCTCATGCCGATGTGGGCGGCGCGAGGCAGACAAAGTCATCCAACACGGCTGAAGGAGATTATCACAATGATATTCACCGGAAGCCTCGCGGGTCAAGCTGCGTGGTGGTTGTTTGAAGGATCGGCCCACACGGCACGAGACCCATCGAAAGAAACGAAACAACGACATCAAACTGGGGTACGAATGATATTGTCCACTGGCACAAGCTGGGGCGCTGGGCGATGAAATTAGGTGCTGACGTGTGCCGCAGTGGCCGCCACATGGGGCCAAAGGCAGCGGAAAGATGGGAAGGCTGATGCAATGCGGGAGGATGATGACCACCGAAGGATCGATCATATCGACAGACGGTGTAAGTCAGAAGAATGACTCGAGCATGGAGGAGTGAAGAGGTGAGAAGGTGAGGCAGAATATCCGGGACAGGCCGGACCAAGCGCTCGCTTGTAAAAGGAAGTTTCAGGAACTCAGAGAAAGCAAACAAGCGAAAAAGAAAAAGCGACTTGTGGAGTTCATCCATCTGCTTTTGTCGCTGGCAGGTCTCGGCGTGTGCCGGCCCTTTGTCTCCTTGAACCTGGAACCTTGACAGGGGCTCATGATGTTGGTTTCGGGTTGGAGAAGAATCACCAGACAGAAGGTCATGACCAACAATGCACTTTGTTGGATTACCGAGTTGTCAAGCGAAGATGAAGATGGCACCTTGATCTTGCGAGTGAGTGACCTGGCAGTTTTGCATCAGACTGAGCATGACTTGGCACATGTTGAGGAGGGGTTGCTGCATTGCCATCGCATGGCCCGGCATTGCCGATCTGATTTTGATATTCAGGGATGAATGCAACCAGAGTTGTTTCCGGTAACCAGCCCGCGGCACGGCGAATTTCCATTCATCAGATCATCGAAGAGCGAAAATAAAAGCGCAAATTGCAATCTTCCACATGAATGTCTGCAGGACATTTGGCCTTGGTTAAGAGAGAAGACGTTGTCATGCTGATCACGTACGAATCAACCAATCAGCCGACAAAGGCAAGCCTGGCCACGAGGCCGACCCGGAGATACGTGCAACGATATTAAGTTAATTTATGAGTGCTGGCAAATGGCAACTCATATCCAGACCCTGAGCATCATGCCTTGACGCTGGGGTTTGTCAATCGAGATGAGGCTGATCTGCTGGCATTAATCCGCCTGCCATGATTGGGTTTGCCGTGACCGCGGCCTTGATTGGCCTCATCGGCCTGATCAAACGTCCAACGGCCAGCCAAAGGGGTCGTTTTTGGCAAGGGCAGGCAGCCAGGAGCTAGTGCCAGGTACCCGAAGGCCAAACTGCTGCGCGCATGCTGCGAGCATGATTCCGCTACGAGCGGCACAGAACCGATGGAAGCTGTGAGCCCAGGTTCCCCTGGAAGATACGTACCTGCGCACCCAGGTTTACCCGCCTTCTTGCGCGTGTGGCGGATGGTGATCCATGGGTGGTCCAGTGGAAAATGGAGTGACCCCTTCAGGCAGGTGCCTGGTTCAGAAGCAAATGGCGCTCCATCAACTTACGAGATGGGTTTCGAATATTCGCGATGGCTTCGATTTTGAGCATCTCGCCCATGAGAGAAACAGTCGAGAAGCAACAAAACTGCGACAGTCCGTGGCCCTGCTCGCCGAGGATTGACAGCTCGATCTGCCCACCTTCATTGATACAAACATAGCTCACCGACTGGTTAGCGTCCCGTTCAAGGAAAGCCCAAGCCAAGGCCAAGACGCGCCAGCTGAGCGAAAACCTGGTCGAAGCCAAGCGCTATCCAACAAGTTGTTGACGACACGAAAAAGGGGGCTGGTGGTTGGAGAGAGACCGTTGCCGTGGGAGTGGCGGTTCTGTCCTCCGTCGCTCCAGGGCAGGGCGGTCGGTGCCAAAAACGCTTGGCTCCTATTTTCGTATGGAGCAGGTTACTTGTTGATCCCGAGCCAAGATGCCCAGAAGACGGGGATCTGCCCATCCTAATTTATGCCATGACGACGACGGTGGTGGTGGACATGAGGTTGGGTGAATGGCGATGCTCGCAACAGGTCAGCAGCTGCAACCAGCGACGGACCAAGAGGCCGAAAGTGACAGACGGACGAGGGCCCGCGGTCTCATTGCGAAACGAAAGGACGTCGATCTCATTCTGGGGGATCCATTTAGGATCCGCAGCATTGACCAGTGTGTTGTCGTCTTTTGTCGCGAGTTGCATTAGCAGCTGGACTGGAGGTCTGGGCTGGCTTTCTTTTGTGTGCAGGGGGTGTTGATGGCGTGGTTTATTTTAGTGGTAGGTAGGCGCTGGTTCAGGTTTGAGTGGCCAGGTGCCTCATGCCCGCGGCTGCATGTGCGTGTGTGTGTGTGTGCGTGTGTGCAATCTGTCGGCGTGCATTGTGCCTGGTGCCTGAGAATCTTTGTCCAACACTGGCCAGGGTCACTAGCCGATGGCGGGGCATCCGATGGGTCAACACAAGGGGGGCCCGGGCTGAACGAGAGCCAACAAGGGGCACGAGAATGGGACAGTGTCGGTCGAGCCCACTGAAACGATAGAGTTAATTTCCCGTCCTGAGAGAGTAGACCAGGCAATTGGGCTTCTGTATCGAGTAGCGTCCCCCTGGACTGTGGCCGGTCCTCCCCTGGGAATTTCCCGGCATGCCCTGGGCGTAGCAGCGGTCACCCCTGAATTGGGCGGATCTCCCAGATTGGCAAGGCTCGGAGTGAGCATCTTGCTTCTGGAACTCGCGCTAGTCCTTTAGAAGCAGTAGCATATGTCTCTCCTTCTCCTCTTGGCTCCTCTTGGTGCATGTCTCGGTGTCTGATACGTGATGAAGCCCCGGTTGCGTCTAGGTCTCGAGGGCACCCTGTGCGCGTTCGCACCAAGGCCCGGAGCTGGCGCTGGGTCTGCCAATCTCTCCAAACGCTCCCGTCCTGCTCCTGACCCCCCGTTCTCCTACGTAGTCTCCTCCTCATGTTCCTACCTTAGCTAGCTTCCCCCTTCCAAGCGCAGAGTCACCCCCGTCCGTCCCAGTCCCAGTCCTGGTCCCCAGTCAAGACGCTCGGCCTTCCTCTCTTTCTATCCCCTTTCGTCTCCGCCGCCCCAGGCGCTTTGTTCCTTTTGCTTTCATCGTGCTGCTCCTTCCTTGCCAACTGAGAGTTTCATCTTTCTTCCACTCTCTCCCACGCTCCTTTTTATTTTGATATTTTGGTTCCTCACTACATTCGCTTCTACAGCTGTCGCTCGCTACGATTTGGGGACCGGACTTTGCCTTCCAAAAAACAACCCTTTTAGAAAAACAGGTCAGTTGATGCGCGGTACGGCATTGAGAGCGGAAGGGGGGATATGGAGACTGCAGAGGAGCCGGCAGATGAGAGACGAAGGGAGACACAAAGACAAGAAACGAACCATGGAAAACCGCCACAAACTAGATCGAGACGACGAGGAACAGAAATCGACAAATATCAGAAAGAGCATGCGGTTGGGTTGATGTGGCACTCTGGAGAGAGCCATGGAGTCAAGAACTACTCAAGGGGGAATCGAGCAGTGTTGATCTGCGTCGTCGACGGCAACGGAAAAGACGACGTAGAGAGGCTTGGCGACACGACGAAAACGAATCAACATGAACAAGCAATCTCGACAACCGATTCTTATTCTGCAGTCTCTCTTCTCTCTTCGTCTCTTGCACCGTCTGGCTTGGACAGTAGTTCAAAACCATACTTCAGTAGCAGCCGTTGAACATCTAAAGCTAACCGCAAACCTTGTATAGATATTATAGTTGGATCGCCACTACGCCACAGACCGTTACGATGAAGAACCTCATCACTTACACGCTTGCCGCGACATTGGCCGCTGGCGCCACGGCTCACCAGCACCAGCACGTCCACAACCGCCGCCATGCCGGCTCCAAGGTCCAGAAGCGCGGTGCCAGCATTGTCACCGAGTACGTCGTTGCTGCCACTGAGACTGTTTACGAGCTCGCCGGAAAGCAGCTTGGTCACGAAGAAGCCAAGGCCGGCCTCGATGGTGGCAACCTGATCATCGTTGGCGAATCCAACCCTACCTACCAGCCTCCCGCCGCTGTCGAGACTACTCCCGAGCCCCAGAAGCAGAAGGCTGAGATCGGCGCTCAATTCTACCAGTCCAAGGAGGTCACCTCTGCCCCTGCCGCCGCCGCTCCCACCACTGTTGTCGAGGTTGTCTCCTCGGTTGCTGCCGAGAAGCCCAAGTCTAAGACTCCCTCCAGCTCCAACTCTGGCTCCTCCTATGGCGGCAGCAGCAGTGGCTCGGGCATTAACAAGAAGTTCGAGAGCGGCAAGGTTCCCTGCAGCACCTTCCCCTCGGAGTATGGTGCCGAGCCCCTCGACTGGCTCAAGCTGGGTGGCTGGTCTGGTATTCAATACGTTCCCGACTTTACCCTGGCTTCTTTGATCATCTCCGAGATCCACACTGCTGTCAAGGGTGACAAGTGTGAGACGGGCTCCATGTGCTCTTATGCCTGCCCTGCCGGCTACCAGAAGACCCAGTGGCCCAAGGCTCAGGGCTCCACCAAGGAGTCTGTTGGTGGACTTTACTGCAACGAGGAGGGCTTCCTCGAGCTGACCCGCGAGGGATACGAGACCCTCTGTGAGCCCGGTGTTGGCGGTGTCTCCATCCAGAACGACCTCGACGAGGACGTCGTTACCTGCCGAACCGATTACCCCGGAACCGAGAACATGGTCATTCCCGCTCTTGCCTCTGCTGGTGGCAGTGTCAACATTTGCAACCCCGAGCAGGAGAAGTACTACATCTGGAACGGCTCTGGCACCTCTGCTCAGTACTACGTTAACAAGAAGGGATACAGCGTCGAGGACGCTTGTGTCTGGGACAGCCCCAAGGGCAAGGACGCCGGTAACTGGGCTCCCGTTGTCCTCGGTGTTGGCCAGGCCGCCGACGGCATCACCTACATCTCCATCTTCCAGAACCTGCCCACAAGCGATGCTCCTCTTGACTTCAATATTGAGATCACCGGAGACGTCAACTCCGAGTGCTCTTTTGTCGATGGCAAGTGGACTGGCGGTGACAGTGGCTGCACTGTAAGTTGAAGTGACATTAACCCATCAGAACATATGCTAACGAATTGACAGACTGGTATGAAGTCTGGTGGCAAGGCCATCGTCCGATACTTTTAGATAAAAAGCCGCAAGATTTGTTGAGTAGGGATGTGCGTTGTTATTTTTTGGACCTTCTTGTGAATATTCTGAGCGGCAGAGCTTGGGACCCTTCGGCCGCAGGCCACGGACGAGGACAAGCAGCGGGGCACAAGTTGAATCTGCCGACTTGTACCGCGGCCGAAACGAGCGGGATTCCTCCCTTTGTTTGTCAAGCTGGGGCTAGATTTCTTGTGGATATGGACTTGGATGACTTGAAAGGGATTGAAGAACGTTTCGACGGCTGATCTAGGTGCCAGTCTCTTTTCTCTGTGTCTTTTTCCCAGCAGTATTTTTTCCCTCGCTTTTCTTTGTCGGCACGTACTCCATATATGCATTTTTGTCGTTTTTCTCATACATGCTTGACAAGATTCCCCCCCATGCACACAGACACGTTGTATGGATGGCGACGGATGGATGCAACCGACGACTGCGAATTATCAACCACGCATTGGGAGGAGCCCGCGGCGTTTTTTGTTTACTTTCCCCGGGAAGAGGGCGGCGCGAGAATCTCTTTTCGGAGGATGGAACAAAGAAAGAAAGAAGGAGGAATCGTTCGGGGTCGGCGTCGACGGGTCCAGCAATAGGCGCTCATCTAGGCTTGTCCATGTAATGTCTGTGAATCCTGTATTGTATAGTGTCTTGAATCTGGTAATTCTGTTTCTACTCTGTTGGTCCCGGTGCTACTGTGATGCTTGCTGTATGATTCTTGTTTGATCTGTAGGTAGTCGTGACTCCGGTGGGTGGTTCATCGGAGACGGAGGTGACCCCGCTCCGGGCGCCGAATGGAAGGTACAAGTCAATCCGGGTTGAGCTGACTGGCTTCAGCTTCAGGCTTCCCCAGACGCCACGGCCTGACGGGCGCATCTTCAGCCTGAACCATGGATGGTACCGCAGCTAATAAGCACTTAGCTCTCTTCTCTTGAACCTGTGACCCTTTATCGGAGTAAAGCTCCCTTTCGACCAATCCCCGCATTCGTTGCTGCTCCTGATGTGCTCCTGCATGCGTCATTAGTCGGATGGAGGGAAGCATGGGAAAGTCTTGAGCTGACAGCGGTAGGCTTCCCTGTATCCTTTCTGCGTATCTTATGTACTGATTCTCTAATCAAGGACGGCAATAGCCTCTGTCTGTGATCGGTGTTTAAATGCCGACACTAGGTTGATCTTGGGAGAAGGCCGAGGAGGAGGGAGGGGATAGATTGTGATAAGAGCTGTTTCTCCTCACGCCCAATGATAAGACTCAACCAACGTCAATTGCGCCCATTTCATCCTCGACTTCCCGGCTAAAGTCTATGCAATTGACTCTCCTCCAGAGACATTCATGTACGATGCCGTCCGGTGGCGCATCGTGATCCCGTCCCGCCTTCGTCATCGACTGCATGACCACACCCTACCCTTCAACCCGAAGCTGCCCGTTTTAAATCCATAACAAGCCCTGCCCGTTTTCAGCTTTTAAGCTTGTTTTCTCTCCAGGATTGACATTATTTGCCAATTCTCGATCTTTCCACGGGCGCCCAGAACAATGTCGCTGAACCGCGTCCAGAGCATCGAGACGCTTTCGGTCCCGCCGGGCCACCACCACGAGGGCCGTGATAGGAGGGCGAGCGATGCGAGTCTGAGGGTTCGCCGGTTGACGTTTAACCCTGTGCCGCAGGACTATGAAACTGCATCTTTGAGGCCAGACGATCAGCATGCGGAGACTGTCGGAGCATTTGAAGTTCCTGAGTGGAAGCGGTTGCGTATGTTGTCCGACGTTGATCACCTGAATGCTGAATCGATGCTGATTGTATCGCACAGTTCAGATCGCTGCTGCGGTGATACACTGTCTCTTTGCAGCAGGAATAGGCTAGTATTTACCCTTATCCTCTTTGGAATGGTCAATTGACAGACTATCAGTCTTTGGCTACGCTGCGATCAAGCCCGTTCTCAAGCTTGAGGGCGCATATTCGGATATCTGCAAGCTCAGTCATTATGGAGACCACCAAAGCCTCAATAGCGATACAAATGCCCTCGTTGACGACCCTCATGATACATGCGTTGAGATCCGGCTGAATCTCATGTTCACCGTCGCCGCTGTCGGTACGAACGTTGCTGCTCTTCCCGTCGGTGCCATCCTCGATCATTTTGGTCCCCGCGTGTGTGGTCTTCTAGGATGTTTCTTCCTCACAGTGGGCGCATTACTCATGGCCTATGCTACCCATATCCCATTTGATGCTCTACTCCCAGGTTATCTCTTCCTGGCTCTCGGAGGACCTTTCACGTATATATCGTCCTTCCAGCTATCCAATGCGTTTCCTCGACACTCGGGTCTCATCCTGGCACTTATGACGGGCGCCTTTGACTCCTCAAGCGCATTGTTTCTCATGTATAGGCTTATATACAACGCCACCAACGGCGGCTTCACGCTGCATCGTTTCTTCCTCGTTTATCTGGTTGTCCCAGCTGTCATATTCGTCAGCCAACTGTTCATCATGCCTGCGCAATCCTACAAGACTGTCGGCGAACTTGTTGGTCAGGCTGCTGAGGCAGATGAGGACTCACTCAACGGAGAAGACATGGCTACGCAGATTGCGGATGATCAAATCGACGAGCACACAGCACTGCTCCGTGAGGAACGCCGCGAGGAGAGAGAAAGGCATAAGGCAGTGGTGCACGATATTGAGAACCTCCTCGGCTCGGCAACTGGAGATCGTCAGGTTGAGGCCAAGGAGAGGCAGCATGTTGCGTCCGGCGTCTGGGGCGTACTACACGACCGTACCGTCCTTGAGCAGATTCGATCGCCCTGGTTCATACTGATTTGTCTCTTCACTGTGGTGCAGATGACTCGTATCAATTTCTTTGTCGCGACGATTCGTCCGCAGTATGAAGCCATTTTCGGCGACCATGAACGTGCTGTGAGGATCAATACCTTCTTTGACGTTGCTCTCCCAGTGGGTGGACTTATCTCGATTCCCTTCATCGGCACGGCTCTCGATCATGTTAGCACCGTCCTTGTCCTAGCGACGCTTGTTACTTGCGGCACGCTTATAGGGATTCTCGGTGTGATCCCAGCCGACTGGGCGGCATACTCTGGCGTTGTTCTCTTCGTTCTCTACCGTCCCTTCTACTACACTGCAGTGTCAGACTACAGCGCCAAGGTTTTTGGCTTCCGGACCTTTGGAACCGTGTACGGCCTCATCATCTGTCTGTCTGGACTCTTGAACTTTTCCCAGTCCGGCCTCGACGTCTTGTTTCATGAGACGTTTAACGGGAATCCCGTGCCCGTGGATGTCATGCTTATGCTTTTGGGGCTTGTTATTGGTGCTTCTCTCGTGACGTTTGTGGCGGTTCAGCTGCGAAACATGAATCTGAAGGAGAGGGCCCGGATCTCGCAATGATCTTGCTGAGGCACTGAAACCGCGGGCGAGCCTGGCCATCTATGATTCGAATATACCCGTTATGTGGTTGAGTTATGCGATTATGAGCTTATCTGATGTTTGGTGCCTGATATGTAATGAGTTTATGTGATTTATATGATCGGATTTTTTTTTTGAAATGCCTACCTCAATCTACATTGTTCAAGAATACAATGGCGAGCTGTTGCGTCTCTATGCTTGTTTGACAAATATCCAAGATAGTAGAGGACAAGATCGTGGTTCCTTTCCCGACCTTCACTTACGGTGGCCAACTTATAGTAATCGACTGACTAACGCACTCTTGAGGATGACAAGAGCCGTCTTACCTATGAACACGGAGGATGAAAAAGACGCTAGAATTACGGAGAAAACGGAGAAAAGAGGACAGAGACTATCGAAGATATGTAAAGCACGGGGAATACGGAGAAAAGGGTACGGAGAATACGGAGAAATTTATTGACGTCCATCACAATGTTGCTAGTTGGAACTGAAGTTACCCTCTCTTGTATAATAATGTCGTTTGTCTCATCCGAATGTGAGATATAAATGACTATCTACTCCCAGATCAAAAGAAGATCTGGATATGTCATAACAGTTGTCAATATGTACATGCCAATAGAAGTGAAATCGTGAAAGGGCTCACAGTGTCGAGGTTGAGATGGGTTTATATACAATCTCCAAAGGGGGTACCCAACACGTCCAAGATCAACAGCCCTTTTCAAGCCCCCTTGAGGGGGAATGTCTTGAGTCTTTGTGTGTATGTTTATTCAGTACTTGGCCGCAGGAGTACGGAAGGGCTCCTCGCCACAGTACTGGCCCCAACCATCAAGCTGAGCAGAAGCCCACTTGATGATCTTGCTGAAGCCTTTGTCCTCATCTTCAGCAGTGCAGTAGTACTTCTCATCTGAAGCACTGAGCTTGCCAGTCTTCTCGACCGAGGGGGGGTACTCGATCTGGAGCACGGGCTTGCCGGCATCGATATAAGTCTGGAAGTCCTCGCAAAAGGGCCAGCTCTCTTCGTTGGGGTCGCTGTTTCCGCGGCAGGATTCGAGAACGGCAAAGTCGAGGGTCGAGACGAGGTCCTCGGCGATTTCAGGGGCGTTCTTCTGGCCGACGAGGAGGGGCTGGCCGTCCTTGGTCTTGATCGAGTGGGCGTACTTTGCGAGGTTCTTGAGGTAGTTGGTGTAGTCAGAAGACTTGAGCTTGAAGCCCGTGGGGTCCTCGTCGTCCTGTTGCCAGGCGTCGACGTTGTCTGGATCGACGGCATCGCAGCCGATCTGGGCAGCAACGTCGAGCCGGGCCTTTTGAAGCTCGAGGACACGCGAGTCCCGGATGTCGAGATACCATTCTTCGTCGTCGTAGGGGTAGGACAGGGAGTGACCGATGACTTCCTTGGGGAACTGGCTCTTGTCGTCATCCCAATCCTGAAGGGCTCCGGCGTTGAAGTAGCAAATGACGAATTTGCCAGCACTCTGTTAGGTCTTCGGGTCAGTAGATTGCTCATCCACGCCAACATCTTTCAGTAAGCTCGCTTACCTTGAGCATGGGGATCATGTTGGGGAACTCGCGGGCATGGCCCATGTCAATGTCCCAGACCTTGGCCTTGGTTGGGATCAAGTCTGCAGCACTATCATGCTTGATGGGGTGATGAATACAGATCTCCCACTGCACACCTGGCTTGAAGTCGGCGAGCCCAGTGACCCTCACCGTAGTGGCAGGTTTGGCTTGTGCGGTCTTGACAGCGTCAGCAGCAGGACATTCGCCTCGACGACGAGCGCTTACGGAACCGCCAAGGGCGAGAATGGTAACAGCAATACGGCTGAAGGCCACCATGATTGTGGATAAGGGGTAGGGACGGGTGTTAGGAGGATGGACAGTATAGAGGTAGCAGTTGTTCACAGAACAACGAGATCGTAGTTGAAGATTGGAACAACTTATAAAGGGGGGGGGGGGTATGTGATAGGGAATCCAAGGTTGACTCTTGGCCTGGTGATCAATTCAACTACCCAACTAGCTTCCCTGGGCTCCGGCTTCATTATATCGATTTCAAAAGGACCGGTATGAACCCCTTTGGAATCCAAGTTGATCCTGTCAATGTCTGCTCTAGCTCATCCAACATGTAAGCCGTGTAAGACGGCTAGACAATTTTGGAATGGTCTCTTCTGTTGGGATGAAACATTAGCAAGGGTTTATGATCAAGCACTCATCCTGCGTAATGCCATGTACATAGCGTATGGACCTGACCTCAGCCGTTGAACCCAGCAGCTGGGCTTGATGGATGGGATCATGGACCTGGGAGAGGGAGCCGACCTCCCGTAACTCGGAGACTTTGTCCGTCTCGGAACCGACCTGGTGCCGTGGTTTTCAGAGAACCACGAGGATGAGGCTTCGCACCATCTGTATAGGGCATAGTACTCGGGTGATGATGGCCTTCTCAAATCCTTCTCGGTTCCCCAAAGCAGGCGGTGCAAGTTCCAGGTGGATCCATGATTCCGCTTTATATGAAGCGTTACAACGGCACGTTTTTGATTGACAGGGACCAAGGCCCACTCTAGCCCTATAGGACCATGACTTTCGGAGAGGACGGACCCAAGGGCATGGATCAAGTCATCCTCACTTCTAAAGTTCCATTGCTGTCCCCACAGCTGCTTCTCGCGCCCTGCGGACTTCATCTCGTCTCTCTTCGTTTTCCTCCTTGAGGCGCTCCTCAACCTCATCTCTAATGGCACCTAGGTCAGGTGGTATGGTTTGGAACTGAACACTCGGTGCTGCTTGCACAAAGCGGAGTTGTTCTGTAATGTGTTGAACAATCTCTGCCAATCGTTTGTGGGAATTGCGATTTTGTCGCGGCTCCCCAAGGATCTGCTCCAGTGTCGGGAAAAGAGTGTCTTGCCTAAAGTGGTCCCGCCATGGGGCATGCTCTGGGAGGATGGAACTGATCTTGTCATCGCAGTTGGTGGCAATGCTAGTCTCGTAAGTCCATGCCCTGGCCACGTTCCGAGGAGTGTATCCGCCACCTCCGAAGAGAATCATGGGGATACGCATCTCCTTGCAGAATTTGACACAGGCGCCGTGGCCTTGCACTTGAAGGTTGAAGCGACCAAGGCGATCACCCGCCAGAGAGTCGGCACCACACTGCAAGGCAATGGCTCCAGGGCGGAACTTCTCCACAATCTTGCCGATGACAGTGTTGAACAGGTTATCATATTGCTCATCCGTGATACCGTCCATCAATGGTACGTTGAAAGCGTGATGAGCGCCGGGGTTGTGTTCACTCTTAGGACCGTTGTCGTCTAGAGCTCCAGTACCCGGGAAGAAGTTTTGCGGGTCGTATTTGTGGAAGGAGACGGTCATGACACGGTCAGTTGAGAAGAAAGCCTCCTCGACACCGTCGCCATGGTGTACATCAATGTCGATGTATAGGACTCGGGGGTAATAACGTAAGAGCTGGAGGACAGCCAGCACAATGTCGTTGATGTAGCAGAAGCCAGAAGCTTCAGACTTTTTGGCGTGATGAAGTCCACCGCCCCAAGAAATAGCAATGTCGGACTGCCCACTGCAGATCTTCCTGGCAGCATCCAGAGACCCACCAGCTGAGAGGGAGCAGTAGTTGAATAGACCGTCAAAGAGTGGACAGTCGGAGCCGCCGAGGTTGAACTTCAGGTCGATACCCTGGTTCTCAAGGTCGCGAGGTACCGGCTCAGGCAGGACTGTGCCGAGAAAGTCGAGGTAATCTGTCGAGTGAAAATCGGCCAGCTCCTCGTAGGTAGCTGCTCGGGCGATGTAGTTATCCATGGCGAATGACATGCCGTAAGAATAAATGAGGCTCTTGGATAGCGTCAGGCGCCAGGGCTTCATGGGATGTGTGACTCCAAAGTGGTGACTCTCTATGTCTGGGTTGCAATGGAACGACACCTTGTAGCCCTTTGGCCGAGTGATTCCTGATTCTTCGGCGAGGCGTTTGCACTTGTTGTAGAATTTGGCGTTGTCCATCTCGCTCGCCAGCCCGAGGGGCGTGTACTCCTCAACGACGGCATTGTCACGGTCCTCATCTGGAATATGAGGTAGGTAGTTGGGTTTGGGAACCCGGTATCTGTAAGAGTCTATATCCATGATGGCGAAAATGAAGGCTGCGTTATCGATATCTCAGATGCTCTTGCGTGGCGCGACGGGTCGTTGAGTGAATGAGTAAGCAGGTCCGCGACACCCGCGCTTCCGGCTCCTGCCTGACTGAGCGATAGACGATAAGATACTGAAAGCTGTTTCGAAATGTTTAAGTGGGATATGATCTCTCAAAAGGCGATGCTCTGTGAAAATCTGTCGTCAAATTTGGAGGGAGGTTGGTGTTTATGGTAAGTTGGCTCGCCTCCAACGCTGAGACTCGAAAATGGGAAAGAGCGTGCAGGATGGCGACGGCTGGATCTAGCCTGGAAAAGAAAGTAGAGCTAGGTACCTTGAGGGGAAAACACGAGGGAGGAGCAGCGATTTCGGTACATGAGAGACTTTGAAAGACTTTCTCTGGTCTGAAATCGTCAGGAACCAACCTGCAGCTTCTCTCATCTTTAGCGTGCATCGAATAGAACTAATCCTGATTAGATCTAGCGACTTCAAGTTAAGACTTAGCTGTGGCGTCGAAAAGTGGCGCCTCGAGGCTGGCTGATCAACGTCACAGGTCCCCGGCTCGACTTTTCTTCCGTGGGCTCTTCTCTAAACTTAACCTTCATCGCGCCTCCACTGATCGCGACATCGCGCGCAGAGAACCTTACCCATCAAGACACGTTCGTGGTCGCTGTTCGCCATCTACCGGAGTATCGCGATTGCAAGAGCACACCCGCATCAACTCCCTGGAGAACAAGACTTCGTTCGTGCACCAAAGCAGGAGCCAGCGGGTACCGAGGTGAGCCGAGCCGAGTCATTCATGTCGATTTGCTCTCAGCGCCTTCTCTGAATCAAAGCGAGCCTATCACTGCGTTGCGCGTTGCTCGTGAAAACCACTGCCTCCCCCTGCTCCTCGCTCCGTCCGTCTGGTCTGCCGTCTGGCGTTGACCCCTCTGGGACCACTTCTTTCTCCGGTCCCTGCTTGCCCTTGTCTCGCCTGACCAACCATCAAAGGCCTGCCTGTCCGTTCTGTTTCTTTGCCTGCATCTCTCCTCGTGCTACATCGCTTTGGCACATCGCATGGGGTCTTTAAGGCTTCGACGTCATCGCTTTCTTCCAACATATTTTGTTACGGGGCTCCCCCATCGTTAACAATCATGCCTAGAGACGACTTGTCGATCGACTTCGTCAAGAGGATGCCTCAAGCCGAGCCCCTCGATCCCGGCTTGATCCTCGACGACTGGATCAATCGTGTCCAGAACCTCCCCGAGGAGATTCGTTTCATCCAGGAGGAGATAGCCGACAAGGACCGCCAGTACAATGAATGCATTCGCGTTATCGAGGACCGTGACGGGAAGATACAGAAATGGATCAAGACGAACGGGAGCCATGAGCCCAACCCTAAGGAGGAACTCCTTCGCGCCCAAGTCCGCGAGAACTATGCGCGAGCCGATCAACTGTCGCAAGAGAAGATCGCCCTGCACCAGAAGATGCAACTCATAATGGACAAGCACCTTCGGAGTTTGGATGCGCAGATCAAACTCCTCTACGACCGAGCCGAACCTGGCTTTACCGATCCCGACGAAGTACCCTCGCTGCTTCGACCCAGCGCCGCGAACCACACAGCTCCTTCGATCCGAGCCATCAACCCTGCGAGCCACATGGCGGCGACTGGCCCTGCCACTCCTCTTACCGCTGCGCAGACGTCGTCTAACCCTACGCTTGCTCGACTCCCGAACCATCCCAACGTACGACATGCGCAGGCTCAGCAGCATGCCGCATCTGCACCCGCTACCCCAGCTGCCAGCATGATATTGAACAGACAGAGAGAAGGCTCGGCAGGACCTGCGACGAAGCGCGGCCCTAGGATTAATCCTTCGTTGGGAAGTATACCAGTCACGTCAAGTGGGTTAGCAAGACATTCTTCATTGGGACCAGGGACCCCTAAGGGCGGTGCTGCTGGTGGACCTGCGTCTCTTGCTAGAGCCGGGAGCGCAGGCCCGAGGGCTAGTTCGGTCAAGTCGACAGGAACAGCGAGTGCCCGTCGGGGCACACCTACGTTGGGTGGCCGAAAGAAGATTGCCAACAAATCATCACTGTCCCGGGTTAAGAAGGCGTCGAGCAGGAATTCGCCTGCGCCGACTGTTGATAGCGAGTTGTCGGATGTTGATAGTGGGAGTGGAGATGATGAAGACGGCGCTGATGGTCGATCGAGGGGGACGCCTGTTATCGATGGTAAGGACGGAGATGGAGACGAAGTACTGGGCGACGCGGACGATGATGACGAGGAGGGTGGCGACGACAAAAAGTATTGCCTGTGCCATAACGTGAGCTATGGTGACATGGTTGCTTGTGACAACGACAACTGTCCCTACGAATGGTTTCACTGGTCCTGCGTTGGACTGAAGAGTGAGCCTAACGGGACTTGGTACTGTCCAGTGTGTACCGAAAAATTCCAGAAGAAGAGCAAGTAGGCGAGACGATCGCCAGGAAAGGTGAGGATGGAGAAAATGATTGGGTGCTTGAATTGTCCTGGCTGGCGTTGTCTTGGGGATTATTGGATGCCTCGGCTTTGGCGTTTCGGAGACGGTTATACCCCCAACATTGATGCGAGTAGCACGACTCTTGAACTGGGATATGAATACACATGCTTGACTCTTAGACTCGGTAAACCAATCTCATCTATGTGTTGAATTTGATTCGTTCTATGAAGGCCCAAGAACACACTCGACGACGCCACGCCTTACGCCCTCTGTTTCTTCTCTGAGCTGATCTACTCGAGCTCCCTTCTCTCGAGCCTTGTCGACAAAGTCGTCGAGGGAGCCACCAACGCCAAAGTAAAGTCGCTTGGCAGCAACGAATGCACCAGCTTGGCTGCCAGCAGTATCCCGTTCCTTCTCGAGGATGACGAAGATAGTCTCGAGGAACGCTTGAAGTGCGAAGGGAGAGTAAATTGTTTCCGCACCAAGAATCAGCGTACTGCTGGGCTGGGCATTTCCTGTGGGTAGGCCGTAAAGTAGGTCCACAAAGTCCTGCGACCAAGCTCCTGAGATGAAGGATAGGGTTACGTTGGACTCGATGAGAGACTGTTGGAATGCTGCGAGGACTTCAGGGCCAAGCTCAACTTCACCTTCGATCGAGAAGGCTTCTTGGAGAGCTGGCAGTTGTGTGTTGTTGAGTGCCCAGGAGAGGATGAAGTTGGGAAGGGTGACGAGCTGGAGGACTGAGGGGTTGTAGTCTGCCAGGATGAGAGAAAGTTGTTTCTTCTCTGACTTGGAAGCCATGGCCCATTGGAAGAGGGCTAGTGATGGTAACGCGGTGCCGCATCCCAGCTGTGTGGTATCGTTAGTGATCATATAATCCGCTTCTCAACTTAGACGTACCTCCATCACTCGCAAGGGCATTTGCTCCAACGTCGAGATGGCATTATTCGCCGCCAGGACCTTTACGAGATCGACACTGCTTTCCCAGCTTTTGAAGCCGCCCTCATAGACGCCCGTCTTCACATCATGGCTGCCCAATCCCTCCGACTGCGCACCTGCGACATCCTCCTCCTCGGCCATCAGCTGCACCCTGACATCCCACAGCTCTCTCCGCGGCAGCTGGATCATAGTCCCATCATCTAGGGTCACGTCCAGTAAACCGTAGGCGATCTTGGATGGTAGCTGAGCCAGCAGATCAGCGAGCTGGTGGTGAGTTGGCGGGAGTTGAGGTTTTCCCGGGACTGGAAATGCGCTTGCAGCCGGAGCAGGGGCAGGCTTTGGGGCAACGGGTGCCGTCTCATCATCCGAGATGTCGTCGCCGGCGAAGCCAAAGGAAAAAGACATGATGGGCGTCGTCTGTGGTGAATTTTGAGGGTTGCTTCACTTGAAGCCGTTTGACAAACAGGAAAAGCTGTAAGTGTGTGCACTGTGTAGTGGGGCAGAAAAATTGGCGTTTGGAGGTTATCGGACACTGTGCTTGAGAATCTTGGTCAACGCTGCCATCTTAACCGTTGCTGCAGTTTTCGACTTGTTATTTGGAGGCCAACAACACCCTCATACACCTTCCAAACACAAGCTTCTGGAATCAATTCGTGTGCCTGATTTCTTCTACATATACAGAAACCCGAGTCACAATGCGTCCATCAGTCTTGAGGCTAGCATCCGCCGCCAATACCCAGCGTGGGCTGAGGCCGAATCCAATGGCCCTGCTTCCTCCCATCCACCTCTACCGCCGTCTCCTCCGTGCCCACCGCAAGCATCTGCCGGCTGAGATGAGGGTTCTCGGAGACGAGTATATCAAGGCCGAGTTTAGGGCGCACCGGAAGGTGGACAACCCAGCCCATTTGGTAAACCAACACATTATTAAGCCTGGACTCTATTAAGCACATTGACTAATATTGTTATAGATTGGCTTCTTGACAGAGTGGCAGCTATATGCCCAAAAGATTGAGGGTGACTCTTGGGTGGGCGATAAGTTGGATGAGCAGAAGCTCGCAAAGATGAGTGGTGAGTTTCATGATATATCTTTCAACGATTTGATGCTGACCATATGCTGTAGATGAGCAAATACACCAACTGTACGAATTGATGCAGGCAATTCAGGCCAGGTCCAAGGAGGGAGGCGAGTCGGATTCATAGACATCTATTGCATTATATCCAATCTGGACAAGAACCATTGTACATCTATTAACCTTCTAGTATCCATGTCTTCTATCTTACTGTATCATCCATCTATTTACCCTCCAATGCCTCCGCGATCCAGGCCGCCTGAATGGCGCTGACCTTCTTTGCATAGTTCTTGTTGGTATATACGTGCTCAAGAAACATGATGGCCTCTTTCTTCTGTCCATGTAGCACACTTGCGGGATGGATGGCGACAACATGTTTACCGTGAACGGTGACGAAGCTGCCATCTGGTGCCAACATTGCCGTCTTCAAAGCAAATCCTCGAAGGAAGCACTTGAGCACCTGCTCAGCTCGCTCTGGAGAAATGGGGACAAACGGCTGAGGGTCCTGTGGAGGAGCTTCGTCCAGAAGTTTCTCTCTGAGGCACATGCCGCGGAGTTGCCTCCGAATGTTCAAGGCCTGTCTCATGTTGCGCATGTTGATCTTTCGCTGCTTGCACCAGTTCACTCTGTCCGCGTTCTCAGCCGTATACTGCTGCATTGTTGTGAGATACGTGATGATGTCTCCCTCGCGGCGCTGGAGCTCCTTTCTCGATGCCTCGACCTCCTCCTGGGCTTCTTCGGACTGCACACTTAAAAAGATGTCTTCTCCGGAGGTGATGCATGATATGATGTCAATGGCTTCAACAACGCAGTCAAACTCGGGTTTTGCAGCAGCCAGAAGAACCGCTCCCATTGGGGCCGAGATAGGGAAGCGGGCCATGGTTTCACCAACACTCGTGATGGTTCCATCGTCGTTTAATGCTCCAAGGAAGTGTAGATGTACCAATGCTTTCTCGATGGCCTCAGTCTCGGGGGGATCCATAAGAGGGAATGCGAGGACATCCTGGATACCTCGCGCTTTCATGGTCAAGACTGCCCCAAGAACATCATTCCGGAGAATCTCAGGGAGATCTGACTCTTGAAGCGACTTGAATGCCTCTTCTGTATATAGCCGGAAAGACTTTCCTGGGCCTTCACGGCCAGCTCGACCAGTTCGCTGCACAGCAGATGATTTGGAGATTGGCTTGGCGAGAAGAGACTCCATGCCCAATCGTGCTCGATACTGCTTCACCTTGGCCTTGCCGCAATCCACCACATATCTGACTCCAGGTACAGTAACCGAAGTCTCTGCAATATTTGTTGCCAGAACAATCTTTCGGGTGAAGGACGCTTTGACGGGCAAGAAGGCCTCGCGCTGGGCATCCATGGACAGCTGGCCGTAGAGAGGAAATACCTTGACCTTGGGCACGTTAGACGCTAATGTGCCCGCGTATTCCTCAATTAGCTTCTGGGCCGACTCGATCTCTTCTTGTCCTGTCAAGAAAGCTAGGATGTCTCCGGGGAGTTGCTCCTGTAGATGAATCTTGAACACGGTCTTGAGAAGAGCGTCCTGAAGATCGGCCACTGGTCGTGGCTCATGGGTGACCTCGACGGGGTACTGTCGTCCTTTGATCTTGAGAACCTGGAGAGGATTTGTGTCCTGGATCTTGGGTCGAATATCCTTGAAGAACTCTTGAATGCCCTCCACGTCGGCTGTTGCACTCATGATGACCACCTTCAGAGGAATACCGCCACGACCTGACAGATCCCCAGATAGGATTTGTTTTAGAAATCCAACGAGAAGATCGACGTCCAAGCTTCGCTCGTGAATCTCATCAACAACAATGGCGCTGTAGCTCCGAAGATTAGGGTCGCGCAGAAGTTCCTGGAGCAACATTCCTTCCGTCAGGAACTTGATCCTGGAGCCTTTCGGAACCTGATGATCGAATCGAACCGAATAACCCACCAGGCCGTCCGGTCTTCCTTTCCCCAGAGGCGTACCGGCTTCTTGGGACACTCGATGAGCTAAGGTTGTTGCAGCGACTCGTCGAGGCTGTGTGATGGCAATCATGCCTCCCACAGAGATCTCATCGTTGGATTCTGGGAGCTTGACTCTCTGACGCCTGCACCAGGACTCCTGGTAGAGGAACTGAGGAACCTGTGTACTTTTACCCGAACCTGTCTCACCCACTAGTACAAGCACATCGCTGCCTGACTTCCGCAGGGCCTTTTGAATCTCCTCGCGATACTGCCAGATAGGAAGCTCTTTGCGCGTCTTGAGCAGTTTTGGATCTTCCCGGCCTCGAAACTTGTCATTGCTGCGATCCTTGAAAATTTTCTTAGGCCTGGAAAATTTTTCGTCCTTGTTGTCGGCAGATTCAGTGTTGCTTGTTGTCTTGGGGGTTGAATCTTCTGGTGTTGAGGTTGAAGTTGAAGTTGGAGGTGTGATCTTTGCTGGCTTTGGGGCTGGCGCTGTGAGATATCCTTCGAGAGAAATGGCTTTTCCTCCTATCGTGACAGCATTTGGATCAGTCTTGGTCTTTCTCCTCTTGGCTGGGCGCGTAGACGTGTTTTCTGATGTCATTTTGCCAGTTGGTGGTGCGCTCTCGGAGTACACCTTGTTGTTTGTCTTTGAGTTGGGAAATTTTTAGTTGCACTTGCTGAAAGACCCTGGCACAGTGTAAAATAAGCGACACTGTGCACCACCATAAGGCCGTCGCCTCTATGCTCTCTCACAAGGAATGGACGGCTATCTACATTCTAGCGGAAAATAGACAAGATAGTCTTGATAGGTCTAAGAACTTGAATCATCCTCAATTTCGTATCATTTACGTAGTAAGGCCTGCAAGGGTGAGGTTTCTCATGTTGCCCAGATATGTTCAGTCTTTTGATGGCTTCAGTAAACGGAGGATCCCATGCGCCTCATTTATTCGTCAAAGTACAAAACACATGCTCTCTAAATCGTGATGCAACTTGAAAACTGCCAATGACTGGCCGCAAAAGGCCACCGGAAACTTTCCATTTATCCTCCTCCTCCTTCAGCCTCGTTCCATGGAACCTGGTGAGTGGGTTGGCAAAGCAGACGCCAACCCTGAGATAGGCCAAAGCCCAGGATCCTTCGGTTTTATTGCAAATTCGTTCTTACAGTTAGCTTAGAGTCTGTTTTCTTTTTGTCTGAACGTATGCCAAAGTGCACGTCTTGACTGTATCAACTCTGTAGCCGCCTAATAGCCCAGATGAAACCCACCACAATGGGCACATTAAGTCGAGTCGTGCCCATTCTCCGCGGCTCTAAAAACCATTTCTATCGTGAGCATTATTGGTAGCCCCTTACTTGATGCGGGCCAAGCGCTCTCTGTTCATCCTCGTGGCGTCATCAACAGCATCGCTCTATTCGTGAGGTTAGATCTTGTTTCGCAAGTGATATGAGAGAGAAATCCACTTGCCTTGTTCATAATACGATCGATCTGCTTGTTCTGCGCATCAACCTCCTTGCCAATGGCTCTGCCAACCATGTTCATCATTGACACTTGGCTTTCCAGCTCGTTGATGCCATCGTCGATCTGGTCTTCAAGCTCATCTGCACCCTCCTCGTCGTCGAGGTTGAACTTTCCATAATCCTTCTTGCGGGCTGGCCCTCGTGCTCGGCCCGCGGCACCCACCTCCCTGAAGTTGGACTCCATGCGCTGGTTGGCTTGGAAACCGTCACGACGGGTGGCTTCTCGGGCGTCTCGCTCAGCTCGGTGACGTGACATGACCTCCTCATCCGCCTTCAACTGGCGTTGCTTGGATGTGAATGGGTTGCTAACATGGACAGCAAACATGCTTCCATTCAAAGTCTTGAGCTCGGAAGCCCGGTCCTGGGCGATCTTGTTCTGGTTGGCAGCAAGATCGAGATGCTTCTCGGTGTTGTTCAATCGTTCACCCTGAGCACCAAGGCGAGCTAGCGTAGCGCGACCGACCTCGTTCGCCTGTCGAGCCATCTGGACTGAGCGGTTGACGGAAGAAGCACTCTCCTGCTGAAGCTGTCGCTTCTCTTGTAGGATAGCCTGGTACTCTGCCTCTTCCTGCTCCTCGGCGGTCAACTGGCGCTCCTCTCCATAACCACCATATGAGCCACCGTCTGCTCCTGATTGCCCATAGCCTCCACCCTGGGCAGGCGTCTGCTTCTGAGACTGGCGCTCCTGAGCACCGGCGAACAGAGCATCGCGGTTGTCGTCGGGCTCGCTGGGACCAAATCCGCCATAGCCACCAGGGCCTCTAGCACCGGCAGCTGGGGCAGGACTGTTGTATCGGTTCTGGCTGGGCGCATCGCCATATCGGTTTCCACCGTAACCACCACCAGATCCGTATCGATCCGCACCGTAACCGCTCGGGGGTTGCGAGGGGGGACCTCCGGGACCGGGCGAAGGAGCACCGTAGGGGTTGGGAGCCTGAGGGGCAGGGCTGGGGCCGCCGGGGCCACCAAGGCCAGCGCGGGCTTGTTGGTAAGGACTCATGTTGGCATATTTCGCTTCGTCGGCGTAGGGATCTTTGCCTCCTTGCTTGGCGTAGGGGTTGGAGGAGTTGGAGGAGACGGACTGAGACGACTTCTTGCGACCAAAGAGGGCATGGCGGTTGGCGTCGTCGCCGTCATCGCCCTTCTTTCCAAAGCCGAACTTCTTCATGGCGGGGTGGTGAGAAACGGGCGAGTATGGATCTTGATTGATGTGTTGGTCGAAAGAGATACGGTCGTTGAAAAGGAGAAATCAAAAGGACAGTGAAGAGCTGAAAGGAGGAGATGGATGGCAGCGCTACCTTATGAGAGGACTGACCGATGGACGGGAGAGCGGACCCTAGCCTGGCGGGCGGTGTCCCCCCTCCTCCACTCGGGCTGGTACAAATCGGCCTTCCTGGGTTCCAGGTTGTCATGCATGTACTTGTTAGCGGCGCGGCCTTTCGTTTCGGGGATGGATCAGGCGCCAGTCAGGCGTCCCAGGCCTGTAGTGACGGGATTCAGCATGCCAGCAGGCTCCAGGTTATAGGCCACAGCTCGTCCCTTAGTAGGCGCCCAACAAGCGCCCGAAGGCGAAATGGAAGCCACCGTTAAACTGGAACCTAGATGGACCCTTCAATTCCGGCCCCCTGGTCCTACAGCCGCAACCTGGAACCCCTCCATGCAGTTTATGGATCCTTAATTCCATGCGGGCATACGTCTTTTCGTGGCTTTTCGAAGAATGTTTAGACCTCCTGGCAAGGAACTTGACCTCAGCATTCTAGATTGATATTCTGCGCACTAGTCGACATGAATCAGGCTCGCGAGTGGCCGCCCAAAGAGGGTGGCTCAGCGCTTTCACTGCGTCAGCCAGTGGCGGCGCCCACGTATGCCAGTCAGCTTGAGGGTGGTATTTTTATCGCAGTTCTGGCCCAGTCAGGCTGACAGGAAAGGACTTTGGATTCAGCTCGGTTAAGCCATTTTGATTTATTGGATGGCTTAATGGAAAGTGAAAAACCGAGCCGAGCTGTTCCCAACCTGGAGGTTGGAGTTGGTATGAGACGAGACAGTGCTCATGTTCTGACACAGTTTCACCTATGGAGGGGGAGTGGATATGCATTCCTCTGCGCGAGATTGATGAACGCATAGATGTTGGAAGAGAGGCAACGGGGAGAGAAAGTGAAGCTGTTCGAATTGTTGCTTCGTTCTATCAACGAAGTAAGTTCGTTCTGAGCAAGTAGATTTAGATCCAATGGAAGGTACTTTGGAGAATTGAGGTGGATTGCGGGGGAGCCAACTTATGCAAGAGTCCGAGCTGCAGAAATACCACCAGTAAGCTCAGAATGAGCTCAAGATGAATTATCTCTTACGGATACTCCCAGGCATTTGTACAACTTGTATATCATTATACCAATCGAACAACACCCAATGGCCGGAATTGCAAACTCTATTAACGAAATGATATCACGTGCCAGGACTGCGAAAATGGAAGGAGTTTAAATGCACCCAGCTCCAGTCAGCCCACTGAGTGGGGGGTCACCTCAGTCGCTCGGCAGTGGCTGAATCCACCGAGGGCCCCGCTGAAGACCCACCCGGGAGCCTTCTGAAAGTTCCCAGTGATGAAGAACCATTGAGGCAATCACGGCACCCCAGGTTTCGTGCGAGTCTCTCGTGATTGGCTGCCTGGCCGATGCGTCACCTCTGACTCGCTTCCTTCCGACTCGGCCAGCCGGGAAATCGATCTAGACTTTTCCTACATTAACACGCAAGGTCGCGGTGTAACCTTTGGATATTGTTTTTGAATTCGACACTTAAACACCGTGACTTTACTTGAGCTGTACCTTTGAACCTCTTTAGCATTCACAGTCGGCGTCATGCCTTCCTTCTGACCTGGAAACTGACCACGTCCCTCCAACCTTTCTTGGAGTCGTGATCAACGTATCCATCACGGCCGCTCCCTTACACATCGATATATCTCCTAAGGAGTCAACAAGATGATAGTCCGAATACAGCACAACTCCTATTATCGCGTTACTGGATATCTCGCTCTTCAGACATTACTTTTACAGCGTACCTCAATATCAATATCTTGAACTTATCTGCCCTCATTCTCGCTCTACCCCTGAGCCCTTTCCGCCTACTCCTTTGTGGCCATGGCCTCCGTGTTCACTTACGACCCGGACCCTCCGAGGGTCTCATCCCCCTGGTTGCTCCCAAACGATCCTGGGAAGGAGGACAACGAGAATAGCCTGGGATCAACTTCCCCTGGCTCAGCCCAAGACGTTCAGCCAGGCTTGCTGTCGGAGTATGGAGTCACTAAGCTTGAAGCAGAGCCTCAAGAAGGGCCAACTGAGTATAAGCTTCACCTGCTTCTTCGACCTCGAAGGGTATTCAAGAACATGAGCACAGCTGGCCAGTCCCGCAACCCACGGCCTGCGAAGCCATCGACACCATCCCCAGCTGCCTCAAGCCAGCCCCGGCAGGAGAGACTTCAGCATCTGACAACTCAACTGCTATGGAGGCTACAGCAATCCTCTCCATATCATGCATCGAGTTCCAAGGAGCTGGCCCTTCCAAGGTTACCAGATGACAATGTCGACCTCACCGCTCACGTCAAGTTGAATAGCCTCATCCCAGGGCTTGAGGAATCAAGGGGTGCCCTATACGAAATCGGCGTTGCCGATGACGGTACACTTATTGGACTTACAAAAGACGAGATGGACGAAAGCATCACAACCCTGAGAGTCATGGCCGCGAGCTTGGGATGTTCTGTTGAGGTCGTCCGCATGGTCATTGTAGGAGATTGTGAATGGGATGAGTCGGCAGAGCTGGTGGACAACTCCGCAACGGAGCCTGCCACTATCACTCGAAGTGGAAAGTTGTGGGTTGCCGAGGCCCTTGTCATGCCAAACTTTGGTTTCGTCGACGGCGATGACTCTTCGACTTCCCAGTCGGGGAGACCAATAGGGGAGGCCCTTACCGTCCCCAGCCGTGGCAGCTCAACTACACCGCAGTTAAGGGTCACATTCACTGGTCCAACGACATCTGGCAAATCAAGCTTGTTGGGCACGCTCTCAACTGGGACTCTCGATAACGGCCGCGGAAAAAGTCGTCTCAGCTTGCTCAAGCATAGACATGAAGTTGTCTCTGGGCTGACCAGCTCTATCGCACAGGAGCTTATCGGGTACAAGGACCAGTCCATCTTAAACTATGCTCATGGAAATATTGAGTCGTGGGTTGATATTCACGACTGCTCCGAGAACGGCCGCCTCGTCTTTGTTTCTGATTCAGCCGGTCATCCAAGGTATCGTCGCATAGTCCTTCGCGGTCTCATGAACTGGGCACCACATTGGATAATTCTCTGCCTTGCTGCAGATGACACAGAGTCGGCTTCCAAGGGCCCTGGGGCGACGTCGTCGGCGCAAGATGTCCTCGGGGCTGCTGCAGCGGGTGTTGACCTAGTCAAAGCCCATCTCACCCTGTCTCTCAAACTTGGTGTTCCCATGGCTGTTGTTATCACCAAGATGGACCTTGCCTCCAAACCAAGTCTGGCGAAGACCATGAATAAGGTTCTAACTGCCATCAAGGAGGCCGGGCGTGTGCCCAAGATCTTGCCGCCCGACCAAAAGCAGCATCGAGAGTTGGAGAGCGTCCCTGAAGAAGATCACAACAAGGTCAAAGAGGTGTTAAGAGGTATCTCGGAGAGTGGAAAACATACCGAGATCATTCCCATTGTGCTTACAAGCGCAGTCAAAGGGAGCGGCATTGGCCTGATGCATGCTCTATTGGAAAACCTGCCTCTGCCGCCTGCTCCGACAGCTCGTGACTTTGTTGGCATGGTGTTGAACCCAGAGCAGCCCAAGTGCCTCTTCCATATTGACGACACCTTCACGTTGCCGGCTTCTTACAGCGTGTTGACAGGAAGCTCTGGAAAACAACCCGAGCCAGGCATTGTGGTCTCTGGGCACCTTCGATTTGGTCGGCTCTCTGTGGGGGACAAGATCGTTATTGGACCGTTCCCATCTGAAGAGGACGACCCCCGTGGCTCAACACCAGAGGATAGGCCATCTCCTGGTAGCTATGGACTATCAATATCGCACCCATCTTCGGCAGAGCTGGCACGCATCGCCATGAAGAATGCCGTTTCCGCGTCAGCCATTGCTGGAGAGTGGCATGATGCACAAATTGTGAGCATCCGCAATCTTCGGTTACCAGTTTTGACCCTTGAGGCCGGACAGGCTGGTTCGATTGGGCTTGTGATTCATTCATCGTCTAATGGACACATGAACGGAAACTCTGGGTCTTGCTCACCAGCTGAGGTTCCTCGTATCCGCCGTGGCATGATTCTCGCAATCCCTTCCAAGCATATGGCAGACACCGGGCTGAAGCTTCAAGCGGCAAGCGGATTTACAGCAGTCTTCGGTGACCCAGACGCCCGGATGTTGGTAGTTGGCTCGTTTGTGAACATCTACATCGCGAGCGTCAGGACGGTCGCACGTATTCGTCGAGTCACTCGCCAGGACAAAGACTGGGATGCTGGCAACGTGGCTACAGACGACATGGAGGACATTTTCAACCTCAACGAAGATGTTGAACCAGAGAATATCAAGGCAGAGTCTGACCAGTCGACGGGTGGTACCGAGGTTGCTTTGGAACTGCTGAATCACCGAGAATGGATCGAGATGGGGTCGCGTGTGATACTGATGGAAGGTGGATCTCAGGATAAATCTGGGCTTGAGGGTTTTGTGGGCAAGGTTGTTGAGATCGTTGATTAAGTTCTTGAGCGAAATTGTTTAGTTAGTATTTTTGTTCTCAGCGTTTGTATTCTAGTATATTTGTGTCTTGATTAGTTGGTAACACGCCATGTCAATTGTTCGATGATAGTAGCCTTGAACGATTCGTTCCAAAGGTTTCTCATTATAACTCCTAATACGCCATTTATATGCTTAACTCCATCACGAACCGCCCTAGGCTCGGACCAAACCATAGAATAACGTCCACGTCAAAACGAAGCCGGAGATGCCGTTGAACATGCCGCTGACCCAAAAGTCAAAGAAGCCGCGGTAGAAGCGAGATGGATCGAGGGGAGCGTGGCCCTTAGGAATGGACTCGGGGGCGACCTTGAGGACGTAAAACAGGAGAGTGGTGATGAAGGAGAAGACGAAGTAGATGAGGAAGCCGTAGTAGGATTCGAGGCCAAGGATGCCAGCACTGACACCGAAAAGGGAGGCAGTGAGACTGTGGAGGTTGGAGAGAGCCTGTAGGAAGGGAGTTAGCAATATGGATCTCGAATTATATCATGGGAAGCTTAGGTCAAGCGGCAGGAGGTGAGGACGCACCTTGGAGTTGTGGACCACAGACTCGGGGACAATGGGGTTGATCTGGAGCTCGCGTTCAGACGGCATTGTCGCAGATGGAGATGAGACGAGGCAAGTTGGTTTTTGTGAGTCGCGGAGAGGGGGCGATTGTCTTGGACGTCGTGGACGTATGCGAGGCTGTGGCTTAATGGAGGCAAGGCTAATGCAGTCGTTCACTCTGAGACTCAGATGAAGCTATCCAACGCGCTGGAGCTTGGTCGCTTGATTGATTGATGACAACGTGTCGGTCCGACCGTGTCTCCGAGGCCCGGGGTGGAGCTTCCATTTGGAATCAATGCACGGACAGGCCAACCCCGGAGTTGCACGGAGTGGAGTACGTACCGGAAAGAACCCCTCCACGGAAAGCTGCGATGATCCAGTTTCTCGGCGGGGTCCTTTCCAATGCCTGATTTGGATTTAAGAAGTCTTGATATCTCGCTGTATTTCTCGGATCAGTCTGTCAATTCGTCCGCCGAGATATACACAACGACAATGGAACACTCCTTTGAGCCTCTCAAGAACGACCTGTTGCTTCGCGCAGCATGGGGTGGGTTGCCCGCGCCTATTGTGAAATCCGGCGCATCCCGACCATGTGAGAGAGCTTGTGCTGAGAATTGCCGTGTTGCGAACTAGGCCAGACCGTTGAGCGTCCGCCCATGTGGGTTATGCGACAAGGTGAGAGAGAGATGCACTTCCGCCGTTGAATTGGCATGTATGGGAGTTTGACTGACTTCAATTGGCAGCCGGACGTTACCTCCCCGAGTATCACGAGGCCAAGGGCAACCGGGACTTCTTCGAGTGCTGCCGCGACCCCGAGGTTGCTACGACGATTACACTGCAGCCTGTCCAGCGCTATGCCGGCCTCATCGATGCGGCCATCATCTTCTCCGACATTCTCGTGATCCCCCAGGCAATGGGCATGGTGGTCGAGATGGTTGACAAGAAGGGCCCGCACTTCCCGAGCCCGCTCAAGACCCCCGACGATGAGCAGTACGGTCAGGTCCTCGCCAAGAACGTCGATGTCGCCGCCGAACTCGACTATGTGTACAAGGCTGTTACTCTGACGCGCCAGAGGCTCCAGGGACAAGTGCCGCTGATCGGCTTCTGCGGTGCTCCTTGGACTCTGTTCTGCTACATGGTCGAGGGTGGTGGTACCAAGCTGTTTGCACAGGTCAAGACGTGGATCTACAGATACCCCGAGGAGTCGAAGAAGTTGCTGGCAAAGATTGCTGATATCTGCGTGGACCACTTGGCTCTGCAAGTCAAGGCTGGTGCTCAGGTAAGAGAAACGAGAATAGTTGCTGGTATATCTTCTTGCTGCTAACCCAGATGCTGCATAGTTGGTCATGGTGTTTGATTCCTGGGCGGGAGAGCTCGGCCCTGCATCCTACCGTCAGTTCTCGGAGCCTTACCTCAAGCGCATTGCGGAGAAGCTGCCCGAGAAGCTCAAGGCCCTCGGTCTGGACAAGGTGCCCATGACTGTGTTCCCCAAGGGTGCGTGGTATGCGCTTGACTCGGCGTGCAACCTGGGCTACAACGTGGTGGGCATGGACTGGCTGCACGACCCCAAGGAGGCCGTCAAGATCCGAGGAGACCGCAACATTGTGTTCCAGGGCAACGCCGACCCCGGAGTCCTGTACGGCACCAAGGAGGGCATCACGACGGCCGTGCAGGAGATGGTTGACGGGTTCTGGGTTGGCAACAAGGGCTGGATCGCCAACCTCGGTCATGGTACGTCTCCGCTCGGCCTTGAACATGAGAGAGAGTTGGAACTGACAGGACTAACTAGGAATCACCCCTGGCGTGAACCCCGACAACCTCAAGCACTTCTTTGAGGAGGTTCATCGTCTGACCAAGAAGAACTGAGTAGGTAACAAGGGAGCCCTAGTTGTGTCGAGAATATGGCGCGATATCGAAGCACCACGAAATCTCGCATCATGAGTCGCATCATGAGTGAGTCTTCAGACGCCAAATAGTCATGTAAGCGGATGATGTATCAATGATCAAATCACCAAGAGGAAGTAAAAAGGGATAGACCAAAAAACACATGTAATATAGCAGAAAATGGCGATCATGATGCAAAAGAATATAAAAAAAATTCATCTCTTTCCAATTCATCGCTACCCGCAAAGTGGTATCTTAGCTTTTCCTCAGTTTATTTCATTCATGCCTTTGTCCTGTCAGGTCCTGTCCGTTCGTCCGTACTCATAAATGGCCTGACCATGTATTATCCCCCTCCCCCCCATTGTCAAAGGCGCCTAAAACACCGAGCTCAGAAAATGATCACGCCCCCTTCCCAAAAAAGAGAAGCCCACAAAAGAATTCAAATGTTGTGGTTTGGAGAAAAAAAAAAGGGGGGGCGTTTTCTAAGCCTTCTTGCCAAAGAGCCAGTTCTTGCCCTTTTGGGCGAGGGACTCGGCGGCGGGAGCAACAGGCTTGGCGGGCTCATCCTCCTCGGCGATGGCCTCCTCGTTGCTTGGTCGGCGAGTCAGCTCCTCGTCAGTGTCCTTGAAGACGTTGCCAGCACCGCCGCGACCAGAGTGCTGAGCACCGGAAGAGGGACGTCGAGGGACGCTTTGTATTCGGTTAGTATATGCTGTTAAGATGGGGCGGGGGTGGAGAGAGAACTTACGCCTCAACGTCCTGGCGCTTTCGAGTCTCGCGGGGGTCGTCGTTCTTGGCCATATTGCCAGTACCGCCACGGCCAGTGGTCACCACGGAGCCCCTCAGGACAGGAGTCTGGAGATCGGCGGGGTTTGTCTTGGGAGTGTTGGCAGTATCGGCCATGTTGCCGGCACCACCGCGTCCGTGAGAAGCGATCATGGTGATAGATGGATGTGATGAGAAGATGTGATGGTGATGGGTGGTCTACAGCTGAGATGTGTGCTGTAGGTGGTTTCTTTTCAGGGACTCGAGTGCTGAGTGTTCAGGGGTAGAGGCACTGAGGGGTTGTATAAGAACAACGAGATTGTTGAGTCAAAGCAAGAGACAGAGAGTGTTCTTGGGAGAAGATGGAGTGTTGGAGTCTGGCTGAGTGAGACCGAAACCGAAGAGGACGGTGACCCTTTTAACGCAATGCCAAGTCTTGGTGATGTCGTTATTTTTTGCAATTTTTTTTTCTCCTCTTGGACATTCTAGGATGTTCCCATGATCAACCAGGAAAAAAAAATAGAACCAGGCAGCCCCAGCAGCCCAGTCTCCTGCTACTGCGGGCTTTTACCCACCGCCCAGCCAGAGAAAGTGTGCCATGGAGCTTCTACGTGCGGTCTAGCGAGTCTAGGCCACTCCGAAACTGGGCATCCGATCCGTGGAAGTGTTCGATTCAGTTGCCCGATTTTTCAGCAGTTTGCCTTGATTATTGGGCTTATTCACGAGATTGATTATTAACTCTTGACAGCCTCATCTTCTTTTTTTTCTTCTCTCTTTCGCACTTTGCTCCCCTCGAGTTGGGCTGTTGCCCGGAATGAGAAACAAAAAAAAAAAAAAACTCTTTTTGAGGCTCCTTCTAGGTGACAAGTCGATGGCAAGTATATGCATGTACCCGGCGCCAAGGGCTTGGTTTGTGCCACCGGCCCCAGGCCTAAAAGGCCGCGCTGGCACGCCCGCCAGTCGTTCAGAATTGGGTACGTAATGGTTTTTCATGTCCTCGTGGTGCCCCAGACTCTTGGCGCGGTACCCAAGGGTACGAAGTCCATACAAGCTTTTTGAGGGGACCAGCGTAATGTCGCCTTTCCTCACTCAGCTGGGGGGGCCCTTTGAGCGATGAGGGGTTGTTGTTCTGCGTGGTCACTTGATCGATATTCAGAGTCACCCGTCCCGTCAGATATCACCGCCTCCTCATCTCCTCCTGCTGCTAGCTCTCAGGGGGACCTTGGTGAAATTGGCCAATAACGCTGGCTGGTATGCCAAGCTGGTTGCCCTCTTGGGGAGCTGAGCTGTTTTGTCGTGCTTTTCCCCTCCGGAATGAATACCGCAAAGGGCAGTTCAGGGCATCTAGCTCCCTCCTCTTTTACGCCCACATGAGCAGCAGCATCGTCAATAGGTAGGTAATCCCCCAGCCCAACGAATCCATCCATGGCTACGGAATGCATCACGTTGACCAAGTTTTAATTGCTCACCAAGGCCCAATGCCAAGAATCCCCAGCTTCGCCTTCGCCGGGCTCCGAAATCCCATCCATCCCATCCGAATCCCAGCGGCGGCGCTTCGCTCCCGCTCCTGCGGCGTCCCTCGCGTCCGATTTACTTTTGCCTGGCCGTGGCCGTTTCTGTCCTGGTGGCCCGGGCAATCGATGGCCTAATCTGCCGCCGTGCCTCCCGTCAGCCTCATCACCGCCATCTCTGACTCTAATGAGCTGCGGGCTCACATGCTAAACCCCGACACCCCGATCACGGTGGCTCATGACCATGGCTGACATCCATTGACAGACCCTGCTTGCCCTTAGCTTGCTATGACGTTGCATTCCGGGACCCCTGGTTCCCGACAATTTGATAGCCTTTTGCTGCTTTTCAACGCCCTGTCGATCCTCTTCTCCTCAAGAAACTTTGTCGTTACACACACTCTCTTTCTCGGTAAAGTTTATTCATGGCCTCTTCCTTACTCACCCCCTTCCTTGCAAGACAATCAAGATGAAGCCTCGGGCAATGGTAGAAATACCCATCAATTAACTACCTAATCAACTCCAACGCCGGCATTTCTGCCTTGCAATTCACCAAATAGACCCAATCTACCCAGGGCCGAACCTACTATTTAGAACATCTTCTAATAAGATGTCATCGTGCGACACTGCACACAACTGTCGTTTGGCCACCTCCTTGGCAGCCTTTGCTCGAGGCCGGGACGCACTCGCACCTGCCCGCTCCTCCATGCAATAAGCTTTGCTAAGTCGTCGTTTCTCATGCCCCTCATCGGCCAACCTTGTCGTCGAAGGGGGTGCCAATAGCTCACATCATAGTCCTCCTCTTCAACATCGACTCTCGACGCTGATACCTACTCGTATTCGTCGTCTCCTCCATCACCGCCCTTGACATTGGTGTCCTTGCGAATGGGAATCTTGATTCCTTGAGCCGCAAAGGTCTTGCTCAGCGACGTGCTCTCGCACACACCAGGGAACTTCTTGGCCGAATACACATTGAAAACTTCGCTGAAGCACGAAGATAGTATCGGTGCCCGACCCTGATTGACATTGGATCCTGGGCCCCCTTGTCCACCAGGCCGCCCAACATTCACAAACGAGAATCTTAGCCTAGAATTCTCATGTCAGTATACTTTGAACCACGTATCGTATTCAGTTGCATTTCTTACCTGAAGGGTCCTTCTGTCCGCACACTTAGATCCTGAAGGACGAACCAAATACCTAGTTGTTCCTCGGTGTCGCAGAGGCGGAATGCGCTCGCAGCCAGGCTGCCAATCAGATTTCTCGTGAACATCCCTTGAGGCTGGCCTCCCACAACCGCCATACGTGTGAGCGCATTCGGCTCCTGTCCGTAGCCGTTGCGGAATGGCGCCATGTTTGCCTGGCCCGGGGGAGGTGGAACAGGAGCATCTGCGCCATAGCCGCCGCTGTGTCGCGGGAAGTACTGCTGGGGTGGTCCATATGAGCTGCTCGAGGGGTATGACGGGGCTATTATTGTGTTAGCAGGTCCCGTTGACGCGGGTATCCTTCTGGGCGAACCCACCTTGCCCGTAGCCTTGTTGAACTGGGTAGTCCTGCACGTAGCCCATACCCTGCGATTGACCATATCCCGAGTCACGACTAGGTGGAAGTCCTTGTTGTTGGTATGAAGGGGTGCCCGGATCGGAACTGGCGAGAGTCGAGTAGGAGTAGGTGTTCGAGGACGAGATGGAACCAGTTCCCGTCGATGATCGGACAAGATTGACTTCTTGTGTGCCCTCCTCGTTCCAGAGGTCGACGGACAGCACAAACATGGTGTGATCAATGTCACTGCGCACACATTGTTAGCTGGGCACAACAGGAGCCGAGAGCTTGCAAAAACACATACTTGTAGTCGACCTCCTTCCCTGTCGCGGGGTCAATGATGACAAGACGAACACATGGCGGTGGTGTAATGGGCCGACGATCCTGTGCCAGGTTGTTAGTCAAGAGAATGGGGCTCAAGGTGGGTGAAGCAGTCTCACCTTATCACCGAAACCGCACATACGCGCACGCCGAGGTTGCTGTACTACATCGAGACTATACAATAGGGTTAGCGGACGAGGTCCGTACAGAATGTCCGGTTCTGGATCACAACGAACCTGTACTTTCGGCCCGACCCTTCTTCAACCTTAGAGAATGATGTGGCCATCGGCTGAGAGCGTGCATGTTGATCGGTTGGAGAATGTCCTGTGGGGGGTGGGGGAGCTTCGTCGGGTCGAGGAGGGGCGTGCTGCTGCTGGTGAGGGTGCGGAAGCGGGTGTTGGTTTGGGTGAGGAGGCTGCTGGTATGAACCTGGAGGTGGAGGGTATGGCGGGAGCTGGCCTTGGTGATGGGGTGGCTGGTGCGGAGGAAGCGGCTGGTGATGTGGTGGAGGCTGATGCTGCTGGTGGAGCGGATGCTGCTGGTGCGGGTGTTGTTGGTGTTGAGGAGGAGGCAGACTCGAGACTTGGTGATGCTGAGTCGGGGGCGGGAGCTGCGGCGGGGGATGGTGTTGTTGGTAGCCGTGCATGGGGGGAGCGTTGGACGAGTAGCCTGGGGCGCCGCCCGGTACGGGCATCCGCTGCGACATGTCGGACGGGTGGTATGCTGAGTTCATGCTGGTCGGTATGGGCGAGAGAGGGCTGCCGAGAGGTGCAGCCAACAAGCTTCAGGTATGTATATATATACGCAAGGTAGGTATGTGGTAGAGTAGCAGCTGCGATGCTGTGTGCTGGGCGCGGGATGGAGGATGTACGGTCGGAGGATTGGGTTCGAGAGGAGGAGTTGGAGCTGGCTGGAGGACGAGGAAGAGATGAAAGGATGGATGGTTGGTTGGACGGGGAGGGGATATAAGAGCAGAGAGCTCCGATGCTCCTCCCTCCAAAGTGCGAACAGCCAAGAAATCGAAGCAGAATAACAAGAAACCTATGGCCCAAAGACGCAAAGCCACCAGGAGAGGCCGACGATATGTAGGTATGTCGTCGTCGTGCGGGCGGCGGCAGGTGGAGAACCAGATGCCCGGCTGAAGGTAAAGTTGGAGTGATGGTAGCTCGCAAGTGGCGCGGGCCGGGAGCGCTAAAAGTCTCGTCTCCCCTGCCGGTCGGTACCTTTGGCCCCAGGGCTGGGCTTCAAGTGCGGCAGCCCAGTTCCACCGGACGAAAGAAAGCCTAACTGCAGGGCCCGAGAAAATCTCACGCCCAAGCCCAGATTACCAGAAACCGACACAAGGTTAGAGACCAGTCCGACAACCAGGTTAGAGGGAAGCCGGAGCCAAGGAGATCGCGAGGCTAAGATCGGAGCTGAAAAAGTCAACTTTTTCTTTGGGACGGGACGGGACAGGACAGGAAAAGACACTGGGCAAAGCTGGGCAGAGCTGGGGCAGAGCCTCGAGAAGAAGGTTTGGTTTCTTGTCCCCGTGTGGTCTCGGGGTTTAACAAGGACGCGAAAGGGCGGGTACAGTAGTGTATTATCCAAAAAGGAATATCATGTAATGAATGGGAAATGTGCAATGGGGAAATGGGAGGGCGGCGACAGGCAATTATCGCACAGGAAAAGAAAGGTTGCATCCTGTAAAAGCAAGCAAGCGACATGATACATCCATAGCTACCTGCCCTCCTAGCACGCACGCACCGGCACACGCACGGCAAGCACACACCACCCCAGAGCAAATAGACCAATTGAAGAGATGCGAGTCACCGGCCCCCTCCATAGAGTCCATAGAGAGTGCTACCCCAGCAGCCCGCCATGTTCGAGTTTGTCTCTGGTCCATGTCTAAGTCAATTTCGCTGTGATGAGCCTTGCTTAATGTCTGAGTTGGCACCTTCAGCTCGCTGCGACATTTCACACTTGCTCACTGATCTGATTGCGGAGAAGAGCCCATCTTCAACGGCCCTTTCATTTCAGATGCCTTTGTCTGGGCCCTTCGTGTATGTATGGATCTAGACATGTATGTCTTTGTGTGGGCTACAGACTACAGTATCTAACTACCTACTGTATTGACGATACTCGGGCGCCCCCATCCACAATGGATGGATCCCCTTTGTCTCTGTCTGCAACCTAAGCCTCACCCGATCGACCTCGATCCCGACACCCGCGAATTGTCAACGGATCAAGAAACCAACCACCTTCCGCCAGGAATCGGCGCGGCGTAAGCAAGGACAAAGCCAAACCCCAGGCGGTGTCACCCGAGAGTGCCTCCTCAACAACCTGAACCAATTGAGTCGTGGTAGTACAGCAGATTGTTGTTGTCTCTGGTGCAGTGTGGCATCCATACAGCGTTGTGCCCTCTTTTCGCATTGGATCCCCCCCGTCGTCTATCATATTACAACAGTACAGTACTTCCCTGGCAAGTTCCTCTCGAACTGTTACCTACCTGGGTAGGTAGTTGACCACTCAAATGCGTGTTACTTGCTCGCCATCCCATTGGCGGCCCTTCTGATGCCGATAGCGTGGTGGTTTTGGTGGTACCTGGACGGCTCCTGGGTGGTAAACCCCAATTAGGACGCTCCGGCGAGCGATGCTGGCGCCACACACAGCATGCATGCCCCGCCATCATGTTGGACAGCCCCGCAATCGGAGTCATTAAAGTCACCACAGAATAAATTCCCCCACTACGAGTGAGTCGACGGCTCGCAGCTACGACTTGACAAGAACAGAGGGGAAACAGACGTCAAAACCTTCAATCTCGAAGCCATGGATCTCGTCAACAGGTTGGTCAGGCCCGATACTGCTATGGGCTCTGGAGGGCTCGAGCAATGCCTCCCAGAACCTCTATCATCGACCTGCAGACGCTGATGTTGAATCCCCTCCAGTCTCGAAGGCCGCCTTCTCTTTGCCGTGCCCAAGAGTGAGTCTACTTCCTGTGTAGCACACAGAATTACTTAAGGACTCTGCTGACTGACTTGTATCCAGAGGGCCGGCTCAATGCAGCCACACTCAACCTCCTTGAGGGTGCCGATATCCAGTTCCGCCGCGAGAACCGTCTCGACATTGCTCTCGTCAAGAACCTCCCAATTGTCCTCATCTTCCTCCCCGCCGCTGATATCCCTACCTTTGTCGGTGAGGGCCGAGTCGACCTGGGTATCACCGGATGGGACCAGGTCCAAGAGCACGATGCCTCAGTCCGCGCCTACAACCACATGCGACGCAGTTCGGTCGACCTCTCCAACACCGACGACAAGGTGGCCGGCTCCGACATGGTGATGGAGCTGGGCTTTGGAAGCTGCAAGCTCCAGGTCCAGGTGCCCGAGAAGGGTCAGTACAAGACCCCTCAGGATCTCATCGGCAAGACGATTGGCACCAGCTTTGTCAGTCTCGCTGCCGATTACTTCCTGAAGCTCGAGCAGGGTGACGATACTGAGGGTGGCATCTCTCCCCGCAAGATGCGCACCAAGATTATCGAGCTCAGCGGCAGTGTCGAGGCTGCCTGTGCCCTCGGTGTTGCTGAGGGCATTGTTGATCTTGTTGGTAAGTGCTCGTATATATGCATCTCACGAGACACCTTTTTGCTAACAACCCTTTTCAGAGTCCGGAGAGACTATGCGAGCTGCGGGTCTCAAGGCTATCGATACCGTCGTCGACTCTACTGCCGTTCTCATCAAGTCGAAATCGCCCTCAAACCCCGAGCTCATCGACCTCATCACTTCGCGCATCCGAGGCGTCATCACTGCGCAGCGTTATGTGCTCTGCCAGTACAACGTCGAGCGAAGCCGATTGATCGAGGCGACCAAGGTCACCCCCGGCAAGCGCGCAGCAACCGTCACTGCTCTTGACGAGGAGGGCTGGGTTGCTGTGAGTTCCATGGTTGAGAGCAAAAAGATTGCTCTGGTCATGGACGAGTTGACCCGAATCGGAGCCCAGGACATCCTGGTGCTGGACATTCACAACGCGCGCTAGAGTATCCATTGGATGGTTGGCGTTGGGGCAGAGGAATAGGCGGATTTGGTCAACGGCGCTGGGAAAAAGGGCAAATTGAATAGGTATATACACAAAAGAAGGAAGTGAAGTGAAGTGAAGTGAAGTGAGTAGGGGAGATGACGGTTGGCTACAAGCAGGTTGCATCTACCGTCGATATAATGAGATATCCCGTTTGAACTTCATTTCTTGAACCGAAACCGAAACCGAAGAGGAACGCATGCGGAGCTGAACTGAATACGAATGATCGGCGGGGCATACCTGACCTGCGTTGTGAGGCGTCTCATCGTGGGACGCCTCATCGAGGGGCAGTGATGGCGTGGCTCTGCGAAGCTGTTGACATGTCGATGCAAGGGTATTGCTCAGGAGTCGTGGCGGAGCAAGTCGTCGTAACTTCACCATTAGACATTAGCAGCTTTTAATGCTTCTTTTTGGGCTTCCATGAGGCTTCCCCAAGACTTCGTCCGGCCAGGCCCAGGTTCAGGGATCGATCGGGAGCGTCGGGAATCTTTGGTGGGTGGGCTTTGGGCGCTCCTCCAACCACGCGATGACCTCACCAGGGCTGGAAAAGGTACGTAAGTGATAGCCCCCGGGAGCCACAACCGCCTCATCATATGCGTTCCTTTGTCTTGTATTTTTATCAAAGGACGGCCATTCCTCCTCGAGGCGTCTTGACAATCTACATACAACACACTCATCGATATTTCTACTGTTTTCAATCTATCAGCATGGTCAAGATAGGTCCACCACGAGATGCCAATTCTGGCGAGCAGCCATCAACTCTCTACTCGGTGGGTCCCCCCGTTGAGACATCAACTTCAGCTTGAGGTCATCGTACAGACGATGAGAAAAAGACGTTTGAATTGCAGACCTCACGATGATGAGCTAGCGGAGATTTTATGGGCTGTCTTGCTAACATGGATCCCAGCTCATCATGACACCCATCAACATCACGGTATTCCTCTTGTCGCTGTTCCTGGTAGATCTCCGCTATACCCAGGGCCGCATCAACCGTTATGGCGATGGTGACAACAGTGGTCGGAGCTCTCGGTGGATGCCCCGGTGGTTCAAGCAGCCGTATCAGCACATTGGGCACACTGATCACGATGCCCACGGCAGCTGGCACTATCACAGCAAGCAGAAGAAGCTGATGAAGATGGAGGCGGAAGAGGCCTTTCAGATGCGGAGTACCGTCCTCGTGCTGTTGGCCGTCATGGTGGCTCTAGGCACGAGCGCAGCCTGGTATCTCACAAGCCGTCTATATCACGGCGTCGTCTCCCTGGCGGCGGCCTCTTCGGACAACATTACCATGCCGCAGCCGGGGTTATCAACATGACGCAGCTCGGAGATGGGCCGGATGATTGACTCTGAAGTGCAGGAATGGCCTCAGATCCTCCCACTCGATGCAACCATGTCGTACAATCACACGCCGCAGGAGATTTGGCATCTCCCTTTTCGCTTTAATTACTGCCCTGGGTGATCACCTCGACGATCAGGATTGTCTCAGATTGAGAGCAACGGCGATAGCATCATGATTGTCGGGATGACTCCCCCCACCAACATCATCATCAGCAGGGACACGAAGTTGATCCATTCTCTCATGTCACGGCTGCTCTTTACCGATCAAACGTCGATAAAAATGGCGGCATCGTCAGTGTTGGACTCACGGGAGCAGGAGGGGACAATATTCTCAGGGGTCTCGGTGGGTCGCTATCCGTGTTTCGGATCCTGGACGAGTCAGTCGAGAGAAAAACATGGTTTGAATGAAGTGATGATGATAATGTATTTTTGGCCTTGGAAGGGTTCAAGGGTTAAAAAAAAGAAAAAATGACAGCTCTTGTTAAATCATCAAGTTGTCAATGCCGAGCGCTTAAGCTCGGTGAGAAGTGAAGACGAATACACAAATAATGCAAACAACGCCTCATGCTCGTAGCTATCCATATTCCAAGCCGACCTGCCAGAGATCCAAATTGGCAAGCCCGAGAAGCACATAAACACCCCCATTAAACCCTAGAAATCCGTTTGTCTCATCGATATCATCTTGTTTCCCAAGTTGCATGTGTAAAAAACCCCGTTAAAAGTGTCGAGATCCGATGCGCTCCTCGACGCTGCCCCAGTAGACGATAGGTCTGGGCTCGAGGAGGCTCAGCTCGCTGCCAAAACTCCTGCGTTCCTCCTCCATGTTCACCAGAGATGGCTGGCGGAGGATGATGTTGTTGATGGTGGCGGCAGAGGCCGAGAGAGTGGTGCTGGTCGACGAGTACGAGTCTCGCGTAGCTGTTGACGCAGAGGAGCTGCGGCGGAGAGAGCTGCGAAGACGCGACGGGGAGAAGCGAGAGGCCATGGTTTCGAAGCGGGAGTTGTGAGCCATGATGATTGTGTGAGATGGTTTCTGAGAGTATGTGGTGTAATGTAGTGTGGTGTTGTGGAAGAGGCGTAGTTGTTCGTGTGAGATTATTTCGGCGTTGAAGATGGCAGCAGCTCGCTGATTATTAAAGAATTCCCGTCTCAAGGTGGATGAATATAAATAACAACTTGTCCAGCAGTTGTCGTCGAGTCTTTTCAAAGAGCGAACGAGTCAAAGACAGAACGGAGAGGCGCAGCCTGTCGTGTAATCTGTCTTGGTCTCTTGGTTGTGTATGTGTGTGTGTACACAAGTAAAAAAACGAGTGAGGATTTGTCTTTGTGAGAATACAAAGAAGCAAGCAACGACAACGACAACGAAACAAAAGTGACAGAATAGCAGCAGACGTCGCCCTCTTTATTCTTTATTAATAGCACCCAGCACCGTAGACAACCAAGAGCATGAACAAGACAAACCTGTTGCGTCAGGGCTCGACAGGGGCCCTAGGAATGTGGGCGCACGGGTTGTTTCAAGCTGGTGTCTGCGACCCCCGGCTCCAGCAGCTGAAACACTCGCATCATGGATCCAACCTCCACCTTTAGGAACGCAAGACCTGTTGCTGCAGGATCGGGGCCAGGGGCAGGGGATCCTCGTCTACTCTCTGGCTGTCGCAGGCAACGGTTGATCAGACAGACAAAGACTCAGGTGGAGATTCCACACAGACATCACATCCATTCTCGAGTTGCACCTGACTAGGGACGGTTACCCGTCCGGGCAATGACGGACAGACAGACAGACGCTATATTACTTTCTCTTACTGTACAGTACACCCACATGCGCCTCTATTTTGATCGTCCCAAAACAATAGTCCCCTTCCCCTTACACACCCCCTTTTTAACTTAACAAACCTGTAACGCCGTGCCTGCTGTGGCTATGCCTTTGACACATTGTCCCTGAAATGCCTCCGTCCTTGCCTGTTTCATTCAAAGTAAAACTTCCTGACTACATAGCCGAACTTCACCTCATGCTAATCCCCCGTCTCCATGCCATGCCATGGATGCTAGCGTGATCCCCGGTTCTCTGCTCGGCGGACTGTCGCTCTACGCAGCATGCTTTCGCCCCAGACTGACCCGTCCAGCATTCCCGAGACTTGTGGGGGGTTGTTGTGTTGACTCTCACGTGCCGAGGGCATCGAAGCCGGGGCTGGGGCTGCTGGTTGATCGTGAGGATCATCCTCCTCAATTTCAAAGCTGAACGCTGTGGGTTGAGCTGTTGGAGCAGTCGGTGATGGCGGTGCCGCTCTGGGGAAGCTGAGAGGGTGACTCCACGACATGTCGTGTAATGATAGATCCACAGATCCCAGCCAGTTGCGCGGCTCCCCTGCGTCAACGCTTGACTTGCGCGACCCAGGCGATAGAGGAGAACGTGGTGCTCTTCCGGCTCCTTCATCGTCGCTTAAGTCATTCTCGACCAGAATCTCGGGAATGTCCAGTCGCGGAATTGCTGTCATACGTGCCGAGTGCTTACGCTGCATGTGTTTCTTGAACTGCCTTGAATAGTATCTAACGCATTGTTAGTGTTTCGATTCACTAGAGAGTGAATCATCACCACTTACAAGGTATCAAAGAAGCCCAAAACCACGCCTCGTCGAACTTGGTCGTCTACGCGTTGAAGTCGTGCCCGACGTCGCAAGAATTCTTCCAGCCTTGAAATTCGAATGTTAGCATATACAGCTCCACGGACGGATGAGTATAGTCTCACCTCAAGCTCTTGTTGTCGCTAATGATGTTGTAATGAGCCAGTATCATAAGAACGCTTGTGAACGAAATGCCACGGTCTGGATCTGCGGTCACCAGAACTTCCTCGTAAAACGTCTTGAACTGGCGCCGCTTATGGCGAATCTTTTCGACATCTAGGCGAGCTAGGCGCTCGTTAAGCTTGTCCAGATCAATTCCACTGAACGCACTCGTTGTTGCGATGGACGAGTGGTGCGTCAGCTTGGTTTCGTTGCGAATATCCTCAAGAATCGAGCCAACGCTGTCCTCGGGGTCATAGATGCGCATCTGGAAGATTCCAGACAGCTCGCCCAGCAAGCGAGGGAAAGCCGCCTTCGTGATGTATCCTGTACCCGCCGGGTCGACGCTGCGCCATGCTTCCTTGAATCGCCGAATCTCATCTCGGTCAACCGCTGACATACCGCTCGAGCGCTGGTACACGTAACTGAAACTCTCATAGATGAGAGAGACGAAGAGGTTGACAAAGATATACATGCTGACAATGTTCCAGAGAATGAAAAGAATTCTGGCCCATGATTTGCTGCCACAGTCGCTGTCAAAGAATCTAGCCTCATCAACGCAGAGTGGCGGCTCAATGTTGGCGTAGTCTTCCATGACTTGGTTCCATCCCTCACCCAGACTCATCCTGAAGAGCAGGATCAAGGCCTTGGGTACGGTTCGGAAGTTGATGTTGTTAGTTCCGTCTTCGCCAAAGCGTGTCAAACTAAAAGCCTGAGTCATTGCAATCGCAAAGACGAGGAAGAAGACAAGCCAGGTGGCCAGCAGGTTGCCGATCACCGTCAGACTAGCCGCGGCTGTTTTGAAAAGCTGGTCGAGCGCATCGTTGCGAGGGATCAGAAGCAAGACAATTGCGACCAAGAACACCTTATGCAGCTGGACGTAAGTTTCAACTCTGGTGTCTGAGATGAGGAGCGCAAGAGTCGAGACGAAGGCTCCAAACACAATGATTAGAGAGTATAGATCCCAAGAGCTTCGGCGGAATCGGGCCCAACCCAGTCCAATAATACGGATTGTGATGTTGGCCGTGTATGCAAGAATGAAGGCAAAGAAGACAAAGTCACGAGCTCTCGTCCACCACTCAGGCTCCGAGGCGAACTCTGATACCAGAACGATCAAGTGTAGGACGAGGGTGATAGTGATGGTCTGGTACCACTTGCCCTTCTTCTCAATAGCCCTCTTGTGGCACCACTTCTTCCAGCTCGCCTCCGAGTCATCATATGAACTCTTTGATGGCGAGATCTGCCGCAAGATCTTTCGCAACTCAAGCCAGGATCGCTGATCAGCCGTCAAGTACGCCACACCCGTCTGCTCCGTGTAATTACGCATGAAGACGGAGATGAACAGAGTAAGCACAAAGACAGTTGCCAACAGGTTGAACACAATAAAGAAAACGGCATTGCCTTGTGAGGCCAGTTGTTGGGGCTGTTTGTTTAGGCCAGTGATCGCCTGGGCGGCAAATGATACGTCCGTCCATCCCTCCTGACTGACAATCTGAAAGAGGATAAAAAGCGACGAACCAAAGTCGTCAAAGTTGAAGAAAGGGTTTGCAGCAACTCGGGGGGCGAGCATTTCCCAGTCATCCCTGAACGGGGCGCTTGCGTACTCGCCATAGCAATCGGCCATGGTTTCGATTCCATCGCCATCATCGTTGCAGGTCACCAAGAGGCCGTTGAACAGGTTCAGTCCGTAGATGGCGAACGGGATAAGCAGCGACAGAGACACAGCAGCAGCCTATCAATATGTCAGTACAGCCATCATGATAAACACTCCCCTCCACGTTATGAGACTTACACCTAGGATTTTCCACCAGCCAACGATAATGAGATCGTGGAAAGTGTTTCGGGCACTATTACTGACGTTCAAGAGGCGAAGGGCTCGCAGAGCTTTGAATGCTCCGATGGCTCTAGAAATTGCCCCGTCGTTGATGAGCAGAGTGACGACGTTGATCCAGAGAGTGACCAGCACCACGGCATCCATAAATCCCCAGGAGCTACGTAGGTATGCGTTTGGTGTCCATAGAAGCCCATCCGCAATGATCTTGATGCCAGCTTCGAGAGTGAAGACGACGGCGAATGCCATGTCCGTCCAAATGTACCAATTCCTGAAGCTGAAAGCGTGCTGCTCTTGGTACTCCTTCTGATAAAGGGGAGTAGTGACACATGCCAGGACCACCATTGCCACGATTGCTGCGTAGATGATTATGGTGAAAGTGTACCATAGAAAGGTATCTGGCACAACTCCATCGATGCGCTCAGGGCCTCGAGCGGGCCCAACAACTCGCTGGCAAAGGCGGCGCAGGCGGTTTGTGGGTGCGAACAAGTAGAGAGAGGTATTGTAGTTGGGGTACTTGGCAAGGTACTCCCGCTGAGCTCTTCTTCGAGTCATTGTGGCAGACATGGCCTGTTCAGCCATCTGTCGAGGGTCTGACGTTTCATTCTCACCATCAAAACGCAGGTTTGAGTAGAATGGGTTCGGTTCATCGCTGGTGAACAGTCTTTTTACCTTTGTCCAGATGGCTGAGAGACGCCCCGGCTTGATTTCGCCACCCAGCAAAGTCGTAGCGCTTCTTAGGGGGCCTGTTGGAGCTCGAGCTCGCTGAGGATTCATCTGATCGTCCAGAAATTCACGGACAACGGCATCCTTGAGGAGCATTTCCACGGTGGCCGGTCCATAATCAAGTGGATCTTTGTTCCTGCGCGATCTTGAGAACCCAAATATAGTAGAAAGTGCCAAGTTACTGGACGAAGTGCCAAGGTCTCTCCTTTGAAGGAACGCCTTGACCTGTTGTAGGCGCTTCTCATCCTCAGACACATCAAAGTTTTCCTGGATGACAGCAATGAACATATTGACGAGAATGAAGAATGCAACGATGAACCAGCCGACGAGTAGGATAGCTCCGATCCACGAGGTGTTTTTCCATCTTGTGTAGGATGTGACCGTGTAGAGAATCTCGGTCCAGTTTTCGCTCGTCAAGACTTGGTACATGCCCAAGAAGGAGTTGAACATGGTGTAGAACGAAATGCGGTTCAGCTCGCCATCTTCGTAAACAGGTATTTCGCCTCTGAACAACTGGGCAGCGAAGATTGCGACCAAGAACGTCGTAAGGAAGACAAAGAACATCAGGTTGCCGATACCGGCTGCATTGCCCAGAACAAGCAAAATGAGCTCTCGGGTGACGGGGATGACCATGACGATTCGGTAGACTCGCAGGATTTGGAAAACTGTCAGCCAAGCGTACGCTCTTGTATGACGAATGGGTGGGATCAAAATGATGGAGGTAATGATTGCCAGGCCAAGGTCGAAGAGATTACGCCAGGTTTTGTGAAAGTAATTCCAATCAGCTGCGAAGCGAATGATCATCTCGATATCAAGGAATATAGTGACAGCAATTTCAGCGTTGTTGATAAAGCTTCTTCTGTCCTCCGACATGGTTGCGCTGCGGCAGGCTTGGCATATCAATCCAAAAGTAATGATGAGAATCCAGATTGCCCGTGTTTTGTCATAAATGCGCTGCAGGGAAGATGTGCGCCGAAGTCTCTCATCAGAACGAGGCTGTCCAGACGGCTCCCGATCAACTGTAAAGGCACTGGCCTTGCTCTCTTCACGAATGACCTGAAAGGAAGAGGTGATAACAGCAATTAACAGGTTTGTAAGCCAAAGCATCATGATCATGATACCAGCGCCAAAGAACAGAGCAGCTTGAAAGTAGTCCGAGCCCATGGTGTAATACATGAGATCAGAGAAGGTGTTGGCGCTCATGATGACAAAGACAAGTTCCAGGGAGTTGAAGATATTGTCAAAGTTGACCGTGCCGTTGAATGGGTTGCTTTGTTGGAGACATATAGAGCCGCGAGGACAAAGATACCCTTTCCCTTCATTGGCTCCATCCATGAGATCCGTTAATGACTCGGATTGATTGAACTTCTGCCACGGGCGAGGGCCACCAGTTGTGTTGTCTAGGTAGCCACCGCAGAAAGCTTCCTCGTTTGTATACGAAGCCGTCAGGTTGGTAGGGTCCAGGGGGTCAATCCAGACACACTGGCGGCTCAAGCTGGCCTTGAAACTCTGCACTCCGATGATAGCAAAGAGCAGCCAAAAGAAGGTGAGCAGAAACGCCACGCGAACAAGTAGGGGTGTTGCTTTCTTGAGACTTTTAAGGATGATCTAGGGAAACATGAGCTTCATTCTGACCCTCAAGGCCAAGAAGTTACTTACAGCAGTACCATTTGTCAGGGCCAAGAGTCTCAAGATTCGGAGACAGCTTAACATTCTGAAAGCGTAGAGGTTGTGCTTAGTCTCGAGCCCAGTAATGCTCAAGAAAAAGGTGATCCAATACGAGACAACAGCAACAAAGTCGAACCGATTGAAGGAATGCCGAAGAAATGCTCGACGAGCGAGTTGTTGCCGCTGCTGGTCCTCCAGAGTCTGCGGCAAGGATTGCGGTCCTTGCATGAAAGTTGTAAAGGATCGAGAAATTGCAGAGGGTTCAAAGTGAAGCTGTGACGTCTTCTTAACTGATTTCTGTCGCTCAGGTTGAAAGACAGCACGATACTGGTCTGCAATAGCTGCCCTGACTCCGCGCTTACGATCAATCGTGCTGTACTCGGCGGCGTTTAGAACAAAACCAGATACAATGATACGTGAAATAATCTCGAGGGTGAAGATGATGAAAAGTGCGAGCATGGCCCAGTCGATACCATGCTTACCCCATCCATCTGGACGTCCATTCCCGTCGGCAAATACATCCGGAGCAGCTTCAACCGCAAGCAAGATAGCTTGCAGAACGATCAAAAGCAGCAAGAAAGGCTCGGTAAATGGGTTGACCAGAAGATCGCAGAGTCGAAGCCTCAAAGGGTTATCTGGCGAGAAAATCCCCAATGACTTCCCCTTCAGAGGATTGGGGGGTGGTTGCCTCGGGAGGTCTGCCACAACGGCTTCAGATACATCAAAGTGAGAGTTGCCGGACTTCTCGCTTGGAGAACGATGCAATTGTGGCTGGTAGGAGGTGTCGACAAGCATTGAAGTCGCAGTGTCTCGGTGACTATTGCGTTCAAGTCCATTGGGGGACTGTGAGCGGTGCCTCGAAGCTCGATGATCAATCACTTCACTTTCTCCACTGATGTTGACAACTCGCTGTGACATGGCGCGAACAATAGACCCAGCGCGCGACAGAGCCCCTGATGTAGACGGAGATCTGGATCGCCTGTATTCGTTTGGGTTCAAAGAAGCGCCATAGCTTCGGTGTCGAGGAGATCCAAAGCTGGCACTCAGCTCTTGCCCAAGGCTTCTTGTATCTCGACCTCGTGCCGGGCTGTTCTCGATGCTCGACACCGTCTGGAAGCTATCCCGTGGTCTTTCATCGAAATTATTGGCGGACAAAGAGCCAGATATGGGTTCGGCACCAGAAGTAAGAGGAATTCGGTCAGACTCGGCGTACTCAGTGCTCGGCGCATCTTCGACGTAAGGAGCGGGAGGATCGTAGGTGCGGACCGGAGTAGATGGTATTATCGGCGCGGGTGGTGCATGGTCATCCATCCCCGGAGGGAGAGCGGCCTGTAAGGCCATGGGGTCAATCGGCGACGCTGGACTAACATCATCGTCGAATCGATCGTAGGGCTGGTCCCAATAGGTCGAGAGACCGGGCAAGTTGCCTGCCGTTTGGCCGGTGTTTGAAGAAGCGGTTAGGCCTCGGTGCTGGCCCGAGAGCCCAGCACCCTGAGGGGGGTTGGTGTCATGATGAGATCCATCCAAGTTCTGCAAAGGAATCGACTGGCGGCGTGCAGGACGACCGTCCTGATCCCAAGAGTGTGAAGACATGGACCTAGTTCAGTAGATAAGGAACGGGGGACGAACGAAAGCCTACTGACCGCCAGCGCGGCCCAATGTCAGGAAAAGAAGAGCTCGTAGGTAGATTCGCCAAGATGAAGCATTGTAGATGCTACCTAGGTAGGCTTGAGAAAGGCGTTCAGCGCTTCGTATTCATGGGAGTTCTAAAGAGGGAGCCAGCCATCGAGGTCTCCCAGGAGTCCTTGAATGCTGGGATTCTGAATGCGACAGTGCTTCTGTACATTCGCACTATACGCGACTGCTGTTTCATCACCGGGGCCTACCAAAATGCCACGTTGCTTATTTTAGATCAGGGTCCTGTCACAGTGCGACAACTTGCATCTCCCCTGGAAGCTGCAGCGTCAGCTCCCATTCCGCGCTATTGGATGACTGGCGTTCTGTGGCATGTGCCTGTGGCTGACTGCGGTATACCTACTGCGCCACGCTGCAGCCTTCTCGCGACCTCGAAACTCCTTGAAGCGCCCGGACACGACTTTAACTATCCGTGACGCGACTGTCCATCATCTATTCACCCATCGACAGCAACACTTCACCAACATGCCGTCGCGCAAGCGCTCATTCCGAGCCGTCGATGGCGATGATGGTGACACGGAGCCTTCATTACTACAGCGCATCCGCAACATGTGGCAGTTCGCGAACTTGTGCCAGTGGATTTATATCTTTGGCAAGGCTGCCAAAATCTCCGAGTCTCTCGACATCGAGGTACTACTCCAGATCAACTCCTTCACACGGGGCGCACACTTACCTATTTTTTCTTTCCACAGGAAATTGAGACGGAATGTCTGAAGCCGAACTCGACCGTCCTCGCAGACATCGCCCTTGCGCTCCTAAAACTCGTTTCGTCGCATCGCGGTTTAACGTATGTTCCCACGACTTGATGCGAGACTACGACCCGCTGATAACAACTCAAAGGCACGAGATCTTGGATGATCAAACTCGGAAGCAGTTCCTCACCAAATCGCCCGGGTACAACCCGTTTGGCGACGATGAAACACCGATCAAGTTCAACGATTTTGACATCTTCACTAAGGTATACCCCGGCGCTTATCTGATGTCGCACACACATGCAGAAGCTGACGATTGGGCATCTGATAGATTCGAGTTCTACAACAATTGACTGAATGGATCATGATTCACCCAGAGCGCATTCGAGACAAGATGGAGGAGCAAAAAGATACCGAGCAAACCAACTGGGTAAGCATACACCAAGCACCTGAGGTAAAACTATGGCGAGTTGCTAATATTCAGAAGCGTATCGAGCCGTACGGATGGGATGCTGAGGACCGCACATACTTCGTACTCGACGACAACCGGGTGTATCGGCTTACAGAACCGCCACCTGTGACGACGCCCAAACCGAAAAAGACAAAGACTTGGCGCGGAGGTCGTCGCGCAAGCAAACGACGCCGCACAACCTTCAGCGTTGACGATGATAACCCCGAAACGGAAACCGAGACGAGGGACGAAGAGAAACAAGAAGACGACGGGCTTGGTGGGATGAAGTGGGAATGTCTGGCAGTCACACTTGACGACGTGCGATCCATCTTGGACGGCTTCCGCAAAACACGCGACGAGAATGAAAAGGTACTCCGAGACCAATTGGAAGAGCATCTTGTTCCCATCTTGGAAAAACAGGAACAATCACGCAAGCGAAGAGAGCTGCAGCGAGAGCGCGAATTGGCCAATCTCGCCAAGATGGCCAATGCAAAGCGGTCGAGTCGAATTGCTGGAAAGATTGAACAGCAGAAGCAAGAAGAGAAGGCTCGAGAAGAGGAACGGCAACGCAAAGAAGCAGAAGCAGCGCAACGGCGTGAAGAACGGTCACATCACAAGCTGGAGAGAGAGCGGGACAACAGAATGGTTTCCAGAGAGCAGCGTCTACGCGAGCGCGAAGCCCGACGTCTCCAGCACGAAGAAGAGCTTGCGCAACTCTCTGAAGACAGTAAGAATTTGTCGAGTGGCAGCGGACGTGTTTCTGAGCGACGCCTTCAGGCAGAGATTGAGAGGAACAAACAAGCCCTCAAAGACCTAGAGGAAGAGGAGGAAGACTGGGTATTTGACTGTATATGCGGTCTCTATGGCCAGGTCGACGATGGATCGCACAGCGTGGCATGCGAAAAGTGCAATGTCTGGCAACACAGCAAGTGCCTGGGGATTCGCGAAGCAGACGCTGATCGACCCGAATTCCAGTTCATCTGCGCCTCTTGCACCCGGCGAGAACAAGAGGGCAATCGCCCTAGACCGACCATCAAACTAAAAGTCAATCGTCCGGCAAGCTCAGGCGAACAGCCTCAGCCATCTCACCCCGCGGCTCAAGACGCATCGCCGACAACTGGCAGAACATTCCCCACAGCTCCCACCACCGATGATGCAAAGCAGAGTTACACATCGAACGGCGCCGCCGAACATGGCTTGTCACTTGTGACTTCAACTGCCAACCCCTCTCATGGTCCTAGCGTGAATGGCGTTGCTTCTTCCGACCTTTCGCTAGACGCCCATTCAGGGCCAAGCAAGGGAGTGCCTGGGCTTGTCCATACACCCAAAACCACTTCTGTGATCCCAGCACCCGTCAAACTAGATGCAGTACGACCCTCTCAGGCGGACAGTTCACCAGGCAACGCGGTCACGTCCACCCCCATGACGACTATCAAGACGCCGAGCCCATCCAACGGCATTCAGGGCCTGCAGGGGGACAAGACGATTGAGTCGGCATTGAGTACGCCTCAGATCAGCCGCGATATCTACCGTGCGGCTCATGAGCAAAACGGCACTCTGCCTTCGGAAGCCGGATATTCTCCAATTAAACATTCACCAGCACGCCCGGTAGACTCGGCCAGCTCGAGCAAGTTCAGCGTCTCGACACCAATACTACCACCGGTAGTGCTATCCCCGTCACCCCAGCGCCAGGTCTTGACTCCTCCGACCAAATCGTCGGAGCCACCAAGGCCTCTAGAAGGCCGGTGAAACTCCCGATGCAGGGGCTTGGTACTGTAGGGCTTAGGCCATTAGCAACGCCACCTGACTTGACTCCGGAGGCTCTTTGGCACCCCCTTCGGGAATGATTTACGAGCTCTTCTCGGGATCAACACTGATGCTTAGCTCCGCATCATGAATATAGGATATTAGCCTGCTCTTACCAGAGCAGCATGCCAGAGTCCGGCAATCACTTATCGCAGGTTTCAATAGGCCAACCAACGCGTCACAACACAATACTTCCCCTCACTTCTAGACTCTGGCAACCTTCCCAATCAATTAAGGTGGGCAAGTGAACAGCCAACAGCGTGTGTGTGGCTGACAGCCTCTGCCACAATACATGGATGGAAAACGATGTGCCCATGGGGGCCACATCTAAATGCAGTGGATAAGAACAAATGGCCCGAGCTCCCAAGCACGAGAGAGATTTTAGAAACAGGAGAGAAGAGTCCCCGCGGAAGAGAAGGTTGCCAAGACAGGATCAACAGGCTAGAGTGCAGCAAGGTTGGATCAGGGCGGGCGAGTGTTGGTTGTCAGGTTGGTCGGCCGGTAGGTTGGTAGCCACACCAAACGGATCTTACCAGCCAGCAAAGCTGCGAGTCGCCGTCAGCGGTACCGATGTTGAAAGGACTGGGCAAACACGGACTGCAATATCCACCCAATCCGGCAGACCGGGCGGGCAATGACGGAATCACGAAAGACAGACAGGTCAAACGGCATATGTCAAAATCTCCGAGCACTTGACGTGCTTTTTACCTCTCGGAAGTGTCAAGACTTGGGCTGACATGGCAAACCAGTGCAACATCTAGAGTTGAGATGATGGAGGGTGGGGAGACGAGGGGGTGATGGGATGAGAATGTCAAAGGAATGCGCCACGGCTGAACTAGCGCATGCCCAATAAGGCGGTGCAGGGCAACACAATCGAAAGGCTGGCTTCCGTTTCTATTGAAGGCAATGCGGCTGGACGCCTCGCGGCTCCATGCTTGAACTCACAGGGCTCCGTTTACAGCCGTGCTCTTTTGACGTGGCCCGGGCTTTGGAAGGGTGGAGGGCTCGGCCAACGACACATGAGATGCAGCTTGGAGAAGGGAAGTCCTCTTTCGTAACGGTCCGCATGGTGGTCTGTTTCCCAGGGCAATGTTCTGTCCTGCAGTCTCTTTGATCCCAAATGCGGCAGGACGTTGCTTGTCTATTTGTGGGCGTGGTCCTGGCCTTGCGGACAAGTTCAGAACGTCCAAATACCCCGGAACTGATACAAAACCCCATGTGGGAGTTCAAAGAAAGTCAACAAAGACTTGACGCCTATCAAGTATATCATCTAAAGTGAGACCAACTTAGCTACTGCCAAAAGATCAGAAAGAGTCTCTCCATCCACCGTGCGCTTTGCAACGTCCTTCTACTCTTGACATCTTCCTCTCAACTTGACCACCAACAGCAACTGTCCGATATCAACTCGGCAACCTGGTCTAGCCTTCGATCCGAGGCTGAAGTCGCAAAGTGACAGCATCCTTCGCGATATGCCACAGTCGGAACCACCATCGCCGCCTCCATCTTCAGACGGCTTCGTTCAGCCAGCCACCTTCATGAGTCCAGCCAGAATCACTTCGCACCCGCGAGGTGCGATGAGCCCTGAGCAGGGCTTCGTCGGCTACCCGTACCCCTCTCGATATTCTACCCCCGTTCGTGAGGATGATCTTTCAGTCTATGAACCTTCAACTGTCTACACTCACAAGAGCGACATCTCCTTCGTAAGTGCCCTTCGTATTCCTAAACAAGTTTACATATACTGATCATAATCGCAGACGGGTTATGCAGGCGGGCGTAACTACACAAGCCATCCGTACGGGCCTTTGCCTGATGAGGCTGGCTATAATGTGAGTTGTCGCAATAACTTAGACGTAGCAGACCCCTCTAACCAGTGCCTACAGGCCCATGTTCCGTATACACCAGAAGCATCTCCTCCTACCCCGTGTCCTACTGGTGATTCAATCACCACCCGCAGTGGGTTGAGCATTCCCAAGAAGTCTTATCCGATGGGTAGATCGCAGGCCGTTAAGACCGGCCGCATCCAGAAGAGAAGCAAGGTCGACAAAGTTAAGAATGCTTCCAGCATCCTCTCAAAGCCCCTGTCTGAAATCGCCAAAGACGTCCCTCATGTCCCAGTGGCCGATATCGCAGCCTTCGTCGCCCGTTCCACCGAGGATAGACTGTCGGAAACCTCACGCAACAAGAAGCCTGGTCAGATTAAGCGCCCTATGAATGCATTCATGCTGTACCGAAAAGCCTACCAAGATGTAGCCAAGACCCAGTGCGCCCAGAACAATCACCAACACGTCTCCAAGGTCTGCGGCGCAGGTTGGCCTTTGGAGCCTCCTCAAGTGAGACAGATGTTCGATGGATGGGCCAAGGTCGAGCGGATCAACCACCAGCAGGCACACCCTGGGTACAAGTTCACTCCCTCTAAGCCACGAAAGACCAGACGCGATGAGGATGACGTTGACGGGTTCTCTGATAACGACTCGGACTGGAACGGACATAGCGGACCGCGAAAGTCTAGAACTCGACATGTATCCCGCCTGAGCGAGACCCCTTCGATCAACTACGAAACCGTTGGCAACGTTGCTGATGAGCCATCCATGGCGGCCTACCATGGCATGCACGCTTATCCGACTCCCGGGCAAACCCACGCCGTTCCCTACGGAACTGCTGAGCCAAACCCCTACGATCTGAACATGCGTCAGTATGGCGGATTGGGTCCTGCTCATGGCATGGTAAGCCGAACTCCTTCTCCAGGCAACGACTACGCACTCCACGGCCTGGATGGATTCTCCAGCAGTTACTACACCCCTCCTGAGCCCGTCTTCGACAACGCTGGGGCCCCGCCCATGTTTGGAGAGGCCGGCTACGACGTGTATAGCGGACTTCCCGGAGACGCCTCGTTCGGTCATGACAACTGGGTCCCCCACATGGGGGCCGCCGAACAAGACATCGGCTTCATGATGGCGGGCTACGAGGATACCACTGCGCAGGATGCCTACCTGAGAGGCAAACAAGAGGATTGGAAGGTCGAGGAGATCGACGATTCCAGTCAGTTTGACCACTGGATTACGCAGACCGAGCAGGGTCTCATGTAAATGAGTTTTGGTGTTTGATACCTTGGGTTCGTGATTTACCAATCGTTTTTGGAAGTTGGGCGGTTCTGGACATGATACAGCATTGGGAGCGGGCTGTTTTAGACGGCGTTAACGATCGTGTGTATTTGAAAGAATAAAACCAGGCCCGTTAGCCTACCTATCTTAAATATAGTACAGACCCAAAATAGTGAATGAATGAATGAATGAATCCCTTTGTCGTGTAGGTTAGGTCGTGAGATTAGTAGCTTGGACGACCCAAGTTGGCAGGTTCCATGCTTAGTCATGATCCTTGTCATCTCAACTCTCGTGTCGTACTGGAGCTTGTGAGAAGTGCGACTTGTCCCCAAGACGTCCGCATTGATCGCAAACCAAGCTCCCCAACTTCAACGCAAAATGACCTGGATCTCCCGAACAGTGACCGTCGCTGGCATTGTGCTTCTGGCGCACGCGTATGTCTTTGCTCACTATTTTGCACCCATGGGAAGCTGACAATTTCATCCTAGGTGCTACTCCGCGCAAGAGCACTCCGCCATCTCCTCAACGACAGCGCAGCACGGCCTTCCGCAACAGCTCGCGACGAGCTCGCTCCCGATTGATATCTCCATAGAGGCTTTGGTGGCAACACTGGTGGTCGTCCTCGGGCTGGTCCTGGGCTCCCCGAAGCTCCGTCCGGTCAAGTGGCACGAGTGGGCTGGAAAGATTGAGCGCGAGGGAGAGGCTGGCTTCCGAACGGGCAGCGGCGAGGTGGAGAAGGATTACCGTGGGAACCCATTCAGCGTGCTCGAGACGCGCCCTGGATTCGTGGATATTCGCAAGCAACGACGCGAGTTTGCAAGCTGGGTCAAGGCTGAGCAGAAGTAAAGGCGGGAGTTTGGGGCATGATGGCATACAACCATATGCCTCAGTTCGGATGTAATCATGACATCTCTATTTCTGGCGTTTTCTAGAGCTTTGTAGCGCTCTTTTTAAGGCGCTATTGAATCATTCGCGAGCCTTCCGCTTTTGCCCCTTGATGATTTGGCGCGCAATGAACCATGCCTCCTCTACTTGCAAGATGGCAATTCCTGACCTGCGAACACTACTTAGCCGAAACAAGGGGGCCGTAGGGCATGCAACTAGATGAACGAAGTATTCGACCCGAGCGTCCAATCGATCAACGAACTGTGCAGTGAGCGGCTTAGGTACCTACCTATGTTGGGTGTTGTAACTACCTGACACATCACGCCTTCCCCTCTTGCTGATCAAGACCACTCCTTCCTAACCTAACAGAAGACCTAGACTGGCGAGAAGGTACGTAGCTAGGTCTCCCTGGAAAAGAGGGACGGGGGCGCACATCTTGCATACAGTCGGAGAGAAACGAATTCCTCTTTTCCTCGCCCTCGAACTTGGAAGTTGCATGATTGAACCTACCCACCATCGGCTGGGCTGTCTCTTGATTTGAGTCTACTAACACCATGCCTCGAGTGCAAGCATCGAGCTCATCTGGCTCGAGGCATCGCGGCCAACGCGGGAGAGCCAGCCGAGCACGTACTTCTACCCGAGGTGCCAACTCGAGCTCGTCCTCCAGAGCCACACCGGCACGACAGCAGGCTCGATCGAAACATTCAACAACTAGTCGACAAACACCAACTTCTTTGTCCCAGACACATTTTTCGCCCCGTCACAATACTGGGCCTGTTGCTCATGCGGTCCCTTCCTCAGTGACTTTGCCATCTCTTCCCGATGGGGACAACGCCGAGGCCCAGAGTAGTAGCGAACCGATACAGCATGAGATTGTCATGGCTATTGATATAAAGGACAGTTCGACAATGGGATGCGCCTACTTCTCAACAAAAAATGGTGTCCTTCACCTATCGGAGGATATCCCCATGGCGACGCTGGAAGTTGCGGATCAGTTCCTTTTCCACGTCGAACCCACCACAGTTCTCATATCGGCGAGAGCCCCCGAGGAGTTTCAGCGATATGTTGAGAAGGCAACTATCCCTACAGGTATGTTACTCGCAAAACATCAGTTAGTTCCTGCTCGACCTAGCTATATTGACCTTGTTGACTACTAGATGCTTCAGGAGGAATCATCTTTCGCGGCTTACAGTCTTCTGAGTTCTCTCCTGAATCCGCCAGAGATAGACTCATTAGTCTGCAGTCTGATTCACTATCACCCACCGGTATCGTATTCTCTACAAGCACAAGTGGCAACCCCTCAGGAATGAGTGCAGGGCTTGATCAGCCAGAAGCAGATGCATTCAGATCCCTACGCTGCGGAGGTTGCCTTGACATGAACAACCAAGTCTCGGTTAGTTGTCTACCATTACCTTGGCGTATGTTGACAGCTGACGCTTGACAGATTGGCTGTGCTGGGGCCGTTCTTGGTGACCTCCATCGTCGCAGATCTGCTGGTTTTCTCCCCGATGGACAGGTTTCAGGAGTACTCTTTCGGGTCCTTGATGCCCGAATGTTCTCACTATCGTCTTACATGTTTGTCAGCGCCGACGCCCTTCTTGCTCTCCAAATTGTTCAGACTGAACTCCACCCCAATGGCCAGACTTGGGGACCAAACCTCAGCAAAAGTAGCTCAAAAGAAAGCCTCTCCGTGTATGGGCTTTTCCATCACATGGCTTGCACCCCTCAAGGTCGAACATGTTTGCGTCAACTGTTTCTTCGCCCGGCTCTGGACTTAGGCACGATTCGAGAGCGACAGGAAACCATCTCAGTATTGCTGCAGCCAAACAACGCCGAAATGATGGCACACATGACCTCCATTCTGCGCAAGATTCGGAACTTGCGTCCAGCTTTAACTAATTTGAGAAAAGGTATCGAGTTTCTAACAGCAGGTCAATCTTTCAATAAAGGCGTGTGGGCAACAATCCAACAATTCACGACACAGGGCCTGGCACTGAGAGAAGTACTGGATTCCCTCAACAGCGGCACGGAACTTTCATTATTCAGAAGGGTGAGAAAGTTATGAATATGGCTAAATTGACGAGAATGAATGCTGATGACTTTTCGTGCAGCTCGTTGATAGTCTTCACCCGGCCCTCTTGGTGGCTGTTGGAGACATCATTGACAGGACAATCGACTTTCAAGAAACAAAGAAACGTCAACGATCTTGCGTCAATCAGGGAGTAGATGCTCAGCTCGATGAGCTCAGGAGGACTTATGATGGTTTAAACAATATCTTACTCGAGGTTATGGATCGAATGAAGCGCGACATCCCAGAATGGGCGCGTGGCCATCTCCAATCGTGCGTCTTCCTACCCCAGCTCGGCTTTACCACTTCGGTTGAATTGGACCCTGTGACGGGTAGCTCAATGTATCGAGGAGAGGGAACCCCCGAGGGAGAATGGGAAAAGGTGTTTACGGGCGAAATGGGCGCGTGTTACAAGAACACGCATATGTATGAGCTTGATCAAGAGTACGGGGATTTGCATGGTCAGCTTGCAGGTAAGCGGTTATTACATTGCGGCAAAGATATGAACTAATAAGAAGTAGACCGAGAGATCGAGATTATTCATGGCCTCGCTAACAGGATTCTTGAACACGAGGAAGTCTTGATTTCGGCCTCAGACATGTGTGGCGAATTCGACGCCGTTCACGCACTCGCTTTGGGCGCTGAGAAGTACAACTGGCGAGCACCCACAGTGGTCGATGACAACGTGATTCACATTCAGGGTGGCCGACATCCCCTGCAAGAACTTGTTGTCCCGGCTTTTGTACCAAACGACTGCCATCTCGCCTCAGGGCCGGTTGATCAGGCACACGCTGTGGACAATTCACCCCGGGCCTTAATCTTAACGGGGCCGAACCACTCAGGCAAGAGTGTGTATCTCAAGCAGGCAGCAATCATAGTCTACCTTGCTCATATTGGCAGCTTCGTTCCAGCATCTCAGGCCACCATTGGCCTCACGGACAAGATCCTGACCTGCATGTCACCGAGAGAGAGTATGTCTGGTGGCGAGAGCGCATTCGCCAGAGACATGAAGCAAGCTGCATTATCGACAAGAACCTCAACATCGAGAAGCCTGGTGTTGGTGGACGAATTCGGCAAGGGAACCAATGGTGATGATGGCTCCGGTTTACTGGCTGCATTACTAGACCACTTTCTATCGTTGAACCAGGACTGCCCACGACTGCTAGTTGCGACCCATTTTCACGAGATCATTGAGGGAGGCTACCTTTCTCGCCATGAGGGGTTCTGTCTCGCGCACATGGACGTGAGAGTGGACTGGAATGCGGTCCAGACAGATGATCAAGTAACGTACCTCTTTACCCTCGCACCCGGTCACAGTACCTCGAGTTTTGGTGGCAGATGTGCAGCGTTGAATGGTGTGCCCAGCGCAGTTGTCGAGCGCGCTGAAGGTATTGCCCAACTCCTTGCACAAAACGAAGACCTTGGGGAACTCTGTTCTCGACTGTCCCGGGCAGAAGAAGAGCAGTTGGAGAAAGCAGAAAAGGCCGCACGGCTGTTCTTGATCGAATCATTTGAGAGGGATGAGGCTGGCCAGCACAATGATGATGGGCAAGAGGGCTGTCGTTCCATGAAGCAACGGTTGGACGACATGCTTTCAATGAGGGAATGATTAAGCTAGCACACTTGAATGTGGCTGCAAACATCTAGAAAACTTGAGAGACTGATAGACTGCTTTAGTTTGCTCAGGGGTCTCTCTGCCCGGTGGAGGAATCTGATGTTCATGACGTCTTTTTGGCGGCAATCTTAGGAACCAGCTGAGCGATAGCTTTCACAAGGAGTTGATGCTCGACGGCGTGCATCCTTGTCTCAAGATCCTCGAGAGTATCAGACTTGGTGCAAGGAACCTCTTGAGTCAGGATGGGCTCTCCCATATCAACCTCAGCGATCACATAATGCACCATGATGCCTGTGACCCCTCTTTCGAGAGTACCAGCCTGGCAGTCAGCATAGGCTCGCTCAATTGCATTGGATCCATTGTATCGGCCTGTGATAAGTTTATGTGAGTATCAATCCAGGATGGGTAATAAGATTGGAAGCCACATACCAGGAAGAGCCCTGTGATGAGTTTATATGAGCATCAGTCCAAGAGAGGTAACGAAGAGGTTTATAGGGCTTACGGGTGTAGGTTGATAACTGGAATTCCAGCGGCCTCAAGAGGAGTAAGGAAGGATTGCGCAAAGACATGCATCCATCCAGCAAGGACTACCATATCAGGCTTCTCCTCAATAACCTTAGCTGCCAGGTCGGCGTCGTAGCGGGAGCGAGCCTCCTTGATGCGGGTAGCATCCTTCTCCCCCTTGGCTTGATAGCCGTGAGCGACAAGGTTGAAGTACTCAGACGGAACGCCCGCCTTCTCAGCGCGCTGAAGTGAGTATGCCGTCTTTCTGTTGACGATGAGCTTGGAGACGCGCGTGTTGGGGATGCGGCCGTCTGCACAGGCGTCCAAGATTGCTTGAAAGTTCGAGCCATTGCCAGAGGCCATGACGAGGAGCTGGGTCTGAGACATGATGGATGAGTTGCTGATGGCCTTCCCCCTTGAGTTGATGTTGCCCTTGCTAAAAGTGAGTGACAGTTCTGAGCGAATTCCTCGTCGTGGGCGTTGTTTAAGTTTTCCTTTTGCGAGTGACTTTCCTACCCCGCGACACTTTTTTTTTTTTTTTTCGACGAGACCTTCGTGGTGGTGCAGATTCTCAGTGGAGTGGAGCGGGTGCTTATGTATTCCGCAGGATCCCGTTCACCCGCTATAAGAGAGGATCCAATGGGCGTCAATTGTGTTACACTCAACAAGCAATTCAATTTCACATGTAGTGATCGATTCTGTGCAGTTTCGTCATTGTATCCAAGCCCAGAATAAATTGCTTCGTTCGGACTACAAGGGAAGTTGGTCTACCTATATACAAATAACTCAAAACTTGAGCAGTCGTCCGTCGTCTTCCAATGCGTCAATCGTCCTGTCCGTCCAAGTAGAATCGTAAAAAACCGAACTGAATAACACGCCCCAAACTCCGGATTGCATCGACCGAGAGCGTTAATGATATGCGTCGTGATGGGGTAGCTTTCCCTCATCCTGTTCATCAGGTGCTCGTTGCCAGGAGATGAATGTTGCTCCCTCATGCCGGATTCGGCCCCACACACGAGCAAGCTGCCCGTTGTGTGTTGGATGACCATGCGAAGAATAGGCCATCGCATGGCCGAGACTTAGGAGCACGAGTATAGCTAAACGGATGCTGAAGCGTCTATGGCAATTAGCTTTTCGGACAATCAAGTCCAAATGACTGGTCACAACGACCATGCGCTGTCGTAAAACTTGCATCCTAGCCCATTAAGCCAACACATTGAATATGGCAATGGCCGTGCCAATACCTGCGAGCCACGACTCGAGGTTGTTGGACGAAGCAGTATTCCCATAGTCACGGCAGTCGCTCTTCTCGAGTTTCCCGCAGGCGCGAGAACTCAGGCTCGAGCACACCTCGGTTGCCGATGGGCCCAGGGCCTGTCCGCCGCCCTCAACTGTAGTACCTCCGCCGCCTGGCACAACAATGGTCACGCCATATTGACCACCATCCTCGAGGTAACTGACACATCTGTCGTAGTTCTCTTCGCAAGCGTCGACGGCCGAAGTGCAAGAACCATCATTCGAGAATGTCGTCGCGGCGTACGGGAAGGCAAAGTAGGAGTTCGGGACGTAGGACACGGGAGCAGTTGCGTCGCCAGTAGGTGCCTCAGATGGCGCCGTTCCAGTACACACCGCGCTGGAACTGAGGTCAGTCTTGTTGCTTGTTTGCTTGCTTTTTTGTTCCAGATCCGGACATCTGTACTTACCCCGAGGGACAACAAGCTGGTTCATCATCAGCGTCGAGAGCGCAAGTCTGTCCGTTCTGGCAACAGATGTCGCTGAAACGCTCGCCGAGCTCCTCCGAGCATCGGAATGTGTTGGCAGGACAGGACTCGTCTCGCCTGAAGATCAAGGACGCAGCCGGGATATATGTCGCTATTGTTGATGGCGGCGCTGTCGCTGTTGCCAAGTGCTGGGCAGATGTTGTGCTTGCAACAAGGCCGAGCCACATCCAACTCCGACTCAACATGATGATGGTGGTGAAAGTGAGACGGGATGGTTCAACTTCGAGATTGGCTCGCTTGGGGAGGACGACAGATAGCGGGCGCTCAACGGGATGGGCTGGGAGGTTCTCCGTTCTACTGCAGGTGGTTCAATCATGCAAGAAATAGAAGGGTTGGCAGAAGGAATCCCCAGTCAGTTTCTTTCGTTTTTTTCTTCTCTCTGTTCCCTAGCGGACGACCGGGCTCCCGGTAGGGGATCTGGGATGATGTCTGTGGGGGCCTCCTCCAGATGCTTGTCCCATCCTGTCGTAAATGCAAGGTTATGCACACCGCAGGTCACCATTTTTGGCTCTGGCAACACGGGTCGACTGAGCGTCGGGCTGAGAGCTGGGGCAGGGAGAGAGCGTGGAATGATGTCATTGGTGGTTGGGCACAGTTGCTGAGCAACCCCGCGTCCACCTCCAACCATGCGAGGACTCCACCATGGGAGCTAGGAACAGGTCCGCCCAGGTACGGGTTTAATGAAGACGAGGCTTCAAGTCGATATGAAAAGAGGGACTGGCTTGGATCTTGGCACAAGGGTCTGAATTACACTCACTATGTAGATATGCATATTCCGACCTCGGCTTGTTAGAATCCTCGCACATGACCAAGGATCTGCCGCAAACGATCCAGCGCCTTTGTCTCTGGCGGCGGACCAGGGACTTCAGGATCACGAGCCTTCAACTGCTCAATCTCTCTCCGAGCCTCAGCTGCCAGGGGTTCCAGATCGCCCCAGACGTGATCCGTGTAACCCGTCAGTACGTTACCCCACAACTGAAGCCAGTTGCTTCTCGCTTCAGCGCTGTCAGTGGTTCCTAGGTGGAGTTGCATCTCAGCCTCTGCAAGAGGTCCTGGCTCTGTCAAGAAATCGGGGTTGAAGTTGAGCAGGTCGTCCCAGCGGGGTCCAGAAGAAGAGGAGTTTGCAGGGAATAATGCTTCTCGGAGCTTGGCAGCAGCCTCTGGTGTTAAAGCGTCATCTTCAGCTTCGGGGTCTTCGGCGCCCAGGAGAACAGCGTCGAGTTCATCGGATGGACCGTCAAGGAGACTGACAACAGCTGCGCCGTCTAACCTTTCCTGCTCAGCCACTGCCGCGCTTCCAGAGGAGAATGTGTCATGCAAGTTTTGGTGTTGGGGACGGTGAGGATGATCCAGATCCTCAACATCCAGTGTTGAGTCGGCGCTGACAAAGTCGTTGAACGCTTGCGCCGAAGCCGTGGATTCGGAATGTGCCTGTGATCGCAACGACTCGCCCGGGGCCGCCGAGCGCAATCTGTGTGACGATGCTTCCCCTGCGCCCGATGAAACTCTGTCGATACTGCTGGCACCCGCGCTGCCCTTTCCTGCAGGTTGCTGGCCAGTCAAATCTGGTCCTGTGCCGAAGGCATTGAGGGCGAGCCTTCCAGAAGCCTGAATGCGATCGACCAAAGAACCAGACCCCTCTCCTTCTGCGGCCTTTCCCTTGCCCTTTGGGTCGTTGGATACTCCGTTGTCTTTGGGCGGGAAGTTTCCCGGGCGTTGCTGATCTTGGCTCATGCTTTGCGACTCAGGCGAGGTTATAGATGACTAGAGATCAAGATGATATAGACGGAAACTCGAATGAAAAGATGCGATATTAAGTGGATGATAGAGTGGGCGATGGGGCCTAGACCGGACTGGTTTGCATCCAAGGTGCTGTGATTTTAGGCAGTTTATAATAGGTTTTGGAGGATGGGCGTGTATCTAGGTAGGTATGTCATTGATTGGAAACAAATAGATATGAAGTCGTTCCGGAGCACATGTCAGGCCGGACGAGCGGGTGCGGATCGGACTTGGACCTTGGCATCGGATGCGACCGAGGAAACATCCATGTATGCCCTCGTGGGCACTCTCCAAAACCAGCAGCTGCCATCGGGGTTAAGAACAAAAAAGAAGCACCAGTACAAGCTCATTTATTCGTCTTCTCTTAACGATAATTAATCAAGGATAGTGGGAGTACATGAAAGAGCTCTAAATTAAGGCTATAAATTTAATAATATATCTTTGATAATTTCGTCGTATTTCATCTCTTGAGAAGCTAGGCAATCCTCGTGATGTTCTATTTAGTACCATCTCTAATTCTTGACCCATGGGCCTACTTACCTTCCAGCTTATCGACGAATCTTGCCTACCCTGAACAACTCCAAAATGTCGAGGTTCCACTGTTTCCGGCGCCAGAGCCCAAATGAGGCCACGCCATGTCAGATCAAGGTGAGGCGACGTAGACCTGGAAGCTCAGGTGAACAGAGGGAACCCCCACTGGGTTGTCGAGGAGCACTCGAGAGCATTCCCCCACTTTAAGCGTCGTCGGGGACATTCGAAACAAGCTTGAACGTAACGATCTACCTTGCTGTTCCGCCTCACTTCACCACAGGAACAACGCATGCGTGGGGAGCAATGAGAAGCTTGGCTGGGTATGCCGCGCCAGCACACAGCTGCAAGCTCACAGGTACGGCAGGAAGAAACGATAGCTTAGGCTCGTAGTGAGTAAACATTGGGCAACAAGGCAGACAATACCGTACAGCCAAGTCGTCACCTCGCCGGACTCAGTCGAGGTTAAGTCATCGATTTGGTGGTGGCGCCGTGCCCTGGACCTGTTAAAGGCGAGCACAGCACTGGAAGCTCCCTGTAACTGTGGCTCATTTCTCAGCTCGAAGCTCCTCATTGTGGCTCACGCCCGCACCCAACCCACCCATCCCGATCCCATCCACCATCCATCACCTGTCCCGTCCCCTCCAGTGCAAGCCAGCCCAGGCCAAACCAACTTAGCCAAACCAGGCCAGGCCAACCCAAAACCAAAGCGAATCAAACCAAACTGCAAGACCTTGGGTTCTGCTGCGTCACTTCCTCCATATCCCCTCCTCACCAAAGAACTCCATCTTCTGCTTGTGGCATCTGCTCCTCAGCTTCCAGCCGTTTGAACTCGCCGTTACAAGCCTTTAACGGCAGTGACTGTACTTAGCCACAGCCAGCGCAGCTCAGCACAGACTCGAGCCTTGCTCCCTCCACTCGCTGTCTCCTCCCCTCACCTCCCGTCGCTGCTCGCCCGCCGCCTGCTTCTGCTGTCGTCTGCCGCGCCCACACCAACCCACCTCCTCCACCACCACCACTGCCTGCTCCTGCTACCACCACCACCACCACCACCTTCAGCCTCCAGCCTCGGACGCCTGCCGACCTGACGACATCATCCACCGTCGTCCTCCTCCGACCGAACCCGATCATCCTCCCCCGCCGCTTGACGAAATATCTTTTGGACGACGGCATTCCCACGGCGGCGATATCTAGCTGGACCCCACTCCGGCGCCGACAAAAAGACGATATCGAAAACGACACCACCGCCCATCCATCATCCGCCCACCGCAAGACCTGGCGTGTGCCACCACAGCTTGCATCCATCCATCTCCCTTCGCATCGCCCGCGCCAGGAGCTTCCATCATATCCAAATTACCGGCTGCGGTTCATCTTCACCTCCTCCCTGGCCCGCCGTTCCCACAGCTCTCTCGATTCTTACCTTGCCCTCCCTCGATCTTCGTCCACAACCCCTCCTAATCCCCGCCCTCGCTGCTCACTAAAATGGTTGATAGCGAAGCGAACTCGCCCACGTGGAAGTTCACGCAGTACGTAGTCTTCTCCCTGGCCTCTTCTCGTGTTCCGCGCCCGTGTTTATTAATGCTGAGCTCTCGTCTGCAGGTGCTTTGGTGACAAGGGCGATGTTGAAGACATCACCGAAGGTATGTCATCTCCTTGTTCCCCCACAATCCTGCCCTTGACCTTGACATGCTGACCGCTGTTCTCCCCTGCCCCAGCTGATATCATCTCGACGGTTGAGTTCGACCATACCGGAAATTATCTCGCTACGGGCGACAAGGGAGGTAGAGTGGTGCTCTTCGAACGCAACGAGACGGTATGTCACCATATATTAGTCGACGCCCTTGCGAGCCTCCCGTGGCTGGTGTTGCGCATCCTCTTGTCGTTGCTAACTCTCGACGCAGAAAAAAACCTGCGAGTACAAATTCCACACCGAGTTTCAGTCGCACGAACCTGAATTCGACTACTTAAAGTCCCTGGAGATTGAAGAGAAGATCAACAAGATTAAGTGGTGTCGGCGACAAAATGCTTCCCACTACTTGCTGTCCACCAACGACAAGACGATCAAGCTTTGGAAAGTCTTTGAGAAGTCGCTGAAGGTTGTAGCCGAGAACAACCTCTCTCACGATGTTACGCCTGGTAGTCTGGCGGGAGGAGGCGGTGCTCCTAGGCCGCTTCCTGCCCACCGGTTCAGGGATGCTGCCGACCTCAAGCTTCCTCGCCTCACACATCACGATACGGTTGTTGCCGCCGTGCCACGCCGAACATACGCCAACGCACACGCCTATCACATCAACAGCATCTCGGTGAACAGCGATGGAGAGACCTTCATCAGCAGCGATGATTTGCGTATCAATCTGTGGAACCTGAACATCCAGGAGCAGAGCTTCAACATTGTTGATATCAAACCGGCAAACATGGAGGAGCTCACTGAAGTCATCACGGCTGCCGAGTTTCACCCCATGAGCTGCAACTGGTTCATGTATGCTAGCTCAAAGGGCACCATCAAGCTCGCCGACATGCGGCAGAGCGCTCTGTGCGACCAGCACGCGAAGTGTTTGTGCTCCCTATCCGTGACATCCGCACCTGTGACCCGGCGATGTGCTGACTCCTAGCCCTAGTATTCGAGCAAGAGGAAGACCCTTCATCACGCTCGTTCTTCTCCGAAATCATCTCTTCCATCTCCGACGTGCGATTCTCGTACGATGGCCGCTATATCCTGTCCCGCGACTACCTCACCGTCAAGATCTGGGACATCAACATGGAGCGGCAGCCAGTCAAGACGATACCGATTCACGAGCATCTTCGCCCACGGTTGTGTGACACCTACGAGAATGACAGCATATTCGACAAGTTCGAGGTGGTCTTCTCAGGAGATGCCAAGAATGTCATGACGGGCAGCTACAACAATAACTTCATGATCTATCCTTCAGACCCCGACAAGGAAGTTGAGGTTGTCCTCCAGGCGGATAAGTCGGCTTTCAAGGCTAAGAAGGTTGGAGTGCCTACACCCATCAATTCATCGACAAGCCCAACTGCGACCAACGGCAAGAAGGGTGGCTCTAGGGCGGGTAGCCCAGGCGGTCAAGGCCAGCGGATGCGTAAGGAGACAGACGCGGACCAGATCGATTTCAACAAGAAGATTCTGCACATGAGCTGGCATCCGTTTGAGGACAGTATTGCGATTGCAGCTACGAACAATGTGAGTACACAAATTGGGATACAGACCGGAGAGGACGAATGGTGGCTAACATTGTGGTACAGCTCTTTGTCTTCTCGGCACTCTAGACCATGACAGCGGCGTTCATCTCGCAAGGGCAATTAAGTGAGGAAGTTGGCGTGGCGGGGGAGCGGAAGACAAAGCAGTAAGGATATGGGCGCCTCCGCCACCTTCGTGATGGGACTGACCTAGTTCTGCTTGGGCACAACATGGCATCTCGTCGATTCAGGGCAGGGTGATACGGATCAATGCAGCCTACTATACTTAGAAGCTAAAGCACAGCGCCAGCACTGCTTGGAGCGAGGCCACGCGCAAAGAACGCTGAGGAGGCCCCTTGGATGTGGCCCTAAAGCGGAGGATGCAGAGATGTAGGCAAAGGAACCTACTGAGAGCATGGCATGGGGCAGATGGACGTGGGAAGAGCCACTTGGTATGGAGGTGAACGAATGCATGGGTGCATGGGTCGGCGTTTGGTCGCCAGGTGTAGCAGAAAGCGCAAAGAGATCATTTGAGAATCAAAGAAATGCCACTCAAAGTTGAAATAGAGGAGCATTGTCAGTCATGTCATGATGGATTCGGCGGTTGTGCATCAGGGGATAGATAATACGAGCGGGACGGTGCTCGATGTAATACTCAGGTACCCATGGAATATGCTCGCTGTAAGCTCATTCTTGAAAGCAGGTTCCTGTGTGATTATCGGGGCGATGGGACCTGATGCTGGACCAATCCTGGATCTGCGCGTTGGACACGAGTCCTGGCCATCAACCAACTCCGGAGGCTCGGGAACTGTCAGCTTCGAAGAATGCGCCAAAGATCCGTCCCTGGCACTATTCATAGAGTTAGACTGGGGCCAGACGCGCTAGCGAGTACAGGGTACAGAGCGACCCCTGCCGCCGCCCTCAAATCAACGAGTGGTGTGGTACCGATACACGGCGGCTGACACCCCCATGCCCTCCTCCCATACGGCTTTCTTGCATGAAGACACAAGGGCAACATCGACAATCGACTGAGTCTCTCCCTGCCTGCAGCCAACACCCCCGAAGGAAACCCGATCTGTACTTTTATCTGCCCCCCCTCCCGATGCCAATGGACCAGAAAGCAAGTCTCATGTCTTCGCACATTCTCCGCAAGAGGACGCCCGACATGACGGCCCTCCAAGGCGGCTCGAGCCGTCGCGGCACCACCTCGCGCGAGCCCAGCGATTCGGAGAAACCGTCAACGTCGTCGGTCGCCCATCGCTTTGCCAGTATGATGGCCAGCGAGGTTGGCCCGTCGTTGCTGACGGTCGCTGTCATGCTCAGTTTGATCTTTGGCGGGTGTTGTTCCAACGTATGTCTATCCCGTACTTGTCTGGCCAGCTCACCATGCAGCCCTTAATGTTGAACCCCTGCCTCCCTTAACAACCGTAAACTGACCTATATCTCATTCTTTCTAGGTTTATGCGCTCGAGGCAATTGTCAAGTAAGTTGTCAAAGTTTAACATGAGAAGCTATTGCTGACCTGACGTAGTTTTGAACCTTCGAGTGGTACGAGAATATCTGCACAACCTTATATTGTCTCATATAAGAAGTAAATGCAACATCTCCTTTACTGACACGTTTGACATAGGAACACTCTTGACTTTTGTCCAATTCATCTTTGTCGCCGTGACAGGATACATCGCTCAGTTTGATAAGAGCAGTCGTTTCTTCATTGCGCCCAACAAGGTCCCCTTGAGCCGTTGGATGGTCAATATTGTGCTGTTCTTCACCATCAACGTTCTCAACAACCATGCATTCAGTTATGATATCTCGGTGCCAGTCCACATCATCCTCAGATCTGGCGGTAGCATCACAACCATGGCTGCGGGCTATCTCTATGGCAAGAGATACTCGCGTACCCAGGTTGTCGCTGTTGTCTTATTGACATTGGGCGTCATCCTGGCTGCTTGGTCGGATGCGCAAGCCAAGGTGAGCACCTTCAACATTCACTCACATGCCCCTTACTCCCCTAACATGATCTGAATTTAGGGAAAGGGAGTGGAAGAGAGTTCTGGACGTCCAGCTTTCAGCACTGGCCTCGTGATCCTCTTCGTCGCCCAGGTGCTCTCAGCCATCATGGGTCTTTACACAGAGGCAACATATGCCAAGTATGGCCCGCAATGGAGAGAGAACCTTTTCTACTCTCACGCCCTTTCTCTGCCGCTGTTTTTGCCCTTTGCTCCCTCAATGGCTCGCACCTTTGCACACCTCATGTCAAGCACTCCGATGCAACTGCCCGGCCTCCTGAACATTGTCACCACGTCGTTCCCGGTTCCCAGTCAGGTCGTGTATCTGATCACCAATGTTTTGACTCAGTACGCCTGCATTCGCGGAGTCAACCTATTGGCAGCAGTCTCTACCGCCTTGACGGTTACCATCGTTCTCAACATTCGAAAGCTTGTCAGTCTCCTCCTGAGTATCTGGCTGTTCGGCAACAGGCTTGCCCCAGGCACACTGGTTGGTGCCATTATCGTTTTCAGTGCTGGCGGACTTTACTCGGTGGGCTCGCGAAAGAAGCCGGAGGTCGAGAAGGCGCCTCAGGAGCGGCCAGAAAAGGCGAGTTGAGTAACTTGCATCAGTTTATTTGTATATCTGCATTGCGAATCACCACTGGGGTGTAGATATGGTGTTTTTGGACCAATAGATGGATGCTAGAGGAAGGTAGACGGATGGCTAACTATGGTTGGAAGCTCAACGAGTGAGTCAGTGTGAGAGTTGATATGTCATGTGGGAGTTTTGCCTCATGTGATTCCTTTACGTATGACTAGGGGGGCGATAAGGAATTGGGATAGATAGAGTATCTATAACATTATGATACCCATTAGATCGGAACAAAGGATACCAACGCATGCATGTGTTGTTATGCTAACAACCAGCACAATAAGACGGGGTGGCTTTATACTGTCCATAACAAGAGTGACGATTGGCTCGGGCCCAAGGCAACCGTCCTTGGCCCTGTTCCAAGGAATGCTCCAGAGGTTGAAGATCACCCATTCCCCCATCCACGCACTCCTTGGTTGGGGGCATTTTCGAGGCCCCCCAAAGCCAAAGCCGTTCGAACTCAGCTGCAGCATGCGGGGCTTGAGATTTGTGATCCTTTTGATACGAAATTCGAAGCATGAACGATACCATTCGAGCGCTTATCGGGATCGTCCCCGACATCTAACCCGAACGCCGGCAGACTTGATCAGGACATTGGGTGATATGGTAGGGCAATTCCACCCTGACGCATGAGGTATGATGCATGTATGTTACCAAATCACTTGTCCTGGAGGTATATGAGGGGAACATTGGGCGCCCTACAATCCCTTTGTTCATCGCCTTCCTCTTCACTTTCAGCTCAGAAACCTCAGACCTGGCCTAGCATGTCCCATCCGCAGACCACCTTTCGTCAGACAACCTTCAAAGGGGATTCTGTCCTCTCGAGGAGACGAAAGACTGTCTCTCGCAACACGGTCCACGCCCAGTTAGACCAGTTACGGTCAACTGGCAGATATGATTGCTTCAAGCTCAAGTGGCATCCAATCTACGCAGACAAGTCCATGTGGCCAGTGCCTTTTCATCTATTCTGGGATAGTGATATCGCCAAATGGATCGAAGGAGCCTGCTACTTTCTCGCTGGCGAGTACGATGCCAAGATTGATGAGGCAATCCGTGAGCTTGTGGAGATGATCAGAGGGGCCCAGCAAGAAGACGGTTACTTGAACGTTCATTATACCGTGGTTGAGCCTGATAAGCGATGGTCAAATTTGAGGGACATGCATGAGCTGTAAGTAGTTGAGCGACATTGACCTCCATGTTTACCCCTTACTGATGGCAATAGGTACAATGCTGGCCATCTCATTGAAGCCGCTATCGTCCATAAAGGCTACTATCACAACAACTTGCTCATCGAGCCAATTGAGAAGTATGTAGCCCTTATCCGGAAGAAATTTGGCCCTGGCGAGGGCCAGTTGAGGGGATACCCCGGGCACCCTGAGATCGAGCTCGCTCTGTTCCGTCTCTACACTGCAACTGGGAATATCGACGCCTTTGAGTTGGCGCAGTACTTTCTAACAGAGCGGGGAAATCCGAAGGGACAAGACGGCAAGCATTATTATGACTGGGAGATGGAGAAAAGAGGAGAGATCTCATGGCAGCGGCCCGATGCTTACCCTGAGCATGACACACTCTGGTACTGCCAGGCGGATTCTCCAATCGTGGAGCAAAAGACTATCGAGGGACATGCTGTCCGGGCTAACTACCTGCTCACTGCCGTTGCCGATATGATTTATCTTTCGAAACAGGACGGCCGGCCAATTCCCAACGCAGAAGGCTGGTCTAAAGCCTTGCACAGGTTGTGGAACAACATGGTCGACAAGAAAATGTACTTGACGGGTGGCGTCGGTGCCATTAAGCAGTGGGAAGGGTTCGGCATCGACTATTTTCTCCCTCAAGGAACTGATGAGGGCGGCTGCTATAACGAGACCTGCGTGTCCATCGCCGTCATGATGCTTGCCGAGCGAATCCTGCATCTTGACCTCGACGCCCATTATGCCGACATCATGGAGCTATGCCTGTACAACACTGTCATGACTGCTATGAGCCTTGACGGAAAGGCCTTTACATACGTCAATCAGCTGGCCAGTACCGAAGCCGACAAGAGCGTGCGTGAAGAGTGGTTCTGGTGTGCTTGTTGCCCTCCAAACCTGACCAGACTCTTTGGTAGCCTAGGTGGCTATCTATGGGACTACGGTCACGAGGCGGATAATGTTTTCATCAATGTACACTTGTACACTGGCGCTGAGCTTGCCTTCGATGCCAACGGGTTGCCTGTCACCCTCCAACAGAGGTCTAACTGGCCATGGGAGGGCAATGTAGGCTTTCAGCTCTCAGCTCCATCTTCTCTGCGAGTGGTCATCCGACTACGTCTTCCAGCATGGTCCAAGGGGGCGTACGTCTTGATCCCATCTCCTCGGCCAGGCGCAGCCAAGGTCGAAAAGGGATACATCTACCTAGACTCGGCCTATGTTTCCGAGAACCCTTCATTCTCCCTTCAAGTCCTCGGCTTCGAGCCTCGATACCTCTCTCCTCACCCATACACGAATCAGCGGACTCTGACTCTCGCCCGTGGACCGATTGTATACTGTGTCGAAGATACCGATAATCCATGGGAGACCAACCACTTCAAGGACGTCTTTCTCCGAACAGACTCGAAAGTGGTTGAGAAGACGGTGACGGATGAAAAGACTGGAGAAGAGTATGTGGCCTTGCGGAGCAAATGCTGGAAACAATCTATTTCCACTCGTGCGTCCCTTAACGTTGATGGAGATTCTGCCGCACCACGGGACCTAATATTTGTTCCTTACTATTTCAGGGCTAATAGAGGGGGAAATGGACAGATGAGGGTTGGGTTGATGAATGGGGGTATCGAGTCAGGTGCTATCTTTCCCGAGAGAATGTAGCAACATGGAAAGAGTTGGGGCATTTAAGCTTTACATTGGATACGAACCCGCCTAGAATACACATGGAAACCTCAATTAGAGGTGTTTGTGCACTAATTGACGGCGAATATCCATCTAGGACTCCGATGTCGTCCTTCATGTTGTCGCTTTGCCGTGGGCGGATAGAGAAAGCACTCGATATTCTACCGTTAACTGCAAATCTACCCTTTCCGAATATGAATTGAATGAGTGACGGTATTTATGGCACCTTGTGGTTGAATTGAGGTTGACTGGTCGATGTTTTCAACGTGATAGACATGAGATCAGAGTGGCGGCCAAAGGTCAACCCTCTTGGCAGTCTTTGAGATGACATTCTGGACGAAGGTCAGATGCCTATGACTACGTTCTCCTTAAACAACATTTCATGTGGGCGCCTGGGTATGAGGAATCTTGGGTCTGCCCCTGAATCTCGTGACTGCCCTTGACTCAACTTAGCAGCCCTGTCTCGCTTCAAATCAGAGCATAGTTCGCATGAAAGATCTGGTTACCCAGGGTTTGGGCCCTGCCTCTTTCCGGGGAACCTGACCCGGACTGCCCCCACGGTAACCAACCAGTAGCCGGATTCCGGATCAGTCGAGAAGCCTAGAGGCTGTGTGATGATGTACTACGTAGTAGTCTCCCATCCGGGATGGTCCTGGTCCCCGGATGAGACCCCGTATTACCGAACTGTCGATCACGATAGCACTGGCAACGTTGTTTTGGAAGACTAGAAGGATTCCCGACAACGTGTCGCATATTCTAGGGAGGGCGTGGGACCATGTGATCGTTAAGAACGCTCGAGCCCGGCCTATTGAGGGTTCGTGTGTAACGCGTGACATACCCGGGAGCCCTGTCATTGCTGGCGAGTTTGGGCCTCATTTTGGAAGATGCGGAAAGAGTTACACTACCTCCTGACCTATGTTGTAACCATTGCCCAGTCAGAGTAAAAGCCCTGTTCCGTGTCGTAGCTAGCGAGAGTGAGGCGTTCGTTGGGTGGCCTCGGAAGCTGGATGTTGGGATTGTAGACGAGATATGGCCTTAAGTAAACACTGTTCTATCAACTCGCTAACTTTGATGTTGATTCAAAGATGCCAACACATAAAGGGACGAGAATAGAGCTCGTGCGAGAACCAAGGACGAGATGCTACTAATTAAAATACCTATCTTTGCGATAATAGATACAGACCAACCGTTGAGCGCCACCTCCTTGGGCTGCAAAAGACAATGGAGTTTTAAGTCTCTCCAGTACCGAAGCAGATGCCTCAAAAGGCCTAGCGCATTGGAGCTACAAGCCCCACCCGCGGCGGGCATTGCACCGACAAGGGCCCTGTCCCTCATCCACATCCCGCCTTGTTCTGAGTGTGTCACACCGTCATACCTTGTCTCACTGCTTTACTTCTTACTTGCACGCCTCCTCAAAGACCTCCTCTTTTCGTGCCGTCCCGCCTCTGACAATCAAACCTGGACTGTTCGAGGACTATTTATTCCCTTTCGCGAGACAATTCAGGTCACAAAAGTGCCCCATTTCCTATCAATAAGCTTGGATTTGATCATAGTACAAGATCATTATGCCTGGTACGTAGCTTCCTCTGCCCCTCTTCACCAACACACACACTCGACGCTTTTATCTCCCTTCGACTCAAACCCGTAGCAATTGACGGCCTATCTGACCAAATAATTGCTCTAGGCGGCGCCATTTTTGAGGAGAGCGAATCCACAGCTCTCGACGTACGAACCCGCGAGTCGGATGAAGAAGGCGAGGAGGCCCGAGACTCTGGAGCCACGGGACATGGCGCCTCCGAAGAGCAAGCAGCGTCTGACGCTGGCTCGCACCCCGACCACAGTGACGACGATCTCGAAGATGGAATGTTGCTACGGGACCTTCCAAAGAGAACGACCTTCTACGACCCAGTCGCTGAGCGTCAGATGAGCCAGACGGATGCGAAGTTCTTTTACCACCGAAACAAGACCGACCTGCGAAGTGGCGGTGGTGCTGGCAACCAGTCGATACCCCAGAGCCCCTTTCTGGCCTCGAGCTCTCGCCCTGCGACCGAATATGGCGCCGATTCTATGGTTCTAGACCCCAATGGCCGTCGGGTTGATTCTTTTGCGCCTGGATTGGAGATGCCAGGCCCCGCTGTCGACCCTGCAGCGATCACACAGTCGCCCACAAGGATTGAGCCCCATCCTGTGCCTTATCCTCCCAGCTACCCTTCAGTGCCTCCTACTCGAGCTGCGACTGTTGCGCATGAACCACGAGTAGGCGATGGCCCTGCTGCTGGGTTGCCTGCTGGAGGTCTCTTCGACACCGAACCTCACATCACTGCTGAGCTCAGTGCCATTTCCAAAAACATCCAAAGGATTTTGGACCTTCGACGCAAATACATTGCGCTTTCCCTGCAAGGGCCGGAAGACAACCCAAAAGATGACCCTGAATGGGACATTTATCCTCCCCCACCTGAGCCTGCATGGCAGCAGCGTTCGCACCACCCAGCTACTTCTGCGGAGCATATTCCTGGTCAAGAGAACGCGGGATTGAATGGCAACAAAGAGACACCCGGTGGCCAATCACGATCAGAGACTCGGGAGAGCAAGCGACCAGTGCGAAAGCGGAGACCGGGCGAGGACATTGGCGAGGACTTCGATATTGTCGATTTGCTCCCCCTTCCCGGCGACGACGGGTTCACATACAAGTTGGATGACAGTGGAGTCTACCAGGTGTTCGAGCGCAATGCCGAGGTGCCTTCGGTTCAAGTTCCCACGATCAGGGAGTTCTATATGGAGCTGGACGACATCTTGGACGTCTCCTCCGATGGACCCAGCAAGAGTTTTGCGTTCAGACGTCTCCAGTATCTTGAAGGCAAGTTCAACCTCTATGTCCTTCTCAACGAGTATCAAGAAACGGCGGACAGCAAGAAGGTGCCCCATCGAGATTTCTACAATGTTCGAAAGGTTGATACTCACGTTCACCACTCGGCATGCATGAACCAGAAGCATCTGTTGCGCTTCATCAAGAGCAAGATGAAGAAGTTCCCCAACGAGGTGGTGCTGTACCGTGACGGAAAGCACCTCACCCTAGCCGAGGTCTTTTCCAGTATCAACTTGACCGCCTATGACCTCAGTATCGACACTCTTGACATGCACGTAAGTTTGGTGTTCGCCAGATCCAGTTATTTGGAGATGCGCGGCTGACTTTTATAGGCTCATACCGATTCATTCCATAGGTTTGACAAGTTCAACCTCAAGTATAACCCGATCGGCGAGTCTCGTCTCCGTACCATCTTTCTCAAGACGGACAACTTCATTCACGGCCGGTACTTGGCCGAAATCACCAAGGAGGTTATTTCCGACCTTGAGTCGAGCAAGTACCAGATGGTTGAGTGGCGAATCTCAATCTATGGCAAGTCCATTGACGAGTGGGACAAGCTCGCTGCTTGGGTAGTTGACAACAAGCTCTTCTCGCACAACGTTCGCTGGTTGATTCAGATCCCCCGTCTCTACGACGTCTACAAAGCTAGTGGCTTGATGGAGACGTTCGAGCAGGTGGTTAAGAACGTTTTCCAGCCCCTTTTTGAGGTTACCAAGGACCCTTCAAGTCACCCAAAGCTACACATCTTCCTCCAAAGGGTGATTGGCTTTGATAGCGTCGACGATGAGAGCAAGGTTGAACGACGCCTCTTCAAGAAGTTCCCTGTGCCAAAGGTCTGGGACACTAAACAGAACCCCCCCTACAGCTATTGGATCTACTACCTCTATTCTAACTTGGTGTCCCTGAACTATTGGCGCAAGAAGCGTGGCTTCAACACCCTTGTCCTACGGCCACACTGCGGAGAAGCTGGCGACAGTGAGCATTTGGCCGTCGCCGCTCTATGCTGTCACAGCATCAGCCACGGATTGCTCCTTCGTAAGGTGCCTCTTTTACAGTACATGTTTTATCTGGAACAGATTGGCATCGCCATGTCGCCGCTCAGTAACAATGCTCTGTTCTTGGCGTATGAACGGAACCCTTTCCACCAGTATTTCAAGCGAGGCTTGAATGTGTCACTTTCTACGGATGATCCTTTGCAGTTTGCTTTCACAAAGGAACCTCTCATTGAGGAATATGCAGTGGCGGCGCAGATCTACAAGCTTAGTCCCGTCGACATGTGCGAGCTGGCTAAGAACTCGGTCAAGCAGAGTGGCTACGAGTTGTCTGTCAAGGAGCAGTGGCTGGGACGAGGTTGTGACAAGCCGGGTAGAGAAGGCAATACCATGGTCAAGACAAACGTCCCGGATCGCCGAGAAGAGTTCCGGCACTTCACGCTGATGCAGGAGAGGGAGGTGTAAGTTACAGTCTTGGTCTCTCGATACTCTCCCTGAAGCTGACCCTTACCTTATAGGCTAGCGAAATATGTCACCTACAATGCTAACAGTGAGCTCTCGGCCCAACCTGGTGGCACTGATAGTAAGATGTCAGAGTCAGCAGTGTACATGGCTGGGCAGTCCACCGGCGCGGGTCTTCCCTGTGGCGATGAGCCTTCCAACGTGGAGGCGTCCCCGTCGGCTAGTTATCATGCTGCAACTGTAGGATCACCTACTGGATTGTCGACTGGCCGAGACCAGACCTGGACCAGCGATGCCATGGCAGATCTTCACCTGTCGGGAAGTGATCCGAGGATGTTCCCAGGAATCTTCACGCGAGGTCATCGCACTGGTAGCCTCCGCAACCTGAGCCAAGCCCATGAAGGCCGGGCGACATCTGACGATGTTTTTGGGCCCGACACGTCCTGATTGGATATCGCCGGACTGCGAAATGCCTTGCACAAGGCACACTGGATAGGTTCGTAGAGTCATGTGAGTTTGGTATAGGTTGGGTTGACACGGTGGGACTATATAGACAGTAACGTTTTCGAGACTCTGATCACATAGGTGCGGTTGGAAACTGTAGAATGGGTCTTTCTTGGTAAATCGGCCCCTAGGCCTGGCTTTCGAAACCGATAATTCTTCAGCTCTCATGATTGCGTAGGTGAAGCATATATGTAGACTATCAGTACACCACATGTGGGTTTGTGTTCTATGTGTATTGTAGCTCACTCTCCCTCAACGAAATGGGCTCTGGAGCCGCTGCGTTATGCTGGAGAGCGGCTCTAGGACTTTGGACAATGGTGTATGAGGTTTAGTGAACATCAACCAGGGTGATTGATCTCTTGGTGATTTCTGCTTGAAATTGCCTTGTCGCTTACTGTGAGTTGGGTAGTGGGGAACTTGGAATACCTGCAAACAGATGCATATGCAGTTGTGTCGGGTTGTCCTACTCCTTGCTCATCCGCTACAGCCGGATAAACCCACCTGAACGACCTGGTATTCCATATGCCTATTTTCTTGATCACGGCACTCATTCCAGTTGCCTTGCGTTACCTACGTTTGGTGCCTAGAACGGAGCGCAGGTGAGCAAGCAGGCCGGTGAGATGGCGGCGAGGTTGACGAAAGCATGTGGCTGAGGCATGTTTTGTACAAATCCATCTTCTGGAAAGGGCCTATGGAAGGGAGCTGACGTTGGACCTGCTTGCGGGGAATCCAGTGGAGTTCCAGGGTTCGACCTTGGATAGAAGCCCAACCACCTCGTCACCGAAGCAATGGAGAAAACGCTGCCAGAGTAAGGGGGTGACGCAAAATCCGCACCGTGATAATAGTGAATTAGGTATATCACTGCGTGCGTAAGCGGAGTCAATTCGACACCAACTTAATCACGCCGCCACTATACCTAAATAGGTAGGCACCTACTTAACGACCTGTCCAGGAGGCTCAGGTTCTCGAACTTGGTAGGGGGGAAGGTGCGTCGGGTCGGTCCATACCTACCTAGCCGTTGCTCGCTCCTCAGACAAACGACGCACTGCGTCACTTCGCATCGCATCGCATCGCATCGTTCCGCTTCTACTTGTCCCCCCTCTCCCCTTCGACCTGCTCGTTAGCAGATTCCCAGCGGATTCCTTCTTGAGGCACATCCGCCCGCGGTGCAGCTTACTGAGCCGACTCACGACTTTCCGACATGGGGTTTCTGGGGGTGTACCGGGCCGTCTACGACTACGCGCCTCAGGCCGAGGGCGAGCTCGCAATCAACGACGGTGATCTGCTCTACGTCCTCGACAAGAACGGCGACGATGGCTGGTGGAAGGCAAAGAAGAAGGCCGGCGCTGACGATGAGGACGAGCCCACAGGCCTCGTGCCTAACAACTATGTTGAACAGGTGAGTTGGCCTCGACTGGCCGTCATATTCATGGGCCATCACGACGATACTGATCTCCTTTCCTTCCCTCTTCAAAGGCCAAGCCTATAGAGCACGCTCGCGCCCTTTACGACTATACGCGTCAGACCGACGAGGAGCTCTCATTTCCCGAAGACGCCCAGCTCGAGGTGTACGATACGTCAGACCCGGACTGGATCCTTACCGGCCTCGACGGCGAGTATGGCTTCGTTCCGTCTAATTACATCGAGATCGGTGGCTCTGAAGAACCTCCGGCACCGTCGTTGCCTCCTGCCCCCCCAGCTCTTCCTTCGCGGCCGCAACCTGCTCCAGCCCCCGAGCCCGAGCCCGAGACGGCATCTCCGGACCTACCGAGCAGCCCTGCACCCGCCCCGTCAGGCCCTGCTGCTGCTCTGGCCGGTGTTATGCATGCCCGTGCAGCTTCTCAGCAGTCTGCAGCCCCCTCGAAACCTCCTCGCGCTTCCGTGACATTCAGCGAGCCCCCAGAATCTGACGACGAGCCTGTCCGATCCCCTGCTCTCCCTGCTCGACCACGCGCACCAGCTTCGCCGTCTCCGACTTACGACCACCCGGCTTCTCCAGTTAATATGCACTTCCACCAAGATCCTAATCGACGTCAAGATGTCGAGCGTACCCCTGGCGGTTTCCACTTGTACAACATCAACGAGATGATCTCAATTATGGGCAAGAAGAAGAAGATGCCTACTACACTGGGAATTAATCTCCTGACTGGAGTGATTTTGGTTGCACCCGAGCATGCTTCAGATGGACCTTCACAGGAGTGGACTGCGGACCGGATGACGCATTATTCACGGGAGGGGAAGCATGTCTTCATGGAGCTCGTCCGCCCAAGCAAGAGTGTCGATTTCCACGCAGGAGCCAAGGACACTGCGGAGGAGATTGTCAGCGCATTGGGTGAGCTGGCCGGAGCCGTACGTGCCGAAGGACTCCGCGAGGTGATCATGGCGGGCACGCAAGGCAGCAGTGGTGGTGGCCAAAAGAAGGGTCAGGTTCTCTACGACTTCATGGCTCAAGGAGACGATGAGGTAACTGTCGCTGTAGGCGATGAGGTTATTATCCTTGACAACACCAAGAGCGAAGAGTGGTGGCAAGTTCGCCGACTGAAGAATGGCAAGGAAGGAGTCGTCCCAAGCAGCTACATCGAGATTACCGGTACCATCTCGTCATCGTCCGCCGGCATCAACTCTGCCAAGTCACTCGTCGAACAGAATCGCCTGGAAGAAATTAGATTGACCAAGGAGGCCATCAAGGCGAGCAAAGAACCTCAGCAGGTAGGACCGGGAATGCCTCTTCCGAAACGAGGTAGTAGCCTCATGGCGAGAGAGAATGGTAGTAATTCGGGACAACAGCGGAGCCGTCGAGAAAATGGACGAAGCGATGGCAGCAGCCAGCCACGGTCCAAGCCTAGTAAGTGTCCTCTTCGCGTGTCACCCCTTATTTGTGCTCTCTGAATTCCTTAACATACTAACTCAAGACCTCCCAGAACCAGACTCGTCCAAGGTCCGGACCTGGACAGATCGATCCCGATCCTTCAGCGTTGAAGCCCAGTTCCTGGGCCTGAAGGACGGCAAGATTCACCTGCACAAGATGAACGGTGTCAAGATTGCTGTTCCCATCAGCAAGATGTCTCGTGAAGACCTTGAGTACGTTGAAAACTTGACAGGCATATCTTTGGAAGATGATAAGCCACTGGCAGATGTCAAGCGAGCTAGAACCGCCGAGAAGAAGTCCTCCGAGTCCAGTACAACTGCCGGTGTGACCATCGAGAAGAACAAGTCCGACTACGACTGGTTCCAGTTTTTCTTGTCCTGCGAGGTTGCGGTAGGATTGTGTGAGCGTTACGCTCAAGCGTTCATCAAAGATTCAATGGACGAGAGCGTACTGTCCGATGTTGATGCAAGCACCCTGCGAGCTCTTGGCCTGCGCGAAGGCGATATCATCAAGGTCATGCGCCACCTGGACGCCAAGTATGGCCGTACGCGTGGCGGGAAGAGAGGTGTTAGTTTTGCCGAGGGAGATGGTGAAGGCGGTTCTGGGGGTTTGTTTTCTGGACCTGGTGGTGCACTACGAAACAACACTCGCAAGGGTCGACCTGCACCGGCGGTTCAGACAAGCGATGTCGTTGATGCCAGCGCTTTCTCGAAGTCTGACGGCTCCAAGGCTGCTGATGAGGATGCGAAGTCGCCAACACAGACTAGCCCGCCGAGCAAGAGCCCCGAACCTCGCCAGGCGGTTTCTTCAGGATTTGACGATGATGCTTGGGACGTCAAGCCCAGCAAGCAACAGCCGCCGCCGCAATCACAGCCGCAACCCTCAGCCGAACCCGCCCCAAAGCCTGCCCCGGAACCATCGCCAGCCTCACCTCCTCCCCAGGCTTTGACAGGTTCTATGAAAGAGTTATCGCTGTTGTCAGCACCGCTTGAGCCTACAAAGACCGAGCCAACCCCTCCAGTCGCCAAGGTCGAAGTTGTTTCTGAGCAGACACCAGCGTCGGTGCCTACAACGCAAGCCCTCAGCGGCGCCACCCCGTCTTTCTTCACGTCAGTCGCGCAAGCGCGGCAACGTCCTGCTCCACCACAGGCGGCAGTGAATCAGGCGTCCCTTGTGCCTCCACCACCTCAAAGGCCTCTGTCGGCTCCGCAAACAGCTCAACCGAGTGGATTTGCTCCCCCACCGATGGTACCCCAGATGACAGGCACGTTGCAGGGGCAGGTGGCACCCCCTGGCCACAGCCTGAACGAGATAACCCAAGCCCGTCTACAGCAGCAATACACTGCTCAGATGCAGCCTGCCATGACCGGATTCCCTGGCCCACAAGGCCCTCAGCCGATGATGCCCTACCCTACTGGTGCTGGCCAATTCATGCAGCCGATGATGACCGGAATGCAGGCGCCAAACCAGTTCCAGCCGATGCAGCCTCAGACCACAGGCTTCCAGCCAACGTTTTCGGCAACGCAGTCAATGTACGGAGCCCCCCCGGGAGGCATCAATAACTACCTGCCGCCGGCCCTTGAGCCTCAGCGAACGGGTATGCCCGGCTTGCCACCACAGGTTACTGGCATGGGCGGCATGAACAACACGATGGCCAACACGATGACCCCCCAGCCCCTGGTGCCTCAACAGACTGGTCCACCACCCCCAGTCCGCTTTGGTGTATCAAATGAGCCCAAGAAGCTTGCTCCTCAGCCAACCGGACGACGAGCAAACTTGGCACAAGCGAGTAAGTTAATTCTTTGACTGGTCTTGAACTCTGCTAACATAACTCGTAGCTCCCCAGAACCCGTTCGGATTCTGATCTCGTGCAAGCCCATACGTAGCATCTAGTTGTTGGCGGCGCGTTATTGGTCATGGTTGGCGATTGCTTTGGACATGTTTCTTCACATCTTGTATGCATATCTAGTCTTTGTCAGGCAACCCTACTAGAAGTTGTGTGTTTGAAGATGGTAATACTAAATCAATGACCGGCTCAGAGCAGCAGCCTGACTCGGTCTCTTCTAATTATACTAATCTATGTGTCTAAGCAATGCTGTGTGAGCGAATGTGATGGCGCGAGTCTGTCAACTGTAAGGCGACTGGCGCCCTACCAAAGATTCAGTGCATGATCGTGTCGAGGACGACCCGATGCGCCTCCCTCCACCCTTTAACTTTCACTACGCAATTCATAGCAGACAGGGATAGAAAACACCGCTTGGCTCCAGAACCGATCATAAATATCCTTAAAGAAAGGATGATACAGCTCATGGCAGTAACCAAGTGCCAACAATGTAGGTAGATCAGTAAGCAACCCCGCAACTCGATTGACCGTGCCAAGAGAGCAATCAAAGCAACCTTGCCTCCAGGAATCTAAGCGACCAAGCAAAGAAAGTAACCAGAAATGCGCGTGATTGCAACAAAACTAGGCGATCTATGAATATTGGAATCACCATGAAGGTTAAACTCAAGCCTTGCGACGTCGTCCACCAGAAAGCTTGGCTGCTCCCGTTCCCACAGATGAAAGGTCGACCTCGACCTCGGTCACAGGGGCGTCGGGGGTCTTATCCTGCGAGTCTGACGAGGGCTCGAAGCGCTTGCGAACGGCCCGGATCATCATGAAGAACCAATAAAAGTTGAGACTGTTGAGCGTGATGTTACTGGCGAGGTATGCCGCACCAAGCCATACAGGCACAGTTGAGTCTTCGTGCGCAAACGTCATTGTCTGTGTCGCGAGCGCCTCGACGTTGGGGTGCGTGTTAATGCCAGCCCAAACGTCCTGGAAGACACTGAAGGACATATACGTTCCATACACAAGTCGGGCAGAGAAAAAGGTGAAGAGTAGCATGAGGCCGTTGTATAGCTGGGCACGCGTGCCCGTCATGCCCACCTTGTCCATGAACCAGTGGACGTTGAGGAAGGGGGTTGACAGTTCCCAGAGGATGAACACACAGGCATAGTAGTTGAGAAATGGGCGCTGAAGTGAATGCTGGTTAGCACAAAAGACAAAAAACACAGGAAGTAATGAAAAACGTACAAAGCCCAGTGAGTACACCAATAGGGCAGCAATTGCATGCGCCAACGTTCCCAGGCCGAAAACATCGAGGTTGAGACTGGTTACGACCAAGTCCCAAAGGAAGTAGCCGGCTGCAAGGGCCTGGATGAAACCAGCGGCACCAGTATAACCCCAAATTCGCTCCTCCCAAGTCATGTTCTTGATCTCGTTATCGGTGAACATGACCCATATCGCAAGGCCGTTGATGAGGCAGCTCTGCACCATCGACACAACGTGGGCATCCCAGTTCAGTCGTCGCTTTCGCGGGAGCTTGGAGTAGTGCTCCGGGGCCAGTAGATTCGATATCCATGGCGAAATTGGCCAGAAGACGATCGAGTATAGAAGAGCGGCGGCCAGAACCTCGTGAATATGGAGCGGTAGCGAGGGAAGATCGAACAAGTCAGCCCAGGGCTGTGCTTTCTCGGCGAGCCAAGGCACGGGCGGGAGGGGGAACGGGTCTTTCATGGTGAGGTTTGGTCGCAATCGGGGGCGTAGAAGTGGTCGCGGTTAGAGTTGCAAGGTGTAAGCCGAGGGAAGAGGGAAACCTGGGATAAAGAGAGAAAAAGGCAGACAATGCGACGAGGCAAGGCGCCTCAGGGAACAAAACGGGCAGCCTGCCTGTATAAAAAGATCAAGGTCACGTCTGTTGGGGAACCTCACGTGGGAAAGGCACGGGTACAGGTGTGTGCCGCAAGCCATCACGGAGCTTATTTCAGTATTCGTACCTATCCCCAGCCATTCTGGGTATTAGTGGCCGTTCCTCTACTCCTCAATAGGCTTGAACTACGTAATGCATCAATGTTGGGGAGGCAGCTCCAGCCTTAGGTAATCAGGGGACCTACCTGATCTGGCAGTGTGTCAACCGTCTTCCCTCCCACCCCACTAGCTCATGCCTGCCAGCTGCCAGCTGCCAGCTCACTCGTTAAGAACACCAGATACAATCACGACGGACGCAACACATATTCGCTCCACTAGTTCATCAACTCCCCGCGGCTAAACGGACCTGGCACGCATATCTCGGACAAAGATCGACTCCACGTGGCCGCGTCGTTCGGCTTCCTGATCCGCCTACTCTTGCAGGCCACCCGAGCTCGTCTCAGCTCAACGATCATACCCCTTTGGTCATCATGGCCGAGGCACTGCGAGACCTGCTCGCTCCCGACCAGCAGACGGACCCTAGCGCATTGGAGTATCTGACGTACCTTGCAGAACAGCAGTCTGATTTCCTGCAAACCTCCGAGCCCCAGGTCCTTTCTCAGACGTCCCATTCACTCCTCCTGGCTGTCCAGGCACTTTCGAAGCGGTCACATAAACCCGTCGTCGAGTCGGCAGCCAGCCATGCCACATTACGGCAGTCGCTGCCCACACTGGCCCAGCGAGCTTCCGATCTGGTCCAAGCAGTACCTCGCCTCGATGCGCAGGCAGAGCACTTCTCGTCCGCCTTTGGAAAGGCGAGTGAGAGTAAGTTGCTTGCTCGAAGAAAACAGGCCCTACTACTCCTTCGAAACTCGGAGCGCCTTGTCGACGTGATGGAGATGCCCCTGCTTCTTTCATCTGCTGTCTCGGCCACCCCCGTCAACCATTCGTCCACCCTCGAGCTCTACGCCCACGTCCGTCGCCTGGCATCCCTCTACCCAGACTCGCCCCTCGTCACATCAGTCCTGGAAGAGGCGGACGCTGCCATTCGACAGATGGCAGCTGATCTCGTTGGCACACTGAAGGCGCCCAATCTGAAGCTGGCTGCCGCTGTTAGGACGATAGGCTGGCTGAAGCGCATCGTCCCAGACCTGGTTACGGATACACCGACCGAGGATGCCCTCCCTGCCGTTTTCTTGGTCTGTCGCTTGGCCACACTCTTGACGACACTGGAAGCACTAGAACCCCTCAGGGATCTTGCTGACGAGGAGCGCTCTCGACAGGACAAGTCAGCCAGCTCATGGTCTGGTGGACAACAAACCGAGCGCTATCTCAAGCGGTTCATTGAGATCTTCCGTGAGCATAGCTTCAGTATTGTCTCTGTCTTCAAGAGCATAAGCTCGAGTTTTGCTCCACCAACCGAACACGATGCAGACCCCTTGCGACTGTTGCCGTCGCCAATGGCCACATTTCCCCTGCACCTCGTTGAGATGCTCGTCGAGACCCTACGCATTTATCTTCCCACGGTCAAGGACCAGACGTCAAGGGAGAGCATTTTGACGCAGGTGCTCTACTGCGCGGGTAGTCTCGGCAGACTGGGAGCTGATTTCGGAATGCTTCTCGCTTCTATTGGCGTCGATGAGTGGGTTGAGCTGGTCAAGCGGCATCGCCTTCTTGCCGGACGTCTTGAAACAGTCATAGGTGACTATCGAGGCAGCCATGCTAGCGTCGCGAGTTGAGGCCGTCCTTTCTGAATGCAATCCACACGTGCCCGATGCAACAAAGTGGGGCGAAGTCACGAAACGGGGTCTGACACTTTTGGTCCGATTTCATCCTGTCACGTCACTCAACCAGTACCCCGACATGTGGCCGAAGTCTGCGACTAGCCATGGGCCTCACAATTGCCAGTTCCCCAGCGCAGCACAATGATGCTGTTGCATCCCCACCAATGACTGAGCAACGGGTCTCACGGTCAGCAAACTCAGGTATGCCTTCCAACGAGGCCCAATGGCGACCGGCACACCCGGCGTTCATCGGCCTCGATCTGTTTGGTCGCTTTTTTCCCTGACATGACCATCCAGCTCGCCATTTCGTCTCCGGCCTTGGCTCCGGAGTTGCCTCTGCGGTCATTCTTCAGCCTCTTGACCTACTCAAGACTCGGGTTCAGCAGTCTGGAGGCTCATCACTCACCGCCACGCTACGCGACATCAGGCAGTCTTCAAGCCTCGTGCAGTCTCTCTGGAGAGGCACTGTTCCATCTGCCTTGCGAACGGGCTTTGGTTCAGCCCTTTACTTCACTTCACTTAATGCTATCCGCCAGCACGCCCAGCGGACAGGCATCCTGGGACGTCGGCTCCAAACTCAGGGTGGCTCCTCCGTCCTGCCCTCACTTACAAACTCTGGCAACCTCGTGTCAGGTGCTATTGCGAGGACATTTGCTGGATTTGTACTGATGCCTTTGACCGTCATCAAGGTTCGGTTCGAATCCAGTCTCTACTCGTATCCGTCCCTCGCATCTGCAGCCCTTGATATCCGACGAACGGATGGCTGGCGTGGCTTCTTTTCAGGATTTGGTGCCACAGCACTCCGAGATGCACCTTATGCTGGAATGTATGTGCTTTTTTATGAGATGCTGAAATCGCAGCTGGGCTCTCTTGCAGCAAAGCCGAGGGCTTCTGGTGACGGTCCGACCAAGATGCAGGCCACTCTTGCTAGTTCTGTCAACTTCACCTCAGCCATGCTCGCCGGCGGAGCATGCTCCGTTGTCTCCAATCCCTTCGATGCGGTCAAGACACGAATCCAGCTACAGCCACAGGAGTATAGGAATATTTGGCATGCTTGGTATAGAATGGTGACGCAAGAAGGCGTTCGTTCACTTTGGGATGGTCTTGCACTGCGTATGAGCCGAAAGGCTATGAGTTCGGCGTTGGCGTGGACTGTCTATGAGGAATTGATTCGCCGGGCTAGGTGAATTGGCATTTGTACAACAACTGTAACAACAACTCGTCTCACATATAAAGTAGATGGCTAGCGCTGAGGAACTGCATGTACAAGAAAAAAAAAAGCTTCACAACTCATACCCAATCCGACCCTTCAGGTTTAAGCCGGGCGTGCTCCAGCCAAATAGAGCAAGAGCGACGGTGACTTGCTTCTGCGACGCTCCTTCTTTTCACTCTTTTTCCGCACCCACTCGAACTCCGGGTCTTCTCTGCTATGCCTCTTCTCCTCGATCATCAGCATCTTGCCGCGTTTCTGGCGGATGTACTTGGTGTGCTTCCACAACTGATCTTGTTCCCACTCGGGCACCCAACGTTTGATCAAGACATACTCAGGATCCTGGAGAGAATGTTAGTCTAAGGTCTGGCATAAGCTGGGGTGGGCAAGGGACCTGGGTACATACCTCATCAAGATCAAACTCGACCCCGTAGGCACGCAATGACTCGATGGACAGATGTCGGCGAGCCATGCGGGTGTACGTCGGTCGGGGACCTGGGGCGACGGCCATAGGGGCAGCCTGGTTGGTGTGGACGACATGGTTGGTGTGGGTGAGGGGACCGACGAGCCGAGTGTGAGGGACAGGACCGCCATGAGGTACATGGCTAATCTGACCCATGTTGGGAACCATCCCCCCAGGATGTGGTAGGGGACGATAGTTTGGCTGGGGTGAAGGCTCCTTCTTGATCTTTTCCTTCTTCAGGATGGCGTCTATTGCCTCATCGTCGAGCCCAGACTTAACGAGATCTTCCCGTAGTCGCTTCTGATACTCCTTCTCCTTGGCCTCCTTCTCAGCCTTTTCCTTGGCGATGCGTTCCTTCTCTTCTCGCTTGTATCTCTCGATAGCTTCAGCTGCCTCGCGTTCTTTCTGGTCTTTTAACTTCTTCTCGTTGGTGACGCGCTGTAGCTCCTTTCTCTTGTACTCCTCAACTGCGTCGTTGGCCTCCTTCTCGCGGCGGTCACTCTCCGCCTTGGCCGCATCCTTTGCTCGGAGTCGCTTGAGGTCAATCGACTTCATAATGCGTTCCTCCTCTGCTTCCCGGGCTTCGCGTTCCTTTATGGCCTCCAACTCGCGTTTGGACTGTTTTAATTCTTCCTCTTTGCGGTACTTCTCCACGATGCGACGCTCATCGTCGTCGCGGGCATTGGCAAGTTGGACTTTCTCAAGCTGTTTGCGAGATTGTTCAGCCTCCCATTCCTCACGATAGCCCTTGACGAGTCGTTGCTCGTCCCTCTCTCGTTCGTTTGCAAGCCGAGTCTTTTCCAACTCTTTCCGGGATCGTTCGGCCTCCCACGCCTCTCGGTGGCCCTTGATCAGCTGCTGCTCATCTCTCTCTCGAGCGCTGGCAACACGTATTTTCTCCAGTTCCTTACGAGACTGTTCGGCCTCCCACTCCTCGCGGTAGCCTTTGACCAGTCTCTGTTCATCCTTCTCGCGGGCACTAGCGAGGCGCATATCCTCGAGCTCCTTGCGGGCTCGCTCTACCTCCCATTCCTTCTGCGCCACCACGTATGACGAGGAGCCGGATCGAGACCGAGAGTGCGAGCGCCGCCGACGGGAAGATCGTCGCGCAACCTGCTTTCGGTCATCGCTGTCATCGTCGTCGGATGAGTAGTTATAGATTCGGTTGTTGATAATGACGGGAGCTGGCAGTGGAGGGCTACTGGTGCGACGGTCACGGGACCGGGAGCGCTCACGGGACTTGGATCGGGCTATGACAGTGGTAAGGCGATCAGGTCCGAGCCGACTAGGGCCGGCAGGTGCATCGTAGTAGCTGTGAGGGCGCTGCCCACCCGAGACATAGCGAACACCACCTGGTGGTGGGCCGCGTCGACGGACGTGGATGTTGTAGTCTTCGTCGTCGGAGTCAGTGTAACTGTAGCTGCTTCTGCTCATTGTTCTAGGCAGCCAACACCCAAGGCAAAGCGAAGTTGGTGAGAGGTTGATAAGCAAGCAGATGAGAAGACTGAGGCGACGATGTCTCTCTGTGTTTTGAAAGCGACTTGTTGGTGTGGTGAAGAGCTTGGGATGAGACTTTCAAGGTGAGAAGAGTAGAAATATGAGGAAGGATGAGAGGAGGAGGGGAAGGAAAGAGAAGAAGTAGGAGGGCGTAAGCAGACAACACAGGGCGTCCTCCTTCGCGCCATGGGACCGTGTAGGGCTGGATAGCGAAGGCGGGGCTGAAACTCAGGTGGGGGCTGAAATCCGGCTTGAACGCATGGTCCCTGGTCTTCGAACATGTAAAAAGGCGCACCGCTAGTTGATCAAAGGTCTTTTAGCTTATCGAGCATGGTTGGGCCGAGGGAAATCTGGATGTTCATAGCGGACGTCGAAACCGGCGGTGAGCAAGACTGAACTGAAGTCAACGAGTTTCAGAGAATGACCGCGATTGTTTGAATTCATGAGATGATCTGAGAAGCTATGTACATGGCAACGGCCGCTGAGGGAACTGGAAGCTGAAGGCCGGGTGTAACAATCATGAAGTCATTATGGTCATGGTGATGAGAGCAGCATTGGGGGCCAAATCTGCCTTGTCGCATTGGCTCCCTGTCGTGCGTCTTGCATATTGCACAGCCATCCAGGTGATTCCGAGTGAAGGGGAGGCCGTCCAAGAAAGCCACACTGCAAAACGACCCTGGTCGAGGTGGTCACGTCGGCATCAAGTGGGCTCAGAGCGTGCGGCGCAGCGGTAGGGCTGGGGACGCAAGAGTCATGGCGGCGGCAATTGAAACAGTTTTTTGTGCATTTGAAGGCGTCGGCGGCTCGGTACCCAACATGACTTGACGTGGAGAAGCAGGGGCTATGACGGAACCAAGAGGTAGCCAAGAGGCAGCCTAAGCAGACATGGAAAACCCAAACCTGTGGCGAGGATCCTGGCGCTTAAGTTATTTGGCGCGGAGCATCTGCTCAATATGCTCGCGGCTGTTCTTGTGCGTTGTCTCCAGATACAGCAAGCGTTGGCTCAGCTTGTCCACCTCACTCTCCAGACCTTGTGTCTGACCCTCAAGCTTCTGTCGTAGAGAGTCTACGGGAAGTGAAACGAACCTAAATCGCGAGAACAAACACCACCGACGTTAGGCCATGGAAGAAATGCTGGTACGAGGTTCGGGTGGAAAATGGGTGATATCGCGGGGGGTTGGGGCAGGGTACATACATTTTCCCGACACCTTCGTAGACAACCGCGTCCTCAGGCAAGCTGGCCATCTCGCTCAGAGTCAGCTTAACGAGGCGCTGCTCGCGCTGTTTCGCAGTCATCTGGGTACGGGCCAGGCCGATCTGTTGCTGAGCTGCAATAGCCTGGCTCTCGATCTCCCGCACCAACTGTTCGAGCGTTAGCAAAGAGGTGCCACTGTAGTCTGGCTGAGACACTTGGGAGACTCGGCATTGAGCATAAGAGGGTAAGGGAATTCGTACCTTTTGCAGGGCCTCATTAGGAATAGACATCTTGATTTATGGAACGCCCGGGAGGTGACTGGGCATTGACTGATCCAGCTTGTTGATAATGACAGAGGACAATAGTAGAGAGAGGGGCAAGAGTAATAGTGCCTAAATGCATAGGTATGTAAGAGTGAGGTAGTGCATATAGCGAGGGGTAAGATTTTATTATATACTTATAAAATAAAATAATATATATAATAAGTAAGTAAGATAAATAAGTAAATAAAATAAAAATCCTTTAACTTATATAATTTTTATTTATTTAATTAATTTTTTATTAAAAAAGATATTTAGCTTAAATATTAAAATTAATTTTTTTTTAAGCCCTTAAAATAACTTAAAATTAAGCCATTTAATATATTATAAAAATTTGAATATTTATTTTATAATATTATAATATATTAAAATATATTTTTTATTATAATTAAAGTCGGGATAACCGATAGAGAAGCCTATAGTTTTCACACTACTATGCCTTCTGTGCTGCTGCTGTGCTGTATATGTTCACACTCAGGAATAGTTTTCAGGATCCGTCTGTGTGGTCCAAGTACTTCCAGGCTGCTGAGAAATGCCAGGGGACGATCGCAGCAATCAACTCAGAGGACTCTTTTGCACGACGCTTTTTGCTCATCATGGAAGAATACCGTTTAGAGGTAGCTCAAAAGGTTAAGCGGGATTCGGATGGTCTGGGTCTCTCATCAGAACTCCTGTCAATTGATGGCAACGCAGTCGAAAATAATAGTGTATTAGAAGGTGGGAGAGCCATGGATAATGTCGCTTTCCTCATGGATCTTCCTAATTGGGAACAATTGTATTCCCTGGTTAGTTTCACCTTCCACAGCATTATCTATAGCTCGAAAGATTCAAGGCTGACGTTGTGCTGCAGGCTGTAGATATTAGTGACCTTGTCCCTGTCATGGAAATGGCCATGGAACTAGAAGAGTGAAGAGGAGAATCAGTGGGAAAGCCGGATCGCTCGTTCGACGGGCCGTTCAGTAGAAACAACCTATTGCTGGGAGTTCACAAACCCCACGTGATAACCATAACTGTCAGCGAAGTTGAAAGCATCTAATCTACCAAGTTGTTATGCGATCATATGGAGTAGCTTCACCACTGAACCTTCCTCCAACTCCTCAACCAGGGCCTTAATTTCCTGGGTCTTCTCTTTTCCTAAAACCGGAACAACGAGGCAAAAGTACTTGGCCTCCGCCTGCTCTCGGTTGAAAGGGTGCTCTGGTTCGCCCAAGGGGAAAGGTATGTCGACATCATGGCTCTCCCCATCTGCGTACTCAATGTGCAGCTTACTACCCATTGCCTTCACCGTGCCGTCGATGATGCATTCTATCTTGTCTGACAAGATCCGAATGGGCTCATCCTTGAGCCGTTTCGCAAACTCAACCCCGGTTACAGGCCCATAGAGCCAAGCATGGGCCAGTTGAAAATATGCGGAGAACTGGGCATCGATGATGTTGCCAGGATGCAACTTGTTAGAGATTCGTGAACCTACTACAATATGATTGGGGGAGTTCAGAGAAATGGCCATCTTCTTGACCTCGCGACCCTTGTTCTGGAGACCAATGCTTCCTCCCACCTCGATCAGACCGTGCGTCATTCGGCAAGCTAGATACGGCTCCAGGGCCGTCTCCAAAAATCCCAGCGCACTCCAAGGTCAGTCGTGAGGGACGATAAATCGTGGCCAGTTCGTGGAGTGTAGCTGTGCAGAAATCCATACTTGTCCTCAATGCTTCTAGCCGCCCCCACGACGCCAGCTTCAGCAAGAGATACACAGACGAAAGCGTCGTGGACGGCGAATCCCGGATGAATCCGCTTGTTCCAGCTTTCCATTCTCCAAATACTGCATTGACCCAGCGGCCTTTGACAGGGCCAGCCCAAAAGCAGTTTCGATAGTTGAGGCACTGAGTCGCTTCAGAACCGATATCGCAGCAACCGCACCGAATATGCCCGCGGTAGCCGTGTTGTGGAAGGCTCTCTCGTAGGCATCATTTCGAAGTTTCCCTCCCAAGCGGCAAATGATCTCATAACCCACAGCAGCAGCGAGAAGAAACTGCTTGCTAGTAGTGCCCTCGTTTGAAGAATCTCTGCTTGAGTGAGGGCTGCAGGCCAAGTATAGGTTCCAGCATGCAAGGTGCCGAGTTCCATCGTGTGGCCAAAGGTAGCATTTAACAATCCTGCGTACTGGGGCAGGAAGTTACTGCCTTTGAGTGGAACTGTGCTAGATCCATTCCAGGCGCCCAAGGCAACGATGCCCTGAACGATCTGTTAGATGGACTCCCACTTAGGTGATGCAGCAATTGTGACCCCTAAGTAAGCCTCTTTAAAAGCTTTATTTTAATATAATACTTAAGTATTTTTATCCCTCTTTAAATAATAGATCTAAGTATATATTACTTTCTAAGATTTTTTTATTTTTAAAGAGAATAAAAAGCTAAAAAAGAAATAAAATAAAAAGCTTAATTAAAAGCTAAAATAAAGAGTTAAATATAAAGGATTTATTTAATTAAATAATATATAATTATATTTAATATATTATAAATAATAAATAAGCTTATATTATAAATTATATTTCTCTTATTTAAGATACTAAGAATTTTATTTATATAATATATAAAAGTAATAATAAAAATACTTTTAGCTAAAGATTAATTAAAAAGCTATAAAGATTATATTTATTATTATAAAAAAAAAAAAATAACTTAAAAAAGTAAATATTTATTTTACTT